>CM022303.1:136452661-136827967 GCA_011799875.1 Thinopyrum elongatum
CAACACGTACGAGGTATTAGAGGCGGACATGGTAGAACACAACACATTACAACGTTGGTTTACAGCTGAACAGATAACATGGACGCCCCGTTCTTAGATGGAAGTCTGATTGAGAAGGTGAACACATATTGTCGTCGACTTAGTAAAATCGAAAAGATCGATGAACTTACAATGTAAGCATTTGATTTCATGGTTGCAACGGGACATTGACAGACCCACACACATCATGACGACCCAAAAAAAAGTAAAAAACGGTGGGCACACGGCACCCAAACACGTGCGCAACCATCGATCGATGCGGATCATCGATCGATCAGGTGGCGGCGCCAGAGAATTCTCCTCCTCCGTGCACGCTCTGCCCACGGCGACGACGCGGTCGAAGGACGGCAGGAGGTCCTCCAGCGTGTCGGCCATGCCTTCCAACCGTCGCTCCATCTCCAGGAGGCGAGGCGGGACGTCGTGGAAGGGCCGGTCCTCGACCATCATGTCTTGCTCCACCCCGTCGGCGATGGTCCAGATCTCGGCCAGCTGGGACCTGATCCCGGCGAGACGGCGCCGTGCCTCGACGCACTCCTCCACGGCGGCCAGCAGGCGCTCCCGCTCCATGCTAACTTCGATCGATCCGGTTCGCGCGTACTCGTGTTCAAAAAAAAAAAAAAAAAAAAAGACGACCCCACAATAAGAATATGGAAAATTGTATTTTTGAAATTTGCAATAATGCAATTGGCGAAACGACATGAATTGAACCCGCGCATGGTGCATCCGCGTCCGCCCCATATTTGCGGTGGAAGATTTGGTGCAATTTGCGGTGGGTCCTGCCTGTCGGGTCCAACGCGGCGAATGCGTCCGAGCGTCCTCATGTTCGGCCAAGATTTGAGCTCGAATGAGGGGTGCCGGTTCAGTCTGGATGTTTAAGGCCGGTATTAGGAGCTCGTCTGCGTCAGATTTTTTTGGTCGGTCAGTGATCGGCTGTCCGCCTGAGCATATAGAGGGGGTTCGGGAAGCCGGCTGTAGATGCTCTTCCAACGTTGATTTACACTAAAAAATATGGAGTAGTATGCCGAATAGTTAGCTTTTTTCTTGCCTCTCTCGCAAGGCGACTAGGGAAAGTCTCCCTCCCCCCCCCCCCCCCCCCCCCCCCCCCCCCCCTCGATCTTCATGGACGAGCCCGTGGATTCGTCTCCCCTCCGCCTGTCGCTCCGGCAGCCGGTGGCGGGGAGGGGACTTCTGGTGCCTCGTGTAGATTAGTAGGGTTTTAGTCCTCGTAGAGGCGGCGTTTGGATGGATGGCGGCGCTTCTTCTTCGAGTCAATCTTCCAAGCTCCTATCCTCCTCAAGTTCAACGGACGGACTAGACAGTGCTCCAGTGTAGATTCCTGCCAGCTCCTCGGGGCAGCGAGGTTAGGGTTTCTAGTCGTGCGTACGCAGCGGCGATATTTGGTGTCAGGTTCTTCAGATCGATTCAAGAATTCAACGGCGACGACTGCGGCTCCAGGGCGCTGGTCCTTAGGGGCACATGCACGAAAATTTTCCGGCTGTCACCGACAAGGTCAGATCGGCTCCAGTACGGGAGCGGCGACAGGGGCGCGTCGGTGGCGCGTTCTGGTGGCGGCAATAGTCGTTCGGTGGTCCATGGATCTCGATGTAATTTTTATTATGTTTGAGGTGTTTTGTACTTCCCGTGAATCTTTATAATAGATATGATATTGTCGCAAAAAAAAGACGTTGGTTTACACTATGAACATGTAACATGAACGCCCTGTGCTTAGATGGACGTCTGACTGGGACGCCGATCCCCCACATTGACCGGCGAGGCACATAATCCTCAGGAGAGAATGAGGAGAAACATGTGAGGATGGAAGAAAGAAAATGTAAAGGATCGGAGAGGGGAGGCACTACAGGTGAGCGAGTTAATTGAAAAGATGAACACATATTTTGGCCGAGTTAGTAAATTCGAAGAGACGATCGATTAACTTTCTTTCAATATAAGCATTTGATTTCATCATTGCCAAGGGACATTGACACACTAATCATCGTTACGATTCAGCAAAACGGTGGGCACACTGCACCCAACATGTGGGTATCCATCGATCGATCAGGTGGCGGCGCGGGCGTTGGGCGACGCCAGAGAATTCTCCTCCCTGCACGCTTTGCCCACGGCGGCGATGCGGTCCATGGAACGGCCGGAGATCCTGTAGCGTGTGGGAGATGTCCTCGGTCCGTCGCTGCAGCTCCAGGAGGCGAGGCGGGACGTCGTGGAAGGGCCGCTCTTCAGTCATCGCGTCCCGCTCCAGCTCGTCGGCGACGGTCCTGAGTTCGGCCAGCCGCGATCTGATCCCGGCGATACGACGCCGTGCCTCGTCGCACTCCTCGAGTGTGGCCAGCAGGCGCTCCCTCTCCATGCTAGCTTCGGTCGACTCGGTCCGAGCGTACGTTCTCTCCTTGGTTACTGCTGCTTGGAACTCGGCTCGAGTCTGGTCCTGGCGATGGAGCACAAGGCCGGCGTATACTCAGGCATATATAATCACGGCGTGGCTGGGCGCGAGTCGGATCCGGTATCGTGAACTCGGACAGGGGAAATTCGAGACGCGTACTACGCGTCAAACTGTTTTTTTAGCGGAAATATTAACGTTCACACGTATGGCATGTTTGCACTTCACCTACACGCGTTGATACACGTTAATTCTGTTTTGCACGAATCCTAAAGGAATCTGTTAGATTTTTCAGTGCCACGTGGGCTTCATCGTGTGTGTGGGCATTGAAGAGTTCGCCCACACGACCCGCAACACGCGGTTGCCAGCTGTGCCGTGTGGGCGAACCAGTTTCTGCCCACACAATCATCACGTAGTCCACGCGCGTGTGGGCGAAGTGCTCTTTGCCCACACGACGCTCATACGTTGTTAGATGGCAACTGCAGTTTCGCGTACGTGGCAATTAGGTAAACACATATGGCAACTATGATTCGTTGTTAGATGGCAACTGCAATTATGTGTACGTGACAACTAGGTAAACACACATGGCAACTGTGATTAACCATACATGGCAACTATCGTTGGACCACACATGGTAACTAGTTAATTACACATGGCAACTATTGTTTGACCACGTAGGGCAAGTAGTTTATCACACATGGCAACTATATTTGCCATCCCGGGTGACTAAAGTTGCCATCCCCCGGGATAGCTAAAGTGTCATCCCACGGGTGCGCCAGGACGTGTGGGCAGATTTGCTTCGTGCCACACACGCGAGGTGAGGATGAGTAGTAGTTTGTTGGGCGTGTGGCACGAAGTAGCTGCGCCCACACGTGTGAACAGTTCTAATATTCGCCCACACATGGCCCGTGTGGGCTACCTCCTGCTTACGTCACACACGACGTGTGGGCGGATGTCTAATATGCCACACGTGTGGGCGTTATCAGCGTCCTCGCGTGGAATCCCAATGGCTTCGTTCCGGTTAGTAGTTTAGATTAGAGATTTTTAGTCGTCTCAGGTGTGACGCACGAATGGATGGCGACGCTTTTTCGAGTTTGCCTTTCGGGTTTCGATCCTCATCATCCGATGAACCATTCGAATTCATCGTTTTGCCTACAAAATAATCACAGAAAACTGGTCGGAGAATGTGTGGAAAGGAGGAGCGTTCTGGCAATGCTGGCGGCGAGGCGCGCTCAGTACGGTGCGGACAAGGGAGAAGAGAGGAGAGGAAGATGGCCGGTCCGAAAAGTTGAGGGAAGATTTGGTGTAATTTGCAATGGGTCCTGCCTGTCAGGCCTGACGTTGCCGATGCGGCCGGGCGTCCCATATCCAGCTTAGATTTGGGCAAGAATGATGGAGCCGGCCAGTGCGGACGTTTAAGGCCGGTCCGAGGAGTCCGTTCGCAGATTTTTTTGACCAGTGAATGATCGGGTCATCTACCCGGGTGTATAGAGGAGTTTTGGAAGCCGGCTGTAGATGCTCTTGCAACGTTGGTTTACACTATGAATATGTAACATGAACGCCCTATGCTTAGATGGACGTCTGACTAGATCATTGGGACGCCGATTCCCCACATTGACCGGCGAGGCACATAAACCTGAGGAGAGAAGGAGGAGAAGCATAGGAGGACGGAAGAAAGAAAAGGTAGAGGATCAGGGAGGGGAGGCACAACAGCTAGCGAGTTAATTGAAAAGATGAACACATATTTTCATCGAGTTACGATCCCTCCTAACCCCAGCCACCCCAAGGCGACGCTAGGGGATCCGATCTGAGTGCCGTCCCAACCCCACTCCACCCCAGCAGGTTCCTACCATCGCTGCAGCCGGCGTTGGCCGCGGTAGCGGTGACGCCAAAGGCGCTATGGCAGGAGGAGATGGCGGTTACCCCTGGAGGCGCCTTGGGCTGGGTGCCCTCCACGGCGGCTTCCTGGTCGTGCGGCTGCACTCGGCAGCTCCATGTCCGGTGGGGGGCTCTGGTGGGCTCCCCGACTCTGCGATGGGCGGCGGCGATGGCTGCCGTGGATCTGGCATCCTGGACAGATCCGTCAAGGCATGGCTTTGGCCAGCCAGAGCGCATGATGCGGCCGGTGTGGGGCGGTCGGAGGTCCTTTACTGCCTTTTTGGCGGCACCATTCGTCTGCATGGCGAGGGTGCTCGCGGATCCCGCCAGCTGCGAGATCGGAGCGACACGGCTTTCGATGAAAATCGTGCCGACTGCGGTCTTGGCGGACAATGCCGGCGTCTTTGACGTCGTTTCCTTCTTGAGGCATCGTCATTGCGGGTTGCGTCACCACGCTCATGATGTTCCGGGGGAAACCCTAGATCTTTCGGATCGGACGATGATGGCTCCTTCGGGGCCATTCTCCGTCACGGGGGCATCGTTTTGGAGCAGGTGCTGGTTGGAGGGGACAAGAGGAGGAGCGATGTTACATCTACCGCAAGGTCGATGATGGGTCTCGGCGGCATGGCGTAATGGAGTTTCGGCGACGGACACGTGTGGATGGACACGTGCAGGATGATGGACAGAATGTGTTGATCACTCCTGAAGGTTGGACACCGGAAGATGGCGGCAGCTAATCCTGGAGCGTGCACATGTTGTGCGCGCAGAGGGTCTAGGTAGACCCGTTGGTGCTCTCGGCCTACCAATGGGTGGGTTGTTGAGGCCACCGGAATAGATGTTATGTGTTGATACGCGGTCAGGGTATCATCAAGATTGTTGGTATAGCGACAGCAGTTGCCAAGAAGGTGGCTTCGGATTGATGCATATATTTGCTTTGTTTTGTGTAATAATATAATAAAATGACCGCATGAATCACTTTGATGCAGAGGCCGGGTATTCCTTCTTTCGAAAAAATAAAATTCGAAGAGACGATCGATGAACTTCCAATATAAGCATTTGATTTCGTCTTTTTTTGGTATTCCTCCTTTTAAAAAATAAGTAAATTCGAAGAGACGATCGATGAACTTTCAATATAAGCATTTGACTTCGTCATTGCCGAGGGACATTGACACACACATTCTTTACAATTCAGAAAACCGTGGCTGGTGGGCACACTGTACCCAAACATGTGGGTATCCATCGATCGATCAGGTGGTGGCTCCAGCGTTGGGCGGCGCCAAAGAATTCTCCTCCCTGCACGCTTTGCCCATGGCGACGATGCGGTCGATGGACGGCCGGAGATCCTGCAGCGTGTCGGAGATGTCCTCTGTCCGTAGTTGCAGCTCCCGGAGGCGAGGCGGGACGTCGTGGAAGGGCCGCTCGTCGGCCATCGCGTCACTACCGGAATCGACCCCTATGCCGACGGCCCGTCGGCATAGCCCTGAAAAACCGTCGGGATAGGCCTATGCCGACGGTCCCCGTCGGCATAGGGCCGTCGGCATAATATACGTCGGCGTAGCCCGGAAGCCCGTCGGCATAGAAAGGCCGTTGGCATAGGTCCTATGCCGACGGTGTCCGTACATCTATGCCGACGGCCCGGGTCGTCGGCAACGTTCCCGCCTAACGGCGGCCGCCGTCAAACGGCAACCAAGGGCTGCTCGCCACGTGGCAGGGCTATGCCTACGGCCTGGCCGTCGGGCATAGTTTAAACTATGCCGGCGGCCAGGCCGTAGGCATAGCCCTGCCACGTGGCGAGCAGCCTTGCTCGTGGGACAGGGCTATGCCTACGGCCTAGCCGTCGGCATAGTTTGGAAACTATGCGACGGGCTAGGGAGGCATAGCCCTGCCACGTGTCAGTAGCTAGGCTCTCATGGGGCAGGGCTATGCCTACGGCCTAGCCGTCGGCATAGTTTGAAACTATGCCGACGGCTAGGCCGTAGGCATATCTGCCACGTGTCAGCAACTGGGTGCTCAGGCCAGGGCTATGCCTACGGTTAGGCCGTCGGCATAGATATTATTTGATTTTTTTTTTCTTTTTCCTGTTTGTTTTCATATCAATTCAATTCAAATATACAGCAGATATATATGATGGAAATACACATATAGAACACATCTAAGTATCATCCGGCACCGTCACAACAATATATGCATAAGCATCATCACAATCAACATAAATATAAGCATAAGCATATAAAGAAACACACAAGTCATCTAAAGGACCATCAAAGACCACAAGTTTATCATCATCATCACCACACACAAGTCATCTAAAAGACATAAGCATAAGCACACAAGTAACCAAAAGTCTTAAGCGGCAGGATGTCGAGCACCGCGGAGGTCGTCACCGCCAAGACCGCTGAAGCCCAGGTCGTCACAGGCAGCGCTACCGCCAAGTCTGCCTCCACCTCCGCCTCCGTGGATCGGAGTGGTCGGGCTCCGTGACTCGGGAGTGCTGCGAAGACCACCGCCAACGGTTGATCCACCGGTTCCCTGGATGTTGAAAAGACATATTAACGGGATATATGACTGTGTTGAAAGGCATGATATGCTTTGGGTGAATAGTTTAGGGATGTACATACCGGCGAGGGGCCATCGTGCTGCTGTGCCACAAACTCCTCAAAGGTAAGCAGCGTTGGTTGTGTTGGAGGAGGTGGTGCTGCTTGCAATTGAGGAACCCGTCCGGCCGCCATCTCCTCAAGAGCGCGCTGTATCCTGGCATTGTTCTGCTCATGGTGTGCATGAAGTCTCGTGTGCCACGCCATGGTCTCCTGGCGTGTGTACTCCATGTAGGCCTACGGTATGACATGATGGAACTCATAAACATCTCAATGCTGGAAAATAAAGTGAGCAATGTAGATAAGAGGAAAAATACTTACAGATTGCCGCTCCTGAAAGAGGGCCTGTGACTGCGCACTGGTCATGGGCGTGCGCTGGCTCAGGCTCGGGTCGATAGCTCGGAGCTGCGTGTACGAGATAGTAGGAGTGATAACAGCATCGAGAACCGGCTGCCGACCGTGCCTCCTGGGCCCCATGCCCACCACCACCCTCTCGTCCAGATCTGCACTCATGGGGTCAGATGTGCCAGGATGTAACCTGAGATACTCCTGAGAGTAGACCTGCTTCTTCTCCGCGGTGTTGCCGTAGTACTTGGACTCACCAGGCTTGGGGCTCCTCCGCGTATGGGCGATCTCCCACGCCTCCATGTGTGAGAGCGAACGCTTCAGTTTCTCCTCCTGCACCACCAAACAGAGGTTAGTCATACATAAGAAAGTAAATAGAAGAAGAATGTTTTGATGAGGTTAGTCATACATGAAGTGCCTTGTGGAGAAAGTGGTTTCGGTTTCCCTGAGCATGTACTCCCTCCGTCCCTCGGTTAGCCTTGTTTTTGATGCTCGTAGCCGCCCAGTCTCCATCCGTATCACACCAAACATCCACCAATGCCGCCCAAGACTCGTTTTTTCCATAACACCAATTTGGACACACCTACATAATGAAAGCATAATGGCATGTCAACACGAAACGGTAAAATGTACCACAAACATCGGAATGAAAAATCTTTTATACTTACCGCCAAGTACTGGTCCCTCTCCAAGGTAATGCCCGTCCTCCGCGCTTCTTCCTTGGTCATCTTCACACCAAGAGCGTCGTGATAGTATGTCGAGATGGCCACATAGCGCACCTCGTACTGCATCTGGCGGACCTTCTTCTTGCATTGGCGCAGCACGATCTGGTCGGCTCTGGCCTTGTGCTCCGGAAGAACTCGATAAAATTTCTACAATCATGCATGAAACAAGAATGGAAGAAGCCATGAGTTAAATCATTCATGAAACTAGAATGGACTTGTGCTTCTGAAGAGAACTCACCCAGAAAGTAGTGATCACGGCCTTGGCATGGGTCTCATGCTCCGCGTGGAGGGCCGCTACCCAGTGGTCCCAGCTCGTGGCCAAAACCCGATGGTCCGGGTGCCTGACTGGATCCGGACAGTACAACCCCGGCCAATATAACTTTAGCAAGACGGTGATGAGGCCATTGGGAATACGGACCCCTTTAGAATATATCCAGTTGCTGCAAAAGAATGAACTATTAGCATGTGACAAGCAAAAAAAATAACAACCGGAATGAGCATGTGACAAGCAAAATAATGAAATTATTATAAAGTGACACTTACTCTTTCCCCGTGGGCTCAATGAGCCACTTCTGCTCCTTAGTAGCAGGAACCTGCTTTGGTAGCTTTGCGTTACCACGCAGCCACCCCTTGCTGTTGCCACCCCCCTCCCCGCCAGCACCATCATCCCCGCCACCACCATCCTCCTCGCCTGCCTCCTCCTCCTCATCCTCGGCCCCCTCCTGAACCTTCTCCTCCTCCTTCTCCTCGGCCCCATCTCGAACCTCCGCCTCCTCCTCCTCCTCCTGAACCTCGTCGTCCTCCTCCTCCTCCTCATAAGAGGGTACCTCACTAGAGGAGGGTACCTCACTAGAGGAGGGCCTCGAAGACAACACCCCTAAGTCGGTCAGCAGCAGAGGACGCCGGACCGCCGGAGCCGGTGCTCACCAGCAGCAGAGGGCCGGCAAGGGGGCGCCGGACCGCCGGAGCCACGGCCGCGGCCAGCTCACCAGCAGCTGCGGGGCGGGAAGGGAGCGGGGACGACGGGGCCGGGAAGGGGGCGGGGATGACCCGGCCGGTGCGGGGCGGGCGGTGACGGCCGGCGGCGCTGCGTGGCGGGGACGGCCGGCGGCGGTGCGGCGCGGGGACGGCCGGCGGCGGTGCGGCTCGGTGAAGGGCGGGGACGGGGCCGAGTGGTGCGGGGCGGGGACCGGGCGGGGGCGGCGGCGCAGAAGGGGACAGGGGGCGGCGGCGGGGGAGATCGAGCGGGCGGGCGCGCGTGGAACGAGTGGTCGGGGTGAGTGGGGATGGGCCGGCCGATCCAGTGGATAAGGTGGGAGGTATGCCGACGGTGTAACCGTCGGCATAGATTTATTTTTTTTACTTATTTCAGTTATGTCATTTGTAATTTCGTCAGATCTGAATAATTCTTATTTTATTTGAACAAATAGTATCATGCTTAGCTTCAAGAGCTGCCGGAAGAAGAAGAAAAAACATAAAGATTTGTGAGTTAGTTCTCAGGTGTTGGATTTTGACTTCTTGAAAAATATTAACGCAAGAGAGCGGGTACATGTATATACCTTTTTTTGGGTGAAATACCGCAACTGGAAAAACGTGCGATGTTTCGGTGGCATAGCTACACCCGGAAGCCCCACCGACCGGACTAACCCTAGCACCGTTGACCCGGCGATCTACGCCTTTGACTTTCGCCGGACGGGCTTTAAACAGTTGACCGCGGCGACGTCGGTGAGGGGGGTCACACCACTGAGCATCGTGCCGGGTGCTTGCACCTGCCACCGCACTTCCGGACATGTAGGAGGGCCCAGCTAAACACCTGGCGGCATAGCTACCCCCCCAAACTACACCCGTCCCGTCTAACCCTGGCACCGTTGACCGGGCGGTCTACGCCTTTGACTTTCGCCGGACGAGGTTTGACCGATGGACATTTTCACCTGGGTGTGATAGCCCAGCACATAGGTACACTTTGTATCAAGGTCCGGGCAGAACCCACCGCAAGATTCCCTCCGTTACCGCACCCCGCGTGGCCGTTCCACCCTCCGTGCGACGGCGGCGGCGACGTCGGTGAGGGGGTCACACCACGGACATCGTGCCGGGTGCTTGCACCTGCCACCGCACTTCCGACGTAGGAGGGCCCAGCTAACACCTGGCGGCATATGCTACCCCCCCAAACTACACCCGTCCCGTCTAACCCTGGCACGTTGACCGGGCGGTCTACGCCTTTGACTTTCGCCGGACGAGGTTTGACCGTGGAATTTTCACCTGGTGTGGATAGCCCAGCACATAGGTACACTTTGTATCAAGGTCCGGCAGAACCCACCGCAAGATTCCCTCCGTTACTGCCGACGTGGCCGTTCCCCCCCCCTCCGTGCGACGGCGGCGGGACGTCGGTGAGGGTCACACCACTGAGCACGTGCCGGGTGCTTGCACCGCCACCCAGCACTTCCAGACGTGTAGGAGGGCCATCGAAAGAACCTGGCGGCATAGCTACCCCCCAACCCAAACTACACCCGTCCCGTCTAACCCTACGAGTTGACCGGGCTAGCTACGCCTTGACTTTCGCCGGACGGGGTTTGACCGATGGACATTTTCACCTGGGTGCGATAGCCAAGAACATAGGTACACTTCGGATCAAGGTCCGGGCAGAACCACCGAAGATTCCCTCCGTTCTCCTCGACTGCCTGTGCCGTTCCCCCCCGTGCGACGGCGGCGGCGACGTCGGTGAGGGGGGTCACACCACTGAGCACCGTGCCGGGTGCTTGCACCTGCCCACCGCACTTCCGAACGTGTGGAGGCCCAGCTAAATGACCTGGCGGCATAGTTACCCCCCTCCCCAAACTACACCCGTCCCGTCTAACCCTGGAACCGTTGACCGGGCGGTCTACGCTTTTGACTTTCGCCGGACGGGGTTTGACCGATGGACATTTTCACCTGGGTGCGATAGCCAAGAACATAGGTACACTTCGGATCAAGGTCCGGGTACAACCCACCGCAAGATTCCCTCCGTTACTACCTGATGTGGCCGTTCCCCCCCCCCCTCCGTGCGATGGCGGCGGCGACGTCGGTGAGGGGGGTCACACCACGGAGCCCGTGCTTGCACCCGCCACCGCACTTCCGGACGTGTAGGAGGGCCCGGAGAAAGACCTGGCGGCATAGGTACCCCCCAAATTAAACAATACCCGTCCCGCCTAACCCTGCGAGAGTTGACGGGGCGGTAAACTGGGCCCAAGAGACACGCGTGGTGTATCTATGTATAGATAAGGCACAATTTAATTAATGAATTTTTTTTGAAAAAAAATATATTTTACAAAAATTAATAAAAAATATTGTACGTAGATATGCCTACGGTTATGCCGTCGGCATAGCTCAATTTAATTAATTATTTTTTAAAAAAATAATTTTATTATTAAAACAGGGAAAAAAGGTTAAAAAAATGAACGTAGATATGCCGACGGTTATGCCGTCGGCATAGCTCCCTGCCACGTCATCGATCCGCGGCACCATGGGCCCAGAGCTATGCCGACGACGTAACCGTCGGCATAGCCACGGGCCCACGGTGCCGCGGATCGATGACGTGGCAGAGTGCCGCAGATTGAAAAAAATATATTTCAGAAAAATAAATAAATAAAATTATACGTAGATATACCTACGGTTATGTCGTCGGCATAGCTCAATTTAATTAATTCTTTAAAAAAAATTATTATTAAAAACAGGGAAAAAAAGTTTAAAAAAATGAACTTAGATATGCCTACAGTTATGCCATCGGCATACCTCAATTTAATTAATTTTTTTAAAAAGAATTTTATTATTATAAACAGGGAAAAAAGTTAAAAAAATAAACGTAGATATGCCTACGGTTAGGCCGTCGGCATAGCTTCCTGCCACGTCATCTATCCGCGGCACCGTGGGCCCAGAGATCTATGCCGACGGCTGACGTTAGGGCCGTCGGCATATGTTTGACGGCGTGAACCCGCAGGCTGTGGCAGGGCCACCACGGCCTCCTCTATGCCGACGGCCAATCTATGCCTACAGCTGCTGTAGGCATATATGTTGCTATGCCGACGGCCTTTCTATGCCTACGGTCCCCGTCGGCATAGATGGATATATGCCGACGGCTTGTCTACGCCTACGGTTTTCCCTAGGCCGTCTGCATAGCTCCTTTCTATGCCTACGGCAGCCGTAGGCATATAAGGTTATTCTGGTAGTGCGTCTCGCTCCAGCTCGTCGGCGACGGTCCAGAGCTCGGCCAGCCGGAACCTAATCCCGGCAAGACAGCGCCGTGCCTCGACGCACTCCTCCATTGCGGCCAGCAGGAGCTCCCTCTCCATGCTAGCTTCGGTCGACCCGGTCCGAGCGTACGTTCTCTCCTGGGTCACTGCTGCTTGGAACTCGGCTCGCTCGGCTCGAGTCTGGTCGTGGCGATGCAGCACAAGGCCGGCGTATACTTTTTTTTTTGAGGGGTGGCCGGCGTATACTGTTGGTATATATAATCACGGCGTGGCTGGGCGCGAGTCGGATCCGGAATCGACAACTCGGACAGGAGAAATTCGAGACGCGTACGTTTTTTTTTTTTGAGGGGTATTCGAGACGCGTACGTACGCGTCAAACTTAGCTTTTTTTTTTGAGCTAGAAACGGGAGTTTTATTGCTTAATAATCAAAGGTATATGAATACAAGAAGGAGGCTCATAAAAAGCATGACGTCCCACGGGTAGCGAAGATGCCACCTTTGCAAGACGATGAGCTTCATCATTGTGCTCCCGCCGTTCGTGCCGGATCTTCACAGCTTCAAACATCGAGCTTCGCTGCTCCACCTCACGGACAATGACGCTGTAGGGGCCTTTGTTTGCTCTGTTTATTCCATCAACCACAAAGCTGCTGTCGCATGCGATATGGACTCGCTGAAGGTTCAAATCAGTTGCCAATGTTAACCCTTCCCGACAAGCGGCTGCTTCCAGAATATCAGGTTCATTCAGGCCAAAGGTTACAAGAACAGAAGCACCCTGAAACCGTCCTGCCTCATCTCTGCACACAGCCGCTACTACTCCAATGCGCCCAGATCTCGACATGCCGCCGTCAACATTGATCTTCATCATGTTTCCATCAGGTGGTAGCCATCTTAGTACTTGCCGCTGACGTGTTGCCGGGACAGCTTTGCTCTTCTTTGCCGGTATCATCTGCAGATCTTCCAAGAACTTTGTGATGAAAGCAAAGGTGGAAAGAGGGCTTTGAAACTCATTCTCATGGATCGCACGTCTCCTTGCCCACCATATGGCCCAAAGTGTAACCAAAACTTTTACAAATTCTTGGTCATTCAGAGTGTCCCGAACATTGAAGAGCCAAACCTTTGGGTCATCACTCCCAACGGAGGAAATCACTTGCATTAAATTCTCATCTAGCAGAACCCAGACGCATCTTGCCATGTTGCAGTCAACTAGAGAATGTCTCCATGAATCAACAGCAGCATTACAAATGGTGCACACAGAGTCCTGAGCCATATGTCTCCGGCACCTCTCTTCTCCAGTGGGCAAAGATGCCCCCGCAAGCCTCCACGCAAAAACCCTGAGTTTGGAGGGGACCGAAGTTCCCCACAGCTTCTTCCAATCCTTCCGGGCACCTGCAGTATTGGAGGACTACTCCCTTCCTTCGAGCCAAGCTTCACGCATATGTTTTGTTTCTACAATCATTCTGTAAGCCGATCGCATTGTGAAATTTCCGGACCTCTCATAATGCCACGCCCAATAATCCGGTTGAGTCACATAGCTGATTGGTATTTTTAGAACGGCTTCTACATCCATTGGCAGCATGTGTTCGTTGAGTTTTGCCAGATCCCACGTCCTCTCATGTGGCAAGATAAAATCTGAGACTAGTTGGGGGGGGGGGGGGGGGGGAGCCGGCGGAGGCAGACGGCTTCATTTTGAAAGTCCTCGGTAGCCAGTTGTCTGTCCAAACATTTGTGCTCGAGCCATCACCAATTCTCTTTATTATACCCTGCTTCAGAACCTCCATACCAGCTACAATTCCCCTCCAAATTTGCGAAGGCCGGCTGCCCAACTCTGCTTGTAAACAATCAGCTTCAGGAAAATACACAGCTTTTAAAACTCGAGCACTTAAAGATTCAGGATTTTGCATCAACCTCCAGCCCTGTCGTGCAAGCATAGCCAAGTTAAAAAGTTCGATATCTCGAAACCCAAGTCCTCCCATGTACTTGGGCATAACCATGGTGTCCCAAGACACCCATGCTGTTTTGCGCTTCCCTTTCTTACTCCCCCACCAAAATTGCTTTATCATTTTATTAATATAATGGCATAGACCTCTAGGCAGCAGGAAACAGGCCATCGAGTAGATGGGTATTGCCTGAACCACAAACTTTATCAGAATCTCTTTCCCTCCTGCAGATAAGCACTTTTCCAGCCATCCTTGGACTCTCTTCCAAACTCTATCTTTTAGGTATTTAAAAGCACCATTTTTCTCCTTCCCCACATCAGATGGAAGCCCAAGGTACCTCTCGGTTAGGCTTTCATTTTGTACATTTAAATCTGCCTTGATACTTTCTCTCATTACCTCAGGGCACCCCTTCCCAAAGAAAATAGAGGACTTCTCCAAATTAACTTTTTGTCCCGAAGCATCACAGTACTTTTGTATGCAATCTTTCACCCAAGCTGCACCTTCAGATTTTGCCTTGAAGAACAGAATAGAATCATCAGCAAAGAGTAAATGATTAATCTTAGGTGCTGTTGGTGCCGCCCTAACTCCCACATGATCTTCCTCTCGGGAAGCATTGAGCAGACATGACAAGCCCTCAGCCACCAGCAAGAACAAATATGGTGAAATAGGATCACCCTGCCTCGGACCTCTTGAAGGTCTAAACTCCTGTCCCGGTGCACCATTAAACAGTACTGCAAAAGATACAGAGGAAACACAACGCATAACAGTGGTCACCCATCTAGGAGAGAAACCCAGCTTCAACAAAATTGCTTGCAAATAATTCCACTCAACTCTGTCATATGCCTTCATCATATCAAGTTTCAGAGCACAATGGGCATTCTTCTTGCTCTTACTTTTCTTCATAAAGTGTAAACACTCATAAGCCGCAATAACATTGTCAGTGATAAGCCTACCAGGAACAAATGCCGATTGCTCATCGGAGATTACATCCGGAAGAATCTGTTTCAGTCTGTTAGCAAGTACTTTGGATGCTATTTTATAGATCACATTGCACAAGCTAATTGGACGAAACTGAGTAAGGATTTTTGGGTTAGATACCTTAGGGATTAAGACGATGAACGTTTTGTTTACTTCCTCCATAGGGTCCTCTCCACTGAGCAAACGCAGCACTATAGCAGTCAACTCACCACCACAAATATCCCAATGCTTCTGAAAAAAATGTGCAGGAAATCCATCCGGCCCGGGTGCTTTGGTAGGAAACATTTGGAACAATGCTTCTTTCACTTCCGCTTCTTTATAAGGCGCACTGAGAATATCATTCATATTACCAGAGACTTTTGTGGGTACATGCGATAATACCTCCTCAATCCCTACAGTAGCTTCTTCATGGTATAAATGCTCATAAAAAGAAGTGGCTGCTGCCTCCATACCTTTGGGATCACTGCATTCAGAACCATCAGACAAAACGAGCTTCGTGATGCGATTTTTCTTTCTCCTCATGCTCGCTTTCTGGTCCAGTCTATCACGTATACGTGATGGATCGGCCTAGCAAGGTCTTTTCTGGGCCTCCTGGCCCAAAACAATTCTCTTTGCACAAATTATAAAAAAAATGAAAAACTGCCCAAAAATACTACTATGTGTACAAAAACAGAAAAATTAACAAATGACATATGCAGTAATGAAGATATTCAGTAAAAAAATCAAGTTGTGAATGTAAGCATCTCCAACAAATAATGTAAAACTTGGTCCCCTGAGAGCACCTACAGCCAGACTTGGCAAATCCGGCCCCTCAAACGCTGCGGACGCGCCGGCGCGTCCGCGGGCACTGACTGCGCACCCCTCATATTTGCCATCCTGCATCCGCGTATCTCATATCCGGCGTCTTATATCCATACTACCCATGCACACGTTGATTTATCCTACGTGATCAGACGACGGACAACAAAATTGAGCTGCAAAGGAACACAAGATCAGCTACAAACGGATAAACATACTTCACCACATCCAAAAGATCATAGTTCTTCCACGGACAAGTTCATAAACTTCTACAACTAAAACGATATAAACATTGAGGAGGAGGGGGGCCGGAATCACCACTTCCTCGCTGGGCCTTTGCCCTTCCGGTCGCCGGCGCAGCTGTAGGCGTCCGCGACTGGTAGAGGGTCTTGGTCGTCGGACGACGAGCTGCAGCTGTCGCCGTCATCGGAGTCGAAGTCGGAGAGGACGATGAGCCCCTTCATTCGACGGACCGCCTGTCCTGCTCCTGCTTCAGCCTTGCCACCCGAGCCTTGTCCGCCGCTACCTCCTTCGCCTCACGCTCCAACTACTCAATGGCTACCCGGAGCACCTTGGCGTTCTTCCGTCGGAGGCGACGAGCGTCTGTCTCCGCCATCGTGAGGGAGCGGCGGTACACAAAGGCGAGGAGACGCGCCTCCTCGTGGGCATCCAGCTCCATCCCGCGGCGACGGCGCGCGGACTGCTCCGTCGCCTCCCTCTCCTGTGCACGCTGCCTCTCGGGGCGCGCGGCGTGCGCCACTGACTCCGGAGTGCGCGTGCGGGCCGGAGGCGCGGGCACAAGCACCCAAGCACTGGCCGCATGCAGGAGCGGACGGCGGGGGAAGGAGACGACGCGGGGTCGGCATGGACTGTGCTGACCGGGTGTCGCTGTGCGCGGGCCGGGACGGGCCAGCTCCGACGTCCATGCTGCGTCGGCGCTGGAGGTGCGGCGACGCTCCAGATCCAGAGCTGCCGCCGGTCTCCACCTTGGACCGCTCCAGCGCTGTGTGGAGGGCCATCTCCTCCTCGTAGTCGAGCTCCAAGCCAGAGTGGCTGCCGGAGCTGCTCATGGTGGTGGATGGGATCGAAACCGGAGAGGTAGAGGAGTGGACGGACGGAGCGAGAGAGGGAGAGAGTGAGCCAGGGTTTGAGCTCGCCGCCCGGATTGGGGTTTTGTGTGGGGTCCGTGGTGGGCCGGACCTGTCAGGTGGACGCGCCCGGGCATGCCCGGGCCGCCCCATATCCGCCCTATATTTGGGCTGGATATGAGGGGTGCTAGTCAGCCCGGGCGTTTGAGGCCCGTTTGAAAGGTCTGGTTGGGTCGAATTTTTGTGACCTGTCACTGACCGGACGGCCTGCCCGGGCGTTTGAGACGGGTATGAGTGACCCGGCTGTAGATGCTCTAAAAACCATTATATGGCAGGAGAGAGAAGGTTTTTGGCACCATGGTTCATCAATCAAGCTTGTTCATCAAACATAACACAAAGTTCAACACACATGACATGAAACATAAAACTAGTGGTTTTGTTGCCCATTCCATGCCCACCGCACCTCGATGAGATCTCTTTGAATATCTTCTTGAGTATCCGCTTCTCACGACCGACAATGGGTCCACCATGTCTATTGTCGGTGCAGCAAACATTCATGTTTGCTAACCGAACTCATGCACAGGCATGCTGTCGATCGTACATCCAGTACCAGTGTACCACACAAGGATAAGGCAGAGAAGCCGCTCTTCGTGAGATCAACGAGGGCACTAAGAAGAATAAGCTAATAGAAGACCACCTCAGGGAGGCCTCCCTTGCCCGGCATTAAGAACTTATGTCAATATTAAACTTTTGTTTTGAATCTTATGGATCTGAATATTCATGCCACAATAAAGAAGATTACATGGATAAATATGTTAGGTAGCATTCCACATCAAAAATTCTGTTTTTATCATTTACCTTCTCGAGGACGAGTAGGAATTAAGCTTGGGGATGCTTGATACGTCTCCAACGTATCTATAATTTTTTATTGTTCCATGCTATTATATTATCTGTTTTGGACGTTTTATATGCATTAATATGCTATTTTATATTATTTTTGGGACTAACCTATTAACCTAGAGCCCAGTGCCAGTTTCTGTTTTTTCCTTGTTTTTGAGTTTTACAGAAAAGAAATATCAAACGGAGTCCAAATGGAATAAAACTTTACGACGATTTTTCTTGGACCAGAAGACATCCACGGAGTTTGGAGAGGGGGCCAGAAGAGTCCCGAGGGGCCCACAAGCCCTCTGGCCACGCCCTAGGGGGCGCCTCCCGAGCTTGTGGGCACCTCAGGAGTCCCCCAACCCTAATTCTTGCTCTATAAATTCCCAAATATTTCTTGCTCTATAAATTCCAAAATATTCCCAAACCAACAGAAGCGTCCACCAAAGTACTTTTCCGCCGCCGCAAGCCTCTGTTCCCGTGAGATCCCATCTTGGGGCCTTTTTCGGCACCCTGTCGGAGGGGGATTCGATCACGGAGGGCCTCTACATCAACCTTGCTGCCCTTCCGATGAAGCGTGAGTAGTTTACCATAGACCTACGAGTCCATAGCTAGTAGCTAGATGGCTTCTTCTCTCTCTATGATCTTCAATACCATGTTCTCCTCGATGTTCTTGGAGTTCTATCCGATGTAATATTCTTTTGCGGTGTGTTTGTCGAGATCCGATGAATTGTGGATTTATGATCAGATTATCTATGAATATTATTTGAGTCTTTTCTGAACTCTTTTATGCATGATTAAATATCTTTGTATTTCTCTTCGAATTATCGGTTTGGTTTGGCCAACTAGATTGGTTCTTCTTGCAATGGGAGAGGTGCTTAGTTTTGGATTCAATCTTGCGGTGTCCTCACCCAGTGACAAAGTAGGGGTAGCGAGGCACGTATTGTATTGTTGCCATCAAGGGTAAAAAGATGGGGTTTTCATTATATTACTTGAGTTTATCCCTCTACATCATGTCATCTTACGTAAGGCGTTACTCCGTTTTTATGAACTTAATACTCTAGATGCATGCTGGATAGCGGTTGATGTGTGGAGTAATAGTAGTAGATGCAGGCAGGAGTCGATCTACTTGACACGGACGTGATGCCTATATTCATAATCATTGCCTTAGATATCGTCATAACTTTGCGCTTTTCTATCAATTCTCGACAGTAATTTGTTCACCCACCGTATGTTTTCTTCCAAGAGAGAAGCCTCTAGTGAAACCTATGGCCCCCGGGTCTATTTTTCATCATATATTTTCAGATCTATAAACCAAAAAACTCAAAAATACCTTACTGCAATTTGTTTAGATTTACTTTAGTTTGCTCTTTTATTTATCTTTTATACCTATCTCTATTAGATCTCACTCTTGTTCGAGACCGTGAAGGGATTGACAACCCCTTTTTCGCGTTGAGTGTAAGTGTTTGTTAGTTTGTGCAGGTGTATAGATTGGAGACTTGCTTTTGCCTCCTACTGGATTGATACCTTGGTTCTTAACTGAGGGAAATACTTATCTCTACTTTGCTGCATCACCCTTTGCTCTTCAAGGGAAAAATTAAATCAAGCTCAAGAAGTAGCACTGTCCCCTGCTGCTTCTGCTCTTTGTGCAACATGGTCATCCCCATGCCGAAGCACAAAGGGGCACCCTTGCCCCATAGGTGATTGATACATCTCCAACGTATCTACAATTTTTTATTGTTCCATGCTGTTATATTATCATTCTTGGATGTTTTACAATCATTTTATAGCAACTTTATATCATTTTTTGGGACTAACCAATTAACATAGTGCCCAGTGCCAGTTGCTGTTTTTTTGCTTGTTTTTTACTTCGCAGAAAATCAATACCAAACGGAGTCCAAACGCAGCGAAACTTTTTGAAGATTTTTTCTGGACCAGAAGACACCTGTTGGGCCAAAGAAGTACCAGAGGGGGGCTCCGAGGGGAGCACAACCCACCTGGGCCGCCTCCCGAACCGCCTCTTTGCTCTATAAATACCACGAAAATCCAATAAACCCTAGGGGAGTCGACGAAACACAATTCCAGCCGCCGCAAGTTCCAGAACCACCAGATCCAATCTAGACATCATCACGGAGGGGTTCATCATCCTCATTGGTGCCTCTCCAATGATGCGTGAGTAGTTCATTGTAGACCTTCGGGTCCGTAGTTAGTAGCTAGATGGCTTCCTCTCTCTCTCTCTTTTGATTCTCAATACAATGGTCTCTTGGAGATCTATTTGATGT
This sequence comes from Thinopyrum elongatum, assembly GCA_011799875.1. Lineage (NCBI taxonomy): Eukaryota > Viridiplantae > Streptophyta > Magnoliopsida > Poales > Poaceae > Thinopyrum > Thinopyrum elongatum. Next base: position 136,472,826 of record CM022303.1, read on the forward strand.
AACTCTTTTTGTGGTGTGTTTGTTGGGATCCGATGAACTTTGAGTTTATGATCAGGTCTATTTTATCCATGAAAGTTATTTGAGTTTTGATCTCTTATATGCATGATTACTTATAGCCTCGTATTTCTTCTTCGAATCTTTGGTTTAGTTAGGCCGACTAGATCGATTTTTCTTGCTATGGGAAGAGGTGCTTTGTGATGGGTTTGGTCGTTCAGTGTTCTTTTCCAGTGACAGAAGGGGCAGCAAGACACGTATTGATCGTTGCCATTAAGGATAACAAGATGGGGTCTATTCCTACATGAATAGATCTTGTCTATATCATGTCATCATTCTTATTGCACTACTCCGTTTCTCCATGAACTTAATACACTAGATGCATGCTGGATAGCGGTCGATGTGTGGAGTAATAGTAGTAGATGCAGGCAGGAGTCGGTCTACTAATCTTGGACGTGATGCCTATATAATGATCATTGCCTGGATATCGTCATAATTATTTGAAGTTCTATCTATTGCCCAACAGTAATTTGTTTACCCACCGTATGCTATTTTTCTCGAGAGAAGCCAGTAGTGAAATCTACGGCCCCTGGGTCTATTCTTTATCATATTTGCCTTCGAGATCTATTTTTATTCGCTTTTATTTTCAGATCTATTTTTCCAAAAACCCAAAAATACCTTGCTGCACTTTTTCTTTATTTATTTTATTTCGCATTTATTCGAGATCTATTATCCAATCTATCACAATTTTATCCTGTCAATTTGACAATTTCTGGCGCCGTTACCCGAAGAAGGGATTGACAACCCCTTATACGCGTCGGGTTGCAAGTATTTGTTCTTTGTGTGCAGGTATCGTTTACATAGTGTTGCTTGGTTCTCCTACTAGATTGATACCTTGGTTTCATAACTGAGGGAAATACCTACCGTTGCTGTGCTGCATCATCCCTTCCTCTTTGGGGAAATACTGACGTAGTTCAAGCGACATCAAAAGGAATTTCTGGCACCGTTGCCGGCGAGACATCATCAACATCTATCAGGTTCCTAATCACAAATCTCATCTCCTTGCAATTTACATTATTTGCCATTTGCCTCTCGTTTTCATCTCCCCCACTTCACAAAAATTTGCCTTCTTCTTCGTTTGCCTTTTTTTGTTAGATCTCTTCTTTGCTTTTGTGCCATGTGTCTTCTATTTGCTTGCATCTTCGCTTGCTAAAAATCTATTGAGATGGATCCACATCCACTTGCTAATCTTTTTTAAAAGATCCAATTATGATGAACGAATTGATAGTGAATTGAGTTCACTAGATTATCTTTATGAAGTTTTGCTTGAGATTCATGAATCTAAAAATTGTGATGAAGTGTTAAACGAAGAAATTTATGAAGTGATTCATGATAGCTCCTTGAATGAAAAGCATGATTGCAATGATTTTACTATAAATTCTATTAATGTCAATTGTGCTAATAATATGCAAAACCCCAAGCTTGGGGATGCTAATTTTGCTATGTCCACTACTTGTTGCAATGATCATGATTGGGGTGATTCTTCTTATGATCTTGAAAATTTATTTAAGCCTCATGATGAATATGATATTGATAATAAAGTTTGCAATAATATTGAAAGTGGGTTTGGAAGAGCGTCAACTTTAGGTAAAAATAATCCCACATATTTGGAGAGTGTTCAATCTCAAGATTTTTTTTATAAAAGTGGGTTTGGAGAGGTCATGACTTTAGTTGATGTTAATCCCACTATCTTGGAAGATTATAAGACTTTTATGCATGTGGATCATGAAGAGAAAATTTTATATGATAGCTATATTGTTGAATTTGATTATGATCCTACATGTAACTATTATGAGAGAGGAAAATATGGTTGTAGAAATTTTCATGTTACTAATTTACCTCTCGTTATGTTGAGATTGTTATTGTTTCTTTCTTCTTCCTTGCATATGATAAATATTTCTTGTCTTGATAATTTGTTTGCCTACAAAATGCCTATGCATAGGAAGTATGTTAGACTTAAATGTGTTTGTCACAAGTTTTATGATGCTCTCTTTGTGCTTCAATTCTTGTCTTTCATGCGAGCATCATTAAAATTATCAATGCCTAGCTAGGGGCATAAAACGATAGCGCTTGTTGGGAGGCAACCCAATGAATAAAATTTATTTTTGCCTTTTTCTTTCTGTTCCTGAGTGTTTGCACAATTATCCTACTGTTTATGATTGTGTTTTTTATGTTTTAATTAGTGTTTGTGCCAAGCAAAGCCTTTGGGATCATGTTGGGTGATAGTTGATTTGATCTTGTTGAAAAACAAAAACTTTGTGCGGCAGTGACAGAATTGTTTAAATTTACAGAAGCGTGATAAAATTCTGATTTTTTTACACAATATTGATATACAAATTGCCTACGTTGACTAATTTTTAAGAATTTTTGGAGTTACAGAAGTATTCGAAGTTTACAGATTGCTACAGACTGTTCTGTTTTTGACAGATTCTGTTTTCTTTGTGTTGTGTGCTTATTTTGATGAATCTATGGTTTGTATTGGAGGGTATAAGCCATGGTAAAGTTGGAATACAGTAGATATAATGCAAAAATAAAATATGAATGCATTTGCAACAGTACTTAGAGTAGTGATTTGCTTTGCTATACTAACGGATCTGACGAAGGTTTTGTTGAGTTTTGTGTGATTGAAGTTTTCAAGTTTTGGGTGAGATCACGATGGATGAAAGAATAAAGAGTAAGAAGAGCCAAAGCTTGGGGATGCCCCATGGCACCCCAAGTTATTATCCAAAAGGAACAAGCAACTAAGCTTGGGGATGCCCCGAGTGGCATCCCCTCTTTCTTCTAACGACCATCGGTATTTTACTTGGAGCTATATTTTTATTCGTCACATATCATGAGTTTTGCTTGGAGCGCCTTGTATTATATGAGTCTTTGCATGTTTTGCTTTTTGCTTTGTGTCATCTATCTTTGCTGAATACACCTATTTGAGAGAGCCAAAATTATGCTATGATTTGTTAGAATTGCTCTATATGCTTCACTTAAAATTTTTGAGCTATGGAATTGCTCTAGTGCTTCACTTATATCTTTTTGAGCACGGTGTGCTTTGTTATTTTTGAAGAAATGCTCTCATGCTTCACTTAGATTTATTTCTGAGTTAGTAATTTTTGAAGAAATTCTCTCATGCTTCACTTATATTATTTTGAGAGAAGAAAATTTTTATGCTCATGTTCTTCACTTAGAATTGTTTGAGCTATCAAAAGCAACATATGAAATTAGTCCCAAAGTGATAGATATTCAAGAGGGATATAATAAAAACTTTCAGGAAGATCATTGGACAAAATAAACTTGATTCTTTGTAATAGTTTTGAGATATGATGATAGTGATATGTGAGTCATGTTGATGAGTAATTATGCTTTAGTAAGAATATTGGTGTTAAGGTTTGTGATTCCCTATTCAAGCACGAAAGTCAATAGTTATGCAATTAAATTACATCCTACTTGTGGTGCATTATTCAGTGTTAGTTATGCTTAATGCTCGCTTATGAGATTTTTCGTTTCTTGGTTGGTTGCTTCTCAATCTTTTTCTAGCCTTCACTTGTACTAAGTATGATTACTACTTGTGCATCCAAAACCCTTTAAACCAATTTTGCCATATGAGTCCACTATACCTACCTATATGCGGTATTTCCGTGCCATTCTAAGCAAATTTGTATGTGCCATCTCTAATTTTCAAAATAAATTTCCTTTTTGTGTGCTCGTACCGCTCATGAAACAGTAGGGGGTGGCTGATATTTTTCCATGCTAGATGTGTTATTCTCAAGATGAGTGTTTATTAATTTGTCATTGCACGAGAGTACGACAAAGGTATTAGGGATGCATAGTCCTGAAATGAAAAATGAATTTACTTTATGTTGTCAAATAATAAATTCCTTGGAAAGTGTTGGTATGGACGGCACCCGTGGATACGGCTAGCCGTGGAATGTGAAAGTATTGTGGAAAAAGGAATAAACTTTATTTTCTGTTTGGGAACCACCTATGATATATCTAGCATGGAAAATATTGGGAACTACTCGATCGTTTTCGTTGACAGGAAAAGCATGCCACCCAAAATGTTTTATCTCTGTCTTTTTCGCTTTGAGCTCTGGCACCTCTACAAATCCCTACTTCCCTCTGCGAAGGGCATTTCTATTTACTTTATGCAATTTTTATTTTTATTTGAGTCTCCATCTTCTCTTATAAAGCACCAATTAAGGGGCACTATGATCGTACTTGAGCATTGGGTGTAGCTAATATGTGAGTGTGTTTCATGAATGGATCAATGATTGATCATAATGGGCTAGGGATAACTTGCTTTAGTGTTGATATTTTGAAAGACCTGGTTGCTTGTTGATATGCTTGAGTATTGAAATTTTCATGTCAAAACTAGACTATTGCTTTGAATCATATAAAAGACCAAATGTCCATGCTACAAAAGAAAAGAATATGTGATGAACATGCTAGGCAGCATTCCACATCAAAAATTCTGTTTTTATCATTTACCTACTCGAGGACGAGCAGGAATTAAGCTTGGGGATGCTGATACGTCTCCAATGTATCTACATTTTTGTATTGTTCCATGCTGTTATATTATCATTCTTGGATGTTTTACAATCATTTTATAGCAACTTTATATCATTTTTTGGGACTAACCTATTGACATAGTGCCCAGTGCCAGTGCCTGTTTTTTCCTTGTTTTTTACTTTGCAGAAAATCAATACCAAACGGAGTCCAAACGCAGCAAAACTTTTTGGAGATTTTTTCTGGACCAGAAGACACCTGTTGGGCCAAAGAAGTACCAGAGGGGGGCTCCGAGGGGAGCACAACCCACCTGGACCCTAGGGGAGTCGACGAAACACAATTCCAGCCGCCGCAAGTTCCAGAACCACCAGATCCAATCTACACACCATCACGGAGGGGTTCATCATCCTCATTGGTGCCTCTCCGATGATGCATGAGTAGTTCATTGTAGACCTTCGGGTCCGTAGTTAGTAGCTAGATGGCTTCCTCTCTCTCGTTTGATTATCAATACAATGGTCTCTTGGAGATCTATTTGATGTAACTCTTTTTGCGGTGTGTTTGTTGGGATCCGATGAACTTTGAGTTTATGATCAGATCTATTTTATCCATGAAAGTTATTTGAGTTTTGATCTCTTATATGCATGAGTACTTATAGCCTCGTATTTCTTCTTTGAATCTTTGGTTTAGTTAGGCCGGATAGATCGATTTTTCTTGCCATGGGAAGAGGTGCTTTGTGATGGGTTCGGTCGTGCGGTGTTCTTTCCCAGTGACAGAAGGGGCAGCAAGACACGTATTGATCGTTGCCATTAAGGATAACAAGATGGGGTCTATTCCTACATGACTAGATCCTGTCTACATCATGTCATCGTTCTTATTGCATCACTCCGTTTCTCCATGAACTTAATACACTAGATGCATGCTGGATAGCGGTCGATGTGTGGAGTAATAGTAGTAGATGCAGGCAGGAGTCGGTCTACTAATCTTGGACGTGATGCCTATATAATGATCATTGCCTGGATATCGTCATAATTATTTGAAGTTCTATCAATTGCCCAACAGTAATTTGTTTACCCACCGTATGCTATTTCTCTCGAGAGAAGCCACTAGTGAAATCTACGTCCCCCGGGTCTATTCTTTATCATATTTGCCTTCGAGATATATTTTTATTCGCTTTTATTTCTATATCTAATTTTCCAAAAACCCAAAAATACCTTGCTGCACTTTTTCCTTATTTATTTTATTTCGCGTTTATTCGAGATCTATTTATCCAATCTATCACAATTTTATCCCGTCAACTTGACAATTTCTGGCGTCATTACCCGAAGAAGGGATTGACAACCCCTTATACGCGTCGGGTTGCAAGTATTTGTTCTTTTTGTGCAGGTACCGTTTACATAGTGTTGCTTGGTTCTCCTACTGGATTGATACCTTGGTTTCATAACTGAGGGAAATACCTACCGTAGCTGTGCTGCATCATCCCTTCCTCTTTGGGGAAATACCGACGTAGTTCAAGCGACATCAGTGATCATGCTTCCACGCCGACATCTAGCTACTTGTTCTTCTCCATGTGTGCCATCATGATCAAAGCAATGTCCTCGTCTTCGTCCCACTCACATTCCTATTCGTATAAGGAAATCCCACGAAGAGGGTTCAAACAAACTCATCTACATTAACACAATACTTTCCATCACAACATTTTTTTACCTTAGAGGCGTTTTGTTGAAGACCTAGTGGGCATGAAGGACAGAGGTGACTTCCACCTGGCGTAGCTTGCAGGGGCCGAGGAGGTCGCTAGACCAACTAGGAATGAGCTCAGGGTGGTCTTGCTGCCGCGAGGGAGCCAGGGGTTGCGGTAGGAGCCATCGTCGCTACGTCATTCGATAGTTGAGAGCTCCAAAGGAGTAGCAGCCGAGCGGTGGCCATGATGGTCATGTGAGGATTGCGGCGAATAATAACCTCGACGCGAACCCTAGTGTTGTGGCAGCTATTTCGGGTGGCGTAGGGGTAGGGAACCACATGAAATGTAGCAAATTGGGCAATTGTGCGAGTGGGTCAAATAAGTATCGTAGTCCTCAAAGTTCTAGGCCCTGATCTTTGAGACAAAAAATTGAGAGACTACTCTAGCCAATGTGTGACATCCTGCGACTACACCCAGGAAGTCATATTGTGGGGAGTACGATCGATCCCGGTATCACCGATGGCGGTGCCTGTGATTATTATGTCGTGATTGTCCCTGGGATGTCGAGGTGTTGGAGTCCTACTCGAAACAATATGAGGTGAGTATGTAGTAGGACCATTTATCGATGTGGCTTGAGCGCCCCGTCACGCCAGGCGTGATTGAAGCCAGTGAAGTATATTCGACCTGATGACGTGTGGTCTCAACAATCGACAATACTTGTCGATAACTTTGTAGGTGTCTCGTACAATAGTTTTAGGTGATTTATTTTGTCATGGGACGTAACCTTGGGCCACCAAGGACCAGTAAGCACAATTTTACCCAGGTTCAGGGCCCCTAGTAGCCTTACACATGCTTTGATTGGATTATATAGTGAGACGTAGTACAATGAGGGTTAGAATATGGGATTTGGTGAGTTGAGGAACAACTCAACAACTATGGTGTTGGACTATATCTTGAGACATAGTAAAGTGTGACACCCGAATAATTAAGCTACAGTAATCCCAAGTTAATGGTGCCATGTCATCATTTTTACTGTTGCTAAATCCCATGTTGTTTCAGACCGGTTCAAATTTCAATTTCAAATTAAAGTCAAAATTCAAATTTCTCGAACGGTAAAACTAAAAATGTTTGAATAATTCTATAAATTCCCCTGATCATCTTCAGGTTGAAACCAACTTCATTGGACTCACAAGTAAATTCATAGGAAATTATTAAGTGGTCTAACAGAAAATAAAATGGCATTTTCAAAACAAACAAATGTATAAACTTTCCCAAATAAAATGGAACCTTGTGTGTAGCACCCAAAATATTGTAGTTGAATTATATGTGCAGTATCTTGTAGAACTAATATCTTTTAGTGCCTAAAATAAATAGAAAACTAAGACAAAAGATTACAGAAAAGGAAAATATGAAAGTGCTTGCTGTGCACTTTGGCCCGTATGAACAGTGCAGCCCAAGCCCACCACCGGCCTCTCCCCTACCTCTATACTGTACAGAGGGGAGGCAGGAAGGCCGTGGCGGCCATCCGCCGGCCGTGGCCACTTGCGTGGCGGCCATCCGACCCCTCCTGGTGTGCTACTCGACCTACAAGTCCTCCCCGACCCCCCCTTGACGAACCCTAGCTCTTTCCCCCACTCGATTGCTCCACCCCCTCGCTCCCCTCTCTCTCTCTCTCTCTCAAATGCAGCCGCCACCGTGCGCCGCTCGATCCCGCGGCCACTGACGCCCCCGTGCCCGGGAACCTTGTCTGGGAGGTGCGTCGGCCACCGCTTCTTCTTCCTCGACCATTGGTTGAAGCCGGGGCGATCTACACCGAAGGAATCGGGCCCTTCTTCGTCCTCGACCGCGGCTTCTTCCCGGCGGACTCCGGCGCCATCGATCCTCCCCGAGCCTGCTGCCCTCCCCTACCGAACCACAGTGAGCACGCACTCCCCCTCATCTCGTTTGCTTCGATCCCCGTGCCCCTAGCCTCTTCCTGTTGTAGCCGTAGACCGCCGAACCGCGTCCGAGCTCCTTTCAAGCTCGCGCTCGCACCCGCCATCGCCTGTGACACGTGCCGCACGAACCTCGGCCGAGCTCGCGGTCGCCCTGACCGTCCGTGCTCCGGACACGCGCACCGCGCACACGCACACCTTGTCACGCTCGCCCCCTCGCTGCGCCCTTTGCATCCCACGCGCTCACGCCCGCTACCACTCGCTGCTCCTGATTCATGTGCACCCGCGGCCCCTTCTGCTTGGCTGCTGCCTTGCCTCTGATGGACTGCTTCTGCGCGCGCGCGTGCTACTGCATCCCTGCCTTCGCGTGCGCTCGGCCGCGCCGCGCTCCGCGTACTATTGCTGCCCCGGTCACTCCGCTGCAACCACGCCGTGCCGGGGCTGCCCTCTGCTGTCGTGCCCCTCGGCCGGCCATGGCCGAGCCCGTGCCTGCGCATAGCATCGAGTGGCCCCTGGAGCCACTGCCCAGTGGGGCCCGTCCCCTGTAAAAGAAAAGAGACAAAAAAAGAGAAAGAAAAGTTTAGATAAAAGAATAGACATTAATAAATAAATAAATAGATAATTAGTATAATGACTCTATGACAGGTAGGACCCATCCTACACTGTTCACCCTTTGACCAGCCCAACGTTGACTGGGTCAACTCATCAGTGGCCCCACATGGCAGCCTAAGCTGGGTACTCTTTTGGGTGCATTTAGCTATTTCTGTTTTATTTTTGAGTTAAAAGAATTCCAAAATACTATTAAAACTTCAGAAAATCATAGTAAAATATCCGTAGCTCTGATGAAAAAGTTTTATAAATGAAAGTTGCTCAGAAAGACGAGATAAATCTGAATGGGCGGTCCATTCGTCTGCCACACATCCCTAGCTTAGCGAACATGCAACCTTCCCCTCCGGTTCGTCTGTCTGAAAATGCCGAACGCCGGGGATACTTTCCCGGATGTTTTCCCCCTTCGCCAGTATCGCCTAGTACTGCGTTAGAACACTCCTAGCGCTGCTTATTGTCTTGTCATGCATAGTATTGCACTTGTTTGCTCTGTATTTATTGTTTCTTCCCCCTCTTCTCTCAGGTAGACCCCGAGACCGCTGTTGATGCCACTATGATCGACTACATCGACGACGACCCTTCTTCCCTTTCAGCGGAGCTTCCAGGCAAGCCCCCCCCCTTGATCACTCCGATATCGCCCATTCCATTCTCTCTCATGCTTGCATTAGATTTTGCTACTGTTATTGTTTGCTCCTATTCTGATGCATAGCATGCTTTTGTAACCACTCATTATACCTTACCTGCTTATCCTAAACTGCTTAGCATAGGTTGGATAGTGATCCATCAGTGACCCCCACTTTGTCCTTGTTGCCCCTGCTTCATCATCGATGACTCGATCAACGTGATCGACGACCAGAGCCTGACACCTCACATCACATCACGCCCCTTTTGTTGCTCGACTCTGCAGAGCTACTATCGAGTGCCGAGGGTGATACCTCGTAACGCACTCCTGATGACAACTCTATAGTGTAGTTATTCGTTCGTTGTAAACGAGGGTGATTCCTCCTTCACCACCCCCAATACGACTCTGTCGTGCAACACCTCAAGTGTGAACCTCGAGGGTGATTCCTCCTAAGTTCACCTTGACGATTACATCAAGTGTATTCCATCGAGGGAGATACCTCGGATTCCCCTTGTTGTTTTGGACACATGGTTACCTGGACTTTACTTGAAACCATTGTTGAAGTCAGGTCGGCCCTGAGGGGTACCTGCGAGTTGATGTGAAAGTCGGGCGGGCCCGTAGAGCACCCGCGAGTTTTCTACGAGGCACGGCCAGGCATTCTGGGCCCTTGCCGTAAGTCCATGAGACGGGGCGACGGGGTCACATTATCGTGAGTCTGCTCGTCTCCGCGAGCCCCCAATGCACTAACAGGTTTGGGTATTTGTTCTGAGTTAGCCTTTGGCCTTTAAGCACTAACCACCACGCGGGAACAGTTATGGGCACTTGGCGTCATAGTATCAGCCGAAGCTTTGTCAGACGTCGAGTTCAGCATTGCGGCACGGCTGGGCCGGCACCATCCTGTAGTGGTGGAGCCTGGTCCGCCCTGCTCGCAACGACCCGGAGTGCAACGGGCGATGGGCCCAAGACCCCAGAGTGCTTAGGATGTAGACCGGCAGGGACCTCTCTGCTAAGCCTAGGTAGGGCTGCGACGTGTTTATCTTCCGAGGCCAGGCATTGACTCAGAAAAGTGTGTCCGACCAGAGTAATCAAGCGTGTTGGGTAACGTGGTGCACCCCTGCAGGGAAGTTATCTATTCGAATACCATGTCCACGGTAATGGACATTCAGACTTGTATCCTGATCTATTACAACTATAACTGGTTACTTGAGACATGTGGTGGATATGTTGGCTCCGGGATTGCTTTCTCGCAGGGAGACGAGGAAGGATCTCTGGGCGTTAATGCTACAACATGCTTGTTAATTATAAACTGCTATTCTGTACTCTTCTGAATGCTGCAAGATGCTTGGAGCTGCTTGAAGATGCTAGTCTTCGATAGGCTAGGCTTTCCTTCCTCTGGCATTCTGCAGTTCAGTCCACAGATGCATACCTTCCTTTGATACTAATGCATACTTAGTATAGATCTGATGCTTGCGAGTACTTTGGATGAGTACTCACGGTTGCTTTGCTACCCCTTTTCCCCCTTCTTCCTTCTTTCCAGTTGTTGCAACCAGATGGTGGATCCTAGGAGCCAGATGCCACCGCCGACGGATACTACTACATGGAGACCGCCGACGACCAGGAGTAGTTAGGAGGTCCCAGGCAGGAGGCCTTGCCTCTTCGCTCGTTGATGTTTGTACTAGCCTTCTTAATTCAAAACTTGTTTAACTTATGTATGTACTCAGATATTGTTGCTTCCGCTGACCCTTGTGTATTCGAGCTTCTGTATTCGAGCCCTCGAGGCCCCTGGCTTGTAATATGAAGCTTGTATTATTTTAATTTGTGTCTAGAGTTGTGTTGTGATATCTTCCCGTGAGTCCCTGATCTTGATCGTACACATTTGCGTGTATGATTAGTGTACGATCGAGTCGGGGGCGTCACAAGTTGGTATCAGAGCCGACTGCCTGTAGGAACCCCCTTTCCAACTCCTTGGCCGAAGTTGAGTCTAGTCTTTGAAAAACTGTTTTACTAACATGGTTGTGTGGCTTACAGGCCCATGTCGCCATTGGGTGGTATTAGGATCTTTTACTCCTCGTCTATACTCTGGGACTCTGACCTCTCTTCTATTTCGGGTTAAATGATTTTGCTAACTCTATCCTAGGTTCTCGTGATCACATCCACCCGGAGATTTGTGTTACCCCTTTCTCGAATTCAGGGCCAAGATCTGCTTCACAAGGTTCACTGACCGCGGGATCCTCTTATCGAGGGCACCCTATGTCGTCACTTGCAAATCCCTCGCTCCAGGGGTTTTCCCCGACGTTGATGTAGCCTTTGCTATGTCCCGTTGTTGCATCCCTCTACCACATGCATGCGTGTCGCCTAGTATTTCTAGGATGTTTCTCTTGTCCAAACTCATACGAACAACATGTAATTGGCCCCGTATATGTATCAGCATGTCTTTAGTGGCTACTGCCTTGTATATACTGCGCCTTTGCTCATTGCTCAAGTTACATCATGAATGACTCCATACACTTGCTCCACCCCTTGAGAAACTACCCCCTGTTGCATTTAAGCAGGATGGTTAGACCTGCTGGTCGTGGCCGTGGTGGAGACAATCCACCACGTCCTGAATACATGGCCGGAATGATATAGAAGTTGAGCTGTATTGCCAGTTCATGGAAGGAGTCTTGGCTCAGTTTCCACATCCCAATATGAATCAGCAACCATCCATAGAGACTCTGCAAGACTTTGCGCGTCTCAACCCTGTCATCTGCCGCAGCTCAACTCAGCCCCTTGATGCTGATGACTGGCTCCGTGACATCACTTTCGGGTGGGAGTCTGCTCATGTAGCCGCTGCCAACTATGTCAACTTCGCGGCTTACTACCTAAAGGTCCCGCTGCTCAATGGTGGGACAGCCACAGGTGTTCCTTGCCTGTTGGAACCGCCATCGCTTAGCCGGAATTCCAAGCTGTATTCCGCGGGCCAATGTCGAACCACCATGGTTAGTCACAATGTCCCCGTTGAAATTGAAGTGTTGGAATTCCATGTTTCCCCCATTGTTTTGAAGTCATCCAATATCGACCTCATCCTGGGAATGGAATGATTGAAAACACATACCGCTTCTATCATTTGCGCCACTAAGACCGTCCATCTACTACATCCTTCAATGAGATAGTAAGCTACCATGCTCATCCTGTTCGGAATGCCGAAGCACGGATTTATTCCTTGAACGCGTAAACCTCCTCTTGTGAGAATTGAAAATGCTCCAGTCGTTTCCAGTCCATGACCTTGAACTTGCTGCAGTTAAATTTGCACTGAAGTTCTGGTGACATTTCCTTTTTTTGTACTCGTTACGAGATCTTCACCGATCATTAAAGTCTGAAGTATCTGTTACTCAGCTGGATCTGGATCTCCGTCAACAGCGATGTATGTAAACAATTACAGACTATGACTACGGTATTTCTTATACCCCTGTCAAGGCTAATGTCATGGCCGATGCCCTGAGTCGCAAGTCTTATTGCGACAACCACCTGGCTTATAAAAGCTCAACCCCTCCAAGATGATCTCACTTACAGAGAGCATCCGGTCCGCATTCTCGGTCAAGCTGAACGTCGCACCCGTCAGAGGGCTATCCAATTTCCTAAATTCCATGGTCAAATCCTTCTAAAGATGAAGCCACTTGGGAACACGAGGATCGTCTTCGTGATGAATACCCCGCTTTGTTTTCGTCTACCCCCTAAAATCCCGGGACGAGATTTCTTGTAGTGGAGGAGAATTGTGACGCCCGGATAATTAAGCTATAGTAATCCCAAGTTAATGGTGCCATGTCATCATTTTTACTGTTGCTAAATCCCACGTTGTTTCAGACCGGTTCAAATTTCAATTTCAAATTAAAGTCAAAATTCAAATTTCTCGAACGGTAAAACTAAAAATGTTTAAATAATTCTATAAATTCCCCTAATCATCTTCAGGTTGAAACCAACTTCATTGGACTCACAAGTAAATTCATAGGAAATTATTAAGTGGTCTAACAGAAAATAAAATGGCATTTTCAAAACAAACAAATGTATAAACTTTCCCAAATAAAATGGAAACTTGTGTGTAGCACCCAAAATATTGTAGTTGAATTATATGTGCAGTATCTTGTAGACCTAATATCTTTTAGTGCCTAAAATAAATAGAAAACTGAGACAAAAGATTTACAGAAAAGGAAAATATGAAAGTGCTTGCTGTGCACTTTGGCCCGTATGAACAGTGCAGCCCAAGCCCACCACCAGCCTCTTCCCTACCTTTGTACTGTACAGAGGGGAGGCAGGAAGGCCGTGGCGGCCATCCGTCGGCCGTGGCCACTTGCGTGGCGGCCATCCGACCCCTCCCGGTGTGCTACTCGACCTACAAGTCCTCCCCTACCCCCACTTGACGAACCCTAGCTGTTTTCCCCACTCGATTGCTCCACCCCCTCGCTCCCCTCTCTCTCCCGAACGCAGCCTCCACCGTGTGCCGCTCGATCGCGCGGCCACCGACGCCCTCGCGCCTGGGAACCTTGTCTGGGAGGTGCGTCGGCCACTGCTTCTTCTTCCTCGACCATTGGTTGAAGCCGGGGCGATCTACAGCGAAGGAATCAGGCCCTTCTTCGTCCTCGGCCGCGGCTTCTTCCCGGTGAACTCCGACGCCATCGATCCTCCCCGAGCCTGCTGCCCTCCCCTACCGAACCACAGTGAGCACGCGCTCCCCCTCGTCTTGTTTGCTTCGATCCCCGTGCCCCTAGCCTCTTCCTGCCATAGTCGTAGACCGCCGCACCGCGTCCGAGCTCCTTTCGAGCTCGCGCTCGCACCCGCCATCGCCTGCAACCCGCGCCGCACGAACCTCGGCCGAGCTTGCGGTGGCCCTGACCGTCCACGCTCCGGATGCGCGCACGCACATCCTGTCACGCTCGCCCCCTCGCTGCGCCCTCTGCATCCCACGTGCTCACGCCAGCTACCACTCGCTGCTCCTGATGCATGTGCACCCGCCGCCCCTTCTGGTTGGCTACTGCCTTATCTCTGATGGACTGCTGCTGCGCGCGCGCCCACTACCGCATCCCCGCCTCCGCGTGCGCTCGGCCGCGCCGTGCACCGCGTACTGCCGTAGCTGCTGCTGCCCCGGTCACTCCGCTACAGCCACGCTGCCTCTGCTCCCGCCGCGCTCGCCGCACCTCCGCGCCGCGCCCGCCCATGCTCGGGCACAGCCATCCCGGGCCAGGCCGCGTCCACCTCCGCCGGAGGCCGCGCCGGGGCTGCGCCTGGCCGTGCCGGGGCCGCCCTCCGCTGTCGTGCCCCTCGGCCGGCCATGGCCGAGCCCCTGCCTGCGCACAGCATCGGGTGGCCCCTAAAGCCACTGCCCAGTGGGGCCCGTTCCCTGTAAAAGAAAAGAGACAAAAAAAGAGAAAGAAAAGTTTAGATAAAAAATAGACATTAATAAATAAATAAATAGATAATTAGTATAATGACTCTATGACAGGTAGGACCCACCCTACACTGTTCACCCTTTGACCAGTCCAATGTTGACTGGGTTAACTCATCAGTGGCCCCACATGGCAACCTAAGCTGGGTACCCTTTTGGGTGCATTTAGCTATTTCTATTTTATTTTCAAATTAAAGAATTCCAAAATACTATTAAAACTTCAGAAAATCATAGTAAAATATCCGTAGCTCCGATGAAAAAGTTTTATACATCAAAGTTGCTCAGAAAGACGAGACAAATCTGAATGCGCAGTCCGTTCGTCTGCCACACATCTCTAGCTTAGCGAACATGCAACCTTCCCCTCCGGTTCGTCTGTTTGAAAATGCCGGACGCCGGGGATACTTTCCTGGATGTTTTCCCCCTTCGCCAGTCTCGCCTAGTACTGCGTTAGAACACTCCTAGCACTGCTTATTGTCTTGTCATGCATAGTATTGCACTTGTTTGCTCTGTATTTATTGTTTCTTCCCCCTCTTCTCTCAAGTAGACCCCGAGACCGCTGTTGATGCCACTGTGATCGACTACGTCGACGGCGACCTTTCTTCCCTTTCAGCGGAGCTTCCAGGCAAGCCTCCCCCCCCTTGATCACTCCGATATCGCCCATTCCATTCTCTCTCATGCTTGCATTAGATTTTGCTACTGTTATTGTTTGCTCCTATTCTGATGCATATCATGTTTTTGTAACCGCTCATTGTACCTTACCTGCTTATCCTAAACTGCTTAGCATATGTTGGATAGTGATCCATCAGTGACCCCCACTTTGTCCTTGTTGCCCCTGCTTCATCATCGACGACTCGATCAACGTGATCGACGACCAGAGCTCGACACCTCACCTCACATCACGCCCCTTTTGTTGCTCGACTCTGCAGAGCTACTATCGAGTGCCGAGGGTGATACCTCGTAACGCACTCCTGATGACAACTCTGTAGTGTAGTTATTTGGTCGTGGTCAACGAGGGTGATTCCTCCTTCACCACCCCCGATACGACTCAGTCGTGCAACACCTCAAGTGTGAACCTCGAGGGTGATTCCTCCTAAGTTCACCTTGACAATTACATCAAGTGGATTCCATCGAGGGTGATACCTCAGATTCCCCTTGTTGTTTTGGACACACGGTTACCTGGACTTTACTTGAGACCATTGTTGAAGTCGGGTCGGCCCTGAGGGGTACCCGCGAGTTGATGTGAAAGTCGGGCGGGCCCATAGAGCACCCGCGAGTTTTCTACGAGGCATGGCTGGGCATTATGGGCCCTTGTCGTAAGTCCAAGAGACGGGGCGACGGGGTCACATTATCGTGAGTCTCTGCTCGTCTCCGCGAGCCCCCAATGCACTAACAGGTTTGGGTATTTGTTCTGAGTTGGCCTTTACGCACTAACCACCACGTGGGAACAGTTATGGGCACTTGGCGTCGTAGTATCAGCAGAAGCTTTGTCAGACGTCCAGTTCAACATTGCGGCACGGCTGGGCCGGCACCATCCTGTAGTGGTGGAGCCTGGTCCGCCCTGCTCGCAATGACCCGGAGTGCAACGGGCGATGGGCCCAAGACCCCGGAGTGCTTAGGATGTAGACCGGCGGGGACCTCTCTGCTGATCCTAGGTAGGGCTGCGATGTGTTGATCTTCCGAGGCCGGGCATTGACTCAGAAAAGTGTGTCCGGCCAGAGTAATCAAGCGTGTTGGGTAACGTGGTGCACCCCTGCAGGGAAGTTATCTATTCGAATACCGTGTCCACGGTAATGGACGTTCAGACTTGTATCCTGATCTATTACAACTAGAACTGGTTACTTGAGACATGTGATGGATATGTTGGCTCCGGGATTGCTTTCTCGCAGGGAGAGGAGGAAGGATCTCTGGGTGTTATGCTACAACATGCTTGTTAATTATAAACTGCTATTATGTACTCTTCTGAATGCCGCAAGATGCTTGGAGCTGCTTGAAGATGCCAGTCTTCGATAGGCTAGGCTTTCCTTCCTCTGGCATTCTGCAGTTCAGTCCACAGATACATACCTTCCTTTGATACTAATGCATACTTAATATAGATCTGATGCTTGCGAGTACTTTGGATGAGTACTCACGGTTGCTTTGCTACCCCTTTTCCCCCTTCTTCCTTCTTTCCGGTTGTTGCAACTAGATGGTGGATCCTAGGAGTCAGATGCCACCACGGACGGATACTACTACATGGAGACCGCCGACGACCAGGAGTAGTTAGGAGGTCCCAGGCAGGAGGCCTTGCCTCTTCGATCGTTGATGTTTGTACTAGCCTTCTTAAGGCAAAACTTGTTTAACTTATGTCTGTACTCAGATATTGTTGCTTTCGCCGACCCTTGTGTATTCGAGCTTCTGTATTCGAGCCCTCGAGGCCCCTGGCTTGTAATATGAAGCTTGTATTATTTTAATTTGTGTCTAGAGTTGTGTTTTGATATCTTCCCGTGAGTCCCTGATCTTGATCGTACACATTTGCGTGTATGATTAGTGTACGACCGAGTCGGGGGCGTCACATAAAGTGGGGTTACAATTTGGGGATTCGGTGAGTTGGGGAGACACTCGACGACTATGGTGTATGAACTAGGCGGGATGCGCTTGATTGCTATGACTTTTGTCTCCAAGTCACGGCTTGTGTAGATCCCTCGCCCCCTTGCGAGGCCTTTGTCTCCATTATATACATGTGGTATGGCGACATCCTCCTCATCTCCAGGTCGATATCCTTTCCATGTATGAGTAGAACTCGTGGTCTCTTACATCCTATAACTCGCATAGCTTTCAGGATCCGGGGTATACCAACTGGGTAGAAAGACCTTGTGCAAACCCGAAGGGTATGCACATACTTGGCCCTGTATGGCCCATATATGATATACACTGTGTAGGGATACAATAGTGCAACTACACATCACCATTAATTGATTCCCACAATGTCAGACCGCAAACATACTTTATGTTCCTACATGGTAGAGCAACCATCTCATGGAAGTATTATAAGCAGACTCTAGTGGCCTCATATATCAACCAATTTTTCTGAAATAATCGGATTGTACGAGACATCATGTGACTGCGTGTGAGTTCACGGAATTGTAAAACACATACAGTGATCATGTGGTATTGTGTTCCATAAAACTACAAACCATAATCTAAGAAGATAATGTTGCATGTGTTGCCAAATACAAACAAGTTACATAAATTGGGAGGGACGTGAATCTGTGTTATGGCTTTTCAGATTTTGAGGAATGTGGAGGTAATCAAGCTGGTATGGATGGTGTTTTGTCTCTCTTTGATCACTGCAAACGTCCTTAGCCACCAGGGTTGAAGATCAATTCAATAAATGTCTCTGGTGTGCTTATTAGCTTGCTAGGGTTGATCGTCGGATGCATACTAGCCTAGAATGGATCCACTTCATGTCCATTTCAACCTATATCCATTGGAGGCCCTTTTTGCCTTTCCCACTGATGGCAAGGTGTGGTTGGAGATGGTGGCTCCAATGAGGTCGTTGTCTGCGCCAGCATTGGATCGTGTTTCTTGTATGATCTTTGGGGGTCCTGTCTACAAATTAGAAGGACTTATGTAATTCCTATTTTACTTTTGTCACCAACACTGAAAAACACCGTTGCCTCCCTCGCGTTCCATTGGTCTCCATTGGGTGGAAGCTGCTCTTCCACAAGCTTGAAGAAAACTCGAATCCAAACCCGAAATGTCGGGTTCTAAATTTTTTCGCTAAATTTTATGTCTCATTTCTCATAACCCGAACCTTTTTAAACACGAATTACCCGACTTGAATTTTCGGGTAAACCCGAATGCTGACTTGAGAGAATATCCGGTGGAAACCAAGTTACAATGGAAACTTCGTGGAAACCATATTTGAAAGTTTTCAAAAATTCTATAAAAAAATACAGTATATTAAGAGGGTGGTGTTCTATTGGTATGTGAAATTCCAAGTTCAAATACAAAGTCATTTATGAGATACGGAAAAAAACAAATTGAGCAATGAATAGTGACATTTACTGTTCACACTATTTGTTAACAAATTTGCTCTTTTCATACCACATAAGTGAAGGGAAATCCTTCCCTTCAGCCGGCGGATTACAACGCAGGCATCGACCTCCTCTATTAAACGACACGTGTCCCTGTTACTCAACAACCGCGTATCCATCCTAGCCTTATCTCCCCACAAAGCAAACCGTCCACATATTTCTCCTCTCCCAGGCATTTTCTTCCCTTCTGTTGATTTCTCACCACCCCGCCACCGCAAGGCAAGACTCCGGCACACCGTCGCTACTTCTACAACCCGCAACAACACCTTTGTTGCAAGCAGGGCAACCACGCAACAAGCACCACCGCCATCGGGGGCACCCCCGGTGGTGCTCCAAGCGCGTCTCTAGCCGCCGCATGGCCAGATCCACGACATGGTGCTATGAGTGTGTGCCGCTAGCGGCCATGGGGACAAATTTCCATGGTACTACTGCGGGATTTCGCAACGGGAGGTTACTGAAACACAGTAGATATTGCAGGATGTCATACGTCATATCCAATGACTGTTGACAGAAAAAAAAAATCTTCAACTAGACCCCAGTTGCAAAAAAAACTGCAACAAGATCTTCGTTGCAAATTATTTTTTTGCAACAAAACTTTTTTTGCGAAATAATTCTGCAACATGACCCGTGTTGCAGTAATTCCGTGTTGCAGAAAATTACTGCAACACGACCTTTGTTGCAATGGTAAAAGGGTGACACTTGAGCGCTCACTTAGCCAGATCCGACGTTTCACGAGGCGGGGATCTTTTAAAAAGATCAGCCGGCCGACACGTAGCAGTGCCCATAAATGAATTAGAGTATGAACTTGAGATTTACCTGCTAGTAGAACATCACTCCCTTAACATAATATTTTCTTTTAAGATTTTCTGAAACTTCGAAACAGAGTTTTTATGTGGTTTTCATCGGTTTTCTTGTCTTTTTATTTTACTTTTGTCACCCACCCTGAAGCACCGCACAATCGACTCGATCGGCAATGACAGCAAAGCAGGTAGCCACTAGCGATGACACTTGCAGGAAGCCACTAGCGAGCGACAGAAAGGAGGAAGATCTCGCACCCCATGGCAGTTCTGCTGGATCTGCTGGTGCTTCGCTCCTCGCCGCTGCCTCGCTTCGCTGGTGCCGCGGGCTTGCGCCGCGCCGGTGGCCCGGGGCATCCAGGCAAGGAGGGGGAGCGACGCCGCCGGCCGTTCCGTGGCTCCGCGGCGTCGTGCTGGGGAAGCATGGAGGAGAGGCTCGCCGGGGAAGGGAAGGGGCGGCGCTTCCGACCGCCGGCCGTTCCGTGGCTCCGCGGCGTCGTGCTGCGAAAGCGTGGAGGGACAAGCTCGCCGGGGAAGGGAAGGAGCGGCGCTGCCGACCGAGCCGCCGCCGCCGCCGCGCGTGGGCCTGTGTGGGGCAAACAGAGTGATGACTGGTGCGGCCGGGCCGAGAAAACGGCCCTCAGGCCCACCTCGCGCCCAAAGCCCGGTACGGCGACGGTGTCAGGTAATTTCGCCTTCAAATACCCCCGCCTTGGCGCCCGAGCGTAACCGCCTGAACCAACAGCTTCCTCCCCGTCGCCGGAGCTCCAAGAAACCAAGGCCCCGCTCTCCACCGCGCAGCGCCCACCTCTTCTGCTCTCCAGCGGCCCGGCGCTGGCGGCGACCGATGGACCGGTTCCACGACGAGCAGTACGTGCGCTGCGGAACCGCGAGCTTGACAAGTACTACCTCCACGCCGACGACGACGGGGTGGGCGTCTCCATCAGCCAGCGCCGCAACTCGCTGAACGTGGCGTGGAGGGTGCACATCTACCACGCCGCCAACGGCCCGTACCTGCTCCTCCACAGCGCCGCCTACGGCCACGCCGGCGCCGGCCTTGTACCACGGCTTCGGCGTCGAGCTGCGCGACTACGACCATCCGGTGGTGCCGGAGATCATGTGGCTGGACGTCAGGGCGGGGCTGGGGCGTGGCGTGCTGCTCCAAAACGCCGGCGACCGCTACCTCCGCGCCAATGGCAAGTACCTCCGCTGGAACACCGGCGTCACCGTCGAGAACAGAGACATTGAGAATGAGAAGGTCAGCACCATGATGCGCCCGAACGTCGAGCCCATCGCCCTCACAGAGCGCCCGCCTCGCATTCCAGACCCGATTCGGGTGAGTTCGCCATGACCCGCTTCTTGATAACTCGCGAATTGGGTTCTTGGGCGTCGTTTATTTGCATCGCAGCTCTACTGCAGGGATTGCGACTTGTTCTGCTGTTGCCAAATTTGCGCTTCTTGACTTGTTGCGCCGTCGAGATTCCTGATTGCGTTTGTGTTTTCGATCAGAAAATTTGATCTCCTGAATATAACCATGGTTCTTGGCGACTCAACTGCAGGCCCGCCTCCCTGAAGACCTCTCTGTCATCGTGTTCGGGCACCAGCCAGGGGTGTTGCGGGGGATTCGGTTCGTGCAAGCGAGCCCCGATGGGGTGTACCCCGAGGCCGAGCAAGGCTGGTCCGCGTTCCATATCTGGGGGAGGTCCTTGTACCACCTGAGGGACGAGCTGGCCAGACAGGTCAACCAGCAGCCCGAGGGCATTGCCATGTGCGTCCGAGCGGGCCGCTACGGGAGGCCGACCCCACTCGTCGTCGACCTGCCCTGCCGTGGCTGGGGCGACATCTTCCAGATCGCCGTCTTCATCTCCGGGACCGCTGGTGAGAGCCTCTCTCCATGCCACAACTTCCTAATGATCTCCAGGACTTGATTGAATCTGTTTTGCTCAATGTACAGGTTTCGCTGTAGGTACTGTTTGCTGCATGGCCATGATAATTTTGGTTTTATTTTCGTGGGCTGTTAATCTGCTTGTGTTTGAAAAATAGTTTACTCGGATTGTTTATGGTAAAACAGTTTACTGAAATTGTTAATCTGAGAAAAAGTTAACTGAAACTGTTAGGAGGTGGGAATTGTCTGCAACCGGTGTTGTCCTGTCGACTTTTTGGTTAATGGAAAGTTTACACTCAACCTTGATATGGATTGGAAAGTGTTGGTTTCATACTACAGTTCTTGATTCAGATAATTCAGTTTTCTATTTGGTGCTATTTACCGTCAGTAAATTTTGTGTGTTCAAAGCTAGTAAAATATGGAACTTAAATAGACGAATGAGTTGATTAATCTTATTCAGCCTTAACAGAGAAGATTGTGATATCCGTTTAATTTAGCCTATTTTACTTGTCTTGAATAATCTGAACAAAATTCAGGTTCTTACAGTACTAAATTAAATCTAGTTTCTGCACATGAGCTATATTGTTTTCAAGTTTTGTACATGAGCTGTATTACTGGTCTTGTTAAAAAAATTTGAGAACTCTGAGGTTTAGATTATTGATCTGCTTCCTGCTAATCTTCTTTTACTAGAAATGCACTGGTGGTCTTCAATATGTTTTGCACAGTTGACAGATGGTTGTGTAGATACTGTTTACTGCATGAACATGATATCTGAAGTCTGTCTTTAGTGGAATGCTAATCTGATCGTGCTTGGAAAAAGGATATAATGATAGGTTTTGTTAGGACTTGGGACTTCTCTGAAACTGTCGTAATCCTGTAGAAAAGTGAAAGTAGTTTAATGGGAATAGTAGGTGTCGATGCCATGTGGATTTATGGTAAAACAGTTTACTGAAATTATTAGTCTTAGAAAAAGTTACCTGAAATTGTTTGGAGTTGGGAATTGTCTGCAACCGGTGTTGTCCTGTCTGACTTTTTGGTTAATGGGAAGTAACATTTTACACTCAACCTTGATATGGATTGGAAAGTGTTGGTTTCATACTACAGTACTTGATTCAGATAATTCAGTTCTATTTGGTGCTATTTGCCGTCAGTAAATTTTGTGTGTTCAAAGCTAGTAAAATATGGAACTCAAATAGACGAATGAGTTGATTAATCTTATTTCAGCCTTAACAGAGAAGATTGGCGACCATGGATCAGGTGAAATGTTTCTAAAGCAACTTGAAGAAAGTAATGATTGTAAATCAAAACCATCTGAGGCTGGATCAGAGCAATCCGTTCGGCGAGAGCTGTCGCCTAACCCATCTGGTTAGTTTTTTTGCTGCTGTTTCTCGTTCCCAGGTGGAAGCTGCATTTGCATAATTTCTCGTTTTCAGGCTGGTACACCTGTTTTTAACTTCACACTCATACTTTATAAGTGTGTTATATTTATTCAGTACTTGAACATGGCTGTTACATTCTCGAAAAACAGCAGTGCTGGTTAACTTTTCATAGAAAAACCTTTATAGGTGTGTTATATTTACCGAGTAAGGAGTTCCAAGTTACATATACAAGAAAAATGTGATAAGAAAAGATGAACCAGTTCAACTCATGTCTCTGTTGCAATGTGTTGGTCTCAGTAAAACATCTTTTGTAGCGCAAATGTATAGAACTAAAAGATATACTACAAAATCTGAGCAACCTATACTGCAGTCTTCTTTAATTTTCTCTTGCAACTTTGTATCTGTAAAGCTTTAGCTACAAGATAGTTATATTCTATGTTTGAAATTATTTGTAGGATCCGCCGGGGAATCGCTGATGGAGCATCCAGATGTATCCATTGAGGCTGCAAGAGCAAAATTCCTGGTTGCGACGAACAGAAGGCGCAGCATCGCAAAGGAACTCACTCAAGCCACAGATACGTTAGCGTTCCTGCAGCAGCAGAACGTTGCTGCTCTCCCCAAGGAGGAGCGTAAAGCGGCAATTAAAGAGATGAGGAATGTGAAAGAAAAGATAAGAAAACTAGGTGTGGCTGCGGCCCTAGCCGATGAAGAAGTTGCCAATGAGCATGACGAGTTTGCTAGGTCACAACTACGCCACGGACTGTGAGCTCTGCAGACTGGACACTGAAAGCGGTACTATTTGCTGCATGGCCATGATAATTTTGGTTTTATTTTGGTTTGCTGTTAATCTGCTTGTGTTTGAAAAATAGTTTACTCACACTGTTTATGGTAAAACAGTTTACTGAAATTGTTAATCTGAGAAAAGTTAACTGAAACTGTTAGGAGTTGGGAATTGTCTGCAACCGGCGTTGTCCTGTCGAAAGTGTTGGAAAGTTTACATGATATGGATTGGAAAGTGTTGGTTTCATACTACAGTTCTTGATTCAGATTATCCAGTTTTCTATTTGGTGCTATTTACCGTCAGTAAATTTTGTGTGTTCAAAGCTAGTAAAATATGGAACTTAAATAGACGAATGAGTTGATTAATCTTACTCAGCCTTAACAGAGAAGATTGTGATATCCGTTTAATTTAGCCTATTTTACTTGTGTTGGATAATCTGTGAATAAAATTCAGGTTCTTACAGTACTAAATTAAATTCAGGTTCTTTACTAAATTAAATTCAGGTTCTGCACATGAGCTATATTGTTTTCAGGTTTTGTACATGAGCTGTATTACTGGTCTTGTTAAAAAAAATTGAGAACTCTGAGGTTTAGATTGTTGATCTGCTTCCTGCTAATCTTCTTTTATGAGAAATGCACTGGTGGTCTTCAATATGTTCTGCACAGTGCACAGATGGTTGTGTAGATACTGTTTACTGCATGAACATGATATCTGAAGTCTGTCTTTAGTGGAATGCTAATCTGATCGTGCTTGGAAAAAGGATATAATGATAGGGTTTGTTAGGAGTTGTGACTTGTCTGAAACTGTCGTAATCCTGTAGGAAAGTGAAAGTAGTTTAATGGGAATAGTAGGTGTCAATGCCGTGTGGATCTATCAGTCTGTGTATGCATGGTAAAAAATGGATGAACTCTGAAGCTAGTAGGAACTACTTGTTCCACATTTCTTTTCTTGATTCAGATAATTGAGTTCACCCATTTCGTAACATTTAGCCGCCAGTAGAAATTATGGAACCTAAAAGGTCAAATCAAGTTCAGTCATCTCATTTCATCTTTCAGAGAAGATAATAAATTTCTAACATGTGAACAAAATTCAGGTTGTATCCTACAATAGATGGTACATAAAAGCTTAGTTCCTTGCACATTATATTGTTTCATGTTTTGTCTTCTTGATCTTGTCGATATATTGTTAATTGATTATTGATCTGCCGCTTAACTGCCTCGTTATTTCTGCCAATTCAGCCTATGATGCGCTGCGATACCCGAATGTCGGCGGAGCGTAGAGAAGGATCAGAGCCGGAGTCCTGACAGTTCACCTCTTCAGAAGTTTCGCCGCCTCGGACACAACAATGGCATAACTGAACGCCTGCTTTAGCATATAGATAGATATAGATTGAGAAAACTCATCAGCTCTTGTGTTTCTTCTGCTAGCTAAACTCTGATGCTGGTTGTAGTAGTCGTTGCAGTGTCACACTTCTGACATTCATTTCTGTGATGTGGTTGCTACTGCTTCCTGGATGAAGCATTTCACTGTGGGGTTCTTGCAGTGAATCGATGATCCTGCAATCCTTTTGGATGATGGATGCACTTTGCATAAATGGAAAATGCAGTGGTTGTTGCCAGTAATGATTTGATGATCCTGTTTTCTGTTGGGCTATGCATGTAGTAGTTCTTCCAGTGAGCTGATGATCTTTTTTTTTGAACACCACCTTATATTAATTAATCAACCACACCAGTACACTCATTCGATACAATATTCACCACACAGGGTGGTACATCATTTACAAGAATACCATCCGATCTATTGTCAAAGCTATACTTAGCGATTAAATGTGCCACCATATTGGCCGAACGACTAATCTTTGACAATTGAAAATTGCTGATCAACTTCGAGATGCTCAACGCTTTCATCTTCAGGTCACGCATAGCAGACCTGTCATAGACCCCTGGTGCAAGAGACGCAACCACAAAAGCGCAATCAGTCTCTAACATTATAGGATTATGAAGAGAAATACCTATGTAGAGACCGGCAATGCAAGCCCTAAGCTCTGCTTTCTCCACGCTTTGACAGGCATCAATGAAATCCCACGACGAGACAATAACTTCCCCCTCCTCGTCCTTGACCACCACCCCCACACTGGCTTCTCTAATGCTCTCCACGAAGCTAGCATCGACATTTATCTTGAACCAACCTGCAGGAGGCGGAGACCAGCCCCTATTCACCTCCAGAGAATTAGGAACTCCGCTAATCCGAACCAACGGACCTTTTCCTTTATTTTTAAAATCCACCGGCATCGGAGAATGATATGCAACAAAGGACGCCCAATAATTCTCTACAAAGCAAGCAGAAGCTGAAACTGATTCCTTTCCTTTACCAAAAACCAAATCATTTCTCAAGTGGCAGGCCCTCCAGAACAAGAATATAATTTGGTCTCGCATTACGGGGTTTAATTGACTCAGGAGAACAATAAACCAATCATACCCCGTATATCTGAAAACCTCCTCAGCAGGTAGAGCCCAAATGTTCCTCATGGCCATGCGAAGCGCACGCGCCTTCGGGCACAAGACAAACACATGAAAGGTATTTTCGTCCTCCATGCCACAAATAGAACACGTACTAAAAGAGGCTTGATGATGCGCCACTCTATTAACCTGTACAGCCAAGCTATTGGAAGCAACCCTCCATGCAAAAATATGAATCTTCTGAGGAATGTTGGCCTTCCAAATAATATCCCAAATTTTCCTCTCCGTCCCCACCGCCTCACTGGATTGCCCCTCATCCTCTTTTTTATCCTTAAGGGTGAGCGCTAACTTGTACGCACTCTTAACTGAGAACATCCCGGACTTTTCATAATGCCAAGCAACAAAATCCGCCTCCCCATTCGATTGGATCCGCAACCTCAGAATCTCCTCCGCATCTTGATCTTGTTTTTCACTGTAGGGGTTCTTGCTATGAGTCAATGATCCTGCAACATTTTTAGATGGTGCATTTTGCATAAATGGAAACTGCAGTAGTTCTTGCAATGAGTTGATGGTCTTGTATTTCTTTTAGACTATGCATTTGTCATAAATGAAAAATGTAGCGGGTTCTTGCTGTGAGCTGGTGATTGTGTTTATAGTTGTGTTGTTTTGAGTGTTGGCCAAGGATCATGAAAGGAAGGAAGTTTCAGGTTTCTGCACATTACATTGTTTTCAGGTAAGCTCCCTCCTTTTTTTTGTTATCTTGTTTTAGCAAAATGAGATTGTTCATCCGCTAGAAGGGTTGCAGTACCTGTGACATGGTGCCCAACTGGTAACTGCCTCAGTGTTCCTGCTTAATTCATCCAATGGGGGTGCCAGCTGCATGCATTTCTCTTAGATGAAGCACCTGATAACACTAGTTTGGTGGTTCTTGCTTGTGAGTTGAGCACTTGAGTTTATCTGTTTCTAACTTCCAAGTTTCAGTCCAACGAAGGGTGTCCCCCTTTCCGATCTTGTTTTTGTTTTGTTTTGTTTTGGTTATGTTCAACGGCAGCTCCGTTTGTTTTCAGCAGTTTGCTCTTTCCCATAAGATCAATCATACTTGGGAGAGATTTCATGAAAAATTCACCCACTCAAGCATAAGAATCTGTCTGTGAGGCACACTTCGGCCCTGCCTGATGAATCTGTATCTGAAACTGCAGTGGCTATCATTTGACAGAAGTGTTTTCTTCTTCCCAATGTAATGATGGTTAGGTTGGCACACAATTTGGTATCTTTCCACTCAGTCAGCAGGCATGTTTCTAGTTTTCGATCGGAACTAATTAACAACATTCAGCCTAACAAGAATTTCTGACAGAAAACTTGGCAAATGAGAAATTGACACGTGGTTCAATTGGCGAATGAGAAATTGACACGTCAAAAATCATCATTGCTTAGGGCTGTTAACGGGTATCGGATCCAAAACTGGCACCCAATAGCTTAACGGCGACCCGTTATGGTGGATGTCACATGTTGGTTACCCTTGACGAAAACACTTCCATGACGCGCGATTTATCATCACGGAAGTGAACACTTCCTTGACAATAAATTAGTATTGTCATGGAACATTTCTGCGACAGTACAGGTATGACTATCTTGATTCTATCATAAAATCATCATGGATGTACATGCGTGACAGAATATCCATATTTTTTTAGCCTCTGCGGTACTGTACATTGCCCACTGTCACCTCGAGACATGATGCAAACTTCACCGGTGCATCCAAATCCCGTGAAATGAAGGGGCAAGCAATGGGCATGCCTTGAAATGAAGGTGCTAGCAATTGATGTGTTTATGCGTAGGTACTATTCATGTTGCTGGTGTGGTGCCTCCTTCTGGTTTGATAAACCTGGGTTCTCAACTGAGGGAAATATTATCTGCTACTATACTACTTCACCCTTCCTCTTCAGGGAAAACAAAACAACTCCATCGTGAGTAGCAACCCCTAGGAGGTAGTCAAGGTCAACCGTGCATGGCGAGCAGGGTGTCCGACCTCCCGTCTTCTTTGTTGTTGAAGACAAACCACCTTCAAAGGTCTTCAGGCCTGCTGAGCTGCAACTTCCTTGAAGAGGTCGGAGATGACATCACCTGTCGGGGTCGATTGAAACGATCGAGACGGACCTAGAGGGGCAGCGAATAGGTCCAGTTACAAATTTTAATTCTTAATTAGCAACTTTTGCCATTTAAGGTTGTTTTTTTAATGTTGTTGTACTTGTTTGAGATAATTTGTCTAGTTCAAGGGATATTATTTCTGTTGATGGCTTGACTTAAACATGACAATTATTTTCGAGTTTGATGTGTAATTCTCTCTTGTTTCTTGATGCACAAATTTCAGTAATAAAGGTCGGTGCCTTCCTTCCACTGTCCTTGCATAGTTAATAGATAATCTAATTTAGGATTTTTCCTGTGAATTGATATGGGCGGTCTCGTCACATTGTGTGTCGCCATGTTATATCACACGAAGCACTACCATAGGCATCATGTGTACTTGAAACAAACCTTCCACTTTCTCTAGACCAGTGGTGTCAATTTGTTCATATAGAAGTAGAACCATGATATCCTCGGAATTGCAATTGGAATTGTTGTGTTCTAAATATCTTCCACATACAGGTGAAATACTTTTTCCATTGTGGTAAAGAGGGGATGTTTCACAAATCTATTTAATGTTTTGAGTAGTGAGAGCAGGTTGATCAAGCAGATGTTCATGGGGAAAAGGGGGAAAATGAAAAATTTGATATAAGTAATTGAGTATAATTACCATGTGTCAGGGCATATATGATTGGCAAAAAACAGAACATGAGAAATGGACAGCAGAAATAATGGTAATGATGTGGGTGTGTGAAATTTTCCATGGGGGAGGGTGTATTGTTTATAACTAGTCCCTTTGGTTAATTTGCCCTGAATTTTAAAAATTAGCATGACTAGTTTATGGGAAACTAGCTAACATTTGCCATGCACGTGAAACAATTGAAACAACAGTGGCTAATTTGCGATGGATATGGACATGTAATGGTCAAATTATACAATGCATAGAAAACTTGAATTCCAAAACAAACATTTACCATCCAAAAATGAACATAGTAATTGGAAGCAACAAGGTAACATTTGTCATGCTTATGGAAACTACTAAGAAAAGCAAGATTTATATTTTTGCCAAATGATATGAACATGTAATAGATAAAATTTCCATAACTGCATAGGAAACTTCATGTCGAAATAATTTTTTTTTGCCATCCATCTAGCATAACAGGAAAAAAGTAGAAATCATCCATCTATCATTTACCCGCAAAAGAAAACACTTAGTTCCAATCTTTTTCTTTGTGCTCGTCCAGGTAAGAGGGAAACCCTCCTTTCCCCCCAGTCCGACCTGGAAAGAGGAGGCAGCGACCAAGGGAGGCCATCAACGGTGGCGCCCACGTGAGATCTCCTCCTACTCGTCCTCCTACACAAGCACGGGCA
This sequence comes from Thinopyrum elongatum, assembly GCA_011799875.1. NCBI lineage: Eukaryota > Viridiplantae > Streptophyta > Magnoliopsida > Poales > Poaceae > Thinopyrum > Thinopyrum elongatum. Next base: position 136,502,508 of record CM022303.1, read on the forward strand.
TCCCCGCCTCTGCATCTTCTTCCCCAACTCTCTTGGTGCCCCATCATCTCTGTTGCGAGATCTCGCCTTTGCCAGGGCCATCATGGCATGGAGCTTCTTGTCCGCCACCGCTCCAACTCCCTTAACCCTTCTCAGGCGCCCCCCTCTCCCATGCCACCGGATCACTTGCTCTTCCATCCTTTCCCCATCGAACCACCTCCTCATCCACCCCTTCCACACCAAACCACTTTCTCCTCTTCTATGAGATCCCCTTTTATTTTTCTTCTTCTTCCTCTGCCCCTCCCCACAGAACCACCTCCTCTCTCCCCCTTCCACAGCTCCTCTGATAGTCCATTATGTTTGGAAGATTTTTCTAACCCTCCTTGTTTCTTGTTGGAGATTTCGTTGATGATTGGACCACCGTGAGGCTGATTTAAGGTGAGAACAAACTATGGGTTATGTGACATGATGGTGAACCATGAATGCTTTTTTGTCAAATGATATGGTAAATTATTGTTGTTGTGTAGTGCCCATGTACAGATTCTATGATGCATATTTTTTTTCTTGTGAAGTGAGATGATGAATCTTGCAATATGTGATATGGTGATTGTTGTTGTGTGCTGCTTTTTTTGTGTAGAGTGATGGTGAATAAAATTTGTCAAGTTCATAATAAATGATTTTTTGTGTGTAACAAATATGATTCCGTACTGAAACCTCGGTAAGATTCCGTGAGCCAATTCAGTAAACATCAAAACAACCAAATTCGTATTCATGTCCATTACAGTTTCCTGGCTGAATTGCAACTGAAACCAATTCAATATGGAGGCCTCCAATTCTTCCATTTTCAAATTTTGCAGAGATTCAAGAATGGGAGCCAACATTTTGGTAAAACGTTGATTAATTTTTTGTTTCGCCAGATTTCTAGCACTCAATGTGTTTAATTTTTTAGCAATGTTCATGCCAATTTTTTCCAACGATTTCTAACCTTTTTAAGTCATTAGCCTCTTCTCTCTAGTGAGCTGAGATGTTATCATATTTTAAAATTGGATAAGCAAGTATGTCAAATATCATGTTCTCAAATGTTTGCTAAAAGACCCACTGTTTGGCTTTCAGGTACTAATGAAGTAGCAAGGAGGTGTGAAATATTAATCAATAGTTTATGACATTTTCTATACTAAGGCAACATTTTATAGGGATTCCATGGTGCCTAGTCGTCGTCAGGCGCTCCGTACCGCACCATCATCCTCCACTCTAGCCACGCCCTCGCCGTTCCAAGGCCCATGAGAGGAGCCACAGAGGCCACCTCAATCGATGGCGCCAGACGAATTGGAGAGTTGGCAACAGAGGATGTGGCTGGCGCGAGCAAAAATAATTGACGATGCGGTGTTCTGCTGGATGGAGTACATGCAGGAACTGACGGAGGTGCAGGCCATCGCACGCGAGAACCTTGGATTTCAGGTGGTCGTCCAGATGTGTAAAATGTGTGTGGATAGAGAATTGAGGTATGTAGAAGATGTCATCTTCTTGGAGGCCACTAATGCAGAGCGTGCTCGGATGCTGACTCAGAATAGACCGGCTTTGGTCCTCAGATGGGCGCTACAAGAGGCACAATCTCCGTCTCTGATTCGAATCCATGTTATAGCCTTTCAGATTTGAGCAATGTGGAGGTAATCAAGCTAGTATGGATGGTGCTTTGCCTCTCTTCGATCACCGCAACATCCTCGGCCACTGGGTTGAAGATCAATTCAATAAATGTCTTTGATGTGCTTATTGGCTTGCTAGGGTTGATCATTCGATGCGGGCTACCCTAGTGCGGATCCACTTCGTGTCCATTTTCAGCCATATTCTAGGGAGGCCCTCTCCTCCTTACCGATTGACGCAAGGTTGTCGCAAGAGACAGTGATTCCAGCGAGGTTGTTGCTTGCGTCGGTTTTGGGCATCTCCAACACTGATCCTCAGATCTCCCGCAACTGTCCGGACCACACTGTCCGGCTTGCGAAAGACATCCAACACCGACCTGTATCGGTCTACGGGGCGGTCTGGACGCGATTTCTCCCGCAAACTGAGACAAAAGTGGGGGAGGTTTGCGGGAGTCCAGACCAATTCCAAGCCCTCTTCTGACCGCCCTGGCCCACCAAAACCCCCTCTCCCCCCGCACGCATCCCGCCCGGCGCCAGTTGCCCGCATTCATGTCGCTGTAGAGCGCGCCGCTCCGCATTGAAGGTGGCTCAGGGCGGACGCAACCTCTCATTGCCTCTGCCATTGAAGCGGCGCGCCGGCCGAGGGCACCGCCCGCTGCACGCCCGGCTGAACACGCCTCTTCGCCGCATTCATACGCCTCTATTAACCCAGTGGGGAAGCCGAGAAACCTACTCCGACCACACATCCGTTCATGAGCGGGCCGGCATTAAACGCAATGCAGACCGAGCTTGTCGGTGTACTAAGTATTGGGCCACTAGTACCCCTTACTTGTGCACGGGCAGTTGCAGCCGTCCTCGCGGCAAGGCTTGCCGGGATCAGCTCGAGGTCGATTTAAGTCATCAAGGAAATCATCAAGTCAGAGATCTGAGAATCAACAAATAAGCAAAGCTGGTAATCGAAGGCCAGCCTCCCCGGCAAGATCCTTGCCGGGATGGCCCGTGGAGCCCGACAAGGCTTGGTTCCCAGCAAAGCTCGGCGCCCGGCAAGGATTGGTGCCCGGCAAGGCTCGGCGCCTGGCGAGATTCTGCCACTATGCCACCACTCCGGCACAGTGACAAAGCCTGACATTCTGGGCCCTTCTCTGGATGCGTGGCAACGCGCCAGTGGAGGAGAGCTTAAGCGGTGCTGATGGGATGGCCCTTTTTCCATCCCCAAGAAAGTAAGGACACCTAAACGGACTCCTCACGGTGCATTAAATGCGCTTGTCCTAATCCGTCAGGGGTTAGGTATGATACCCTGTAGCTACTTTACACCTCAATGTATGTACATTTTGCCACTGTGGAGACCCCTTTGAGCATATAAAAGGAGGCCCAAGGCAACTGCTACAGAGGAGGAGAACTTCTGGCCCATTCCGCATGCGTAGCTGCTCTTTGAACGTACTGTTCATTGCGAGCGCTCTTGAAGGCTGGGCTCAAGAACATCAATAAGAATACAAAGCAGGAGTAGGGTTTTACGCTGATCAGCGGCCCGAACCTAGGTAAAAGCCTCACGCGTCGATCACTGGTTCTGCTCTTTGCGTATACCTCTCCCCCCGCCGAATCGTAAAGGGATCTCTCGGGGTCCCATAGGTGTCGTGCCCCGACAGAGTTCCTCCCATCCGCCCTCTATTTAAACAAGGCCGGACGCCGGGCAATAATCGCACCCCTCCGCCACCCCCATCTCCTCCTTCACCATTTTCTCCACTCTTCCGATGGCTTCCGAAGAGCAGTTCTCTGCCATACAAGCTGGCTGGGTGGCCCTCCGAGCCCACCGAATATGAGCGAGGCAGCTCGCTGCTCCATCTCCCTCACCTAACCTGACGGAGCTAGTTGCCGCCCCAAGCCGACGCGTGGTTCAGCAACTCGCCCCTCGAGGCTAGCTCAATGAGGAGTGGCGAGTTGCTCCACGCCGGCACGGCGAGAAGCACAACAGCAAGGGCGTCGCTACATCCAATGCATGCAACCGCGCCATCCGACGCCGACGCGCGCGTAGCCATGCCATGCACTCAGAGAAAGAAGCCGGCTGTGCGGATGTCGACGAGGTGGCGGCCCGCACGTCCGTGCCCACCACCATCATCGAGGAGAAGTAGAACATGGGAGGCCGCCGCCGGTGTCCTGGCCGGTTCTCCTTTATCTCAGACCATCCTGGGCACTCGCCTGAGCTCCACGGAAGCACCCTTCCACTCCGGTTGACGAACCCTCTTTGCCGCTTTGATGAGCGGCGCAGCCAGACATATGGAAGATACGAGGGAAGAATAAGCCTCCGGGGCTCCCGGCAGTCTGGTTAGCAGGCTGTCGGACCTGGGGAAGACAAAGGTGTCGGTGTCAAAACTGGCAGACCTTGGGGTAGGGGGTCCCGAGCTGTGGATCTGGGATCGATGGGGAACAAGGGACGACGAACACAGTGTTTACCCAGGTTTGAGCCCTCTCGAAGAGGTAATACCCTACGTCCTGCTTGATTATGTTGGATGTATAGTATGGTTACAGAATAGATCTACCTCGAGATCAGCATGAGCTAAACCCTAAGGTGGTGAGGTGATGAATATAGCTCCAGCCCTAAAGACTACAACCCTCGGTTTATATAGACACTGGTAGGGCTAGGGTTACCGGAGATAGATTACAATAAGGGATAAAGAGATCCTGCCTATCCTTGACTTGGAGGGCACACCACAGCTTCATTGATCTCCCGTCGCTATGCGGCTTCACCAGTCCGGCCCATATTCGATGGGCCGGCGTCCCGAGGACCCCTTAGTCCATAACTCCCTCAGTAGCCCTCGAACTTGCCTCCAACGCCAAGGCTTGTATCCGGCATCCGCTCACCCCACAGTATTCGGCTTGCGAGGCGAGTTCTTCAGTGTGCTTTGTTCATGTTCGGAGCCAAGTGATGTCCGGAATCTGAAATGGCAGTTTTACTTAACAACGAAGGCAATAACCAAAAAAAAACCGTTTAGGCATAAACAGTGCCCTCATTTGACAACTTTTTCTATTTCAACGAAGAGTTGCATCCGGCCATAACGCCGAGCGGTTAGTGTTTCTCGAAGCGCGGCTCGAGGTCGACGCCGCGTCCAGCATGTCTCATCAAGGTGGAGATCGTGCTCCGCCTTTCGAGGGATATGATGAATGATTTCGATTCCCCTCCCCGCACATAACGTTGCGAGCGTATCAGGAAGTGGAGAAGCCAACGGCGTGAAAAAAGGAGCCCTGGCATGTCAACAGCCTATAAAGGGGGAGCTACAATAGTCAGCATCCCACGCCTTCTTCCATCTTCCGCTCACGCAGATCCTCAGAGCTCCAGTGCCCCTTTTCTCTGCTTCCACAGCAAATCCCACCCCGTCTCCTTCAACCATGGCCGGATCCGGCGCCAACAGGAAGTGGGAGGCCTCCACCGTCACCGGGGGCGACATCGTGAAGCTGAAGTAGGCCGGCTATTTGTCGGCCGACATTGCCCATCGGGCCCCCGAAGAGGGCCAGATCATCCCTACGCCCGAGCCGGGCGAAAGGGTCGTATTCCACCCCCATTTCCTTAGGGGGCTTGGATTTCCTCTGCACCCCTTTGTAAGGGGGTTGATGTTCTTTTATGGGTTAGATTTTCATGATCTAGCCCCCAACTCCCTCCTCCACATCTCGACCTTCATCGTCTTCTGTGAAGTGCTCCTTCGAGTCAGGCCGCACTTCAGCCTATGGCTGAAGGTGTTCAACGTCAAGCCCAAGGTGGTGGGTGGCGACCATGCGGACTGCGGCGGGGCCATGATCAGCAAGCTGACGCGAGTCCCGTGGCCGGAGGGGAAGTTTATCGACACCGTTAAGGTGTGGCAAAAGGAATGGTTGTACATCACAGAGCCAAGGGATGCCGCCTGGGGAGCGGCTCCCGCATTCTGATCTAGACCCCCTACCAGACTGGCCTCATGGACCACCAAGGGTCCGGACTGGGGGTGCGTTGCCCACAAGAAGGTGCTGCAGAAGTGCGTCGTCAGCATAATGGAGACCGGCGCGAAGCTGGTCGACGTGGTCCAGATCATGCTCAACCGCCGACTCCTCCCTTGCCAGGAGAGGGCCAAGCCAATGTGGGAGTATGAGCCCGAGGATCCGGCCACCGTGCAACACCTCTTCGGCACAACCCACGACAAAATATGGACCCTGTTATTCAGGCCCCAGAAGGAGTGGCCGGTCGAGGGGAAGGACATCGGCCTTGACGTCACGAACCCTCCAAAGGAGGTGAGCGGCATTCATTTTTAACGTGTATTTGGATATTCACACCACGTACGATTCGGTCTGAACCTTTATGCGGATTTTGCAGGGCTGGGTTGCCAAGGCCGAGAAGATCAATGGCCCGGCGCCGCTGCCTGAAGAGCCCCGATCAGAGCAGCTAGAGCAGCTGTTGGTTGTGGTGCCTTATAAGGCGCCCGACAAGAAGGGCAAGAAGAAAGAGGTACCGGAGGCCAGGGAGGGCCTCTGCCGTAGGGCTCGTCTGGGCAACCGGTCCGGCGATGCTGCGGCCTCGTCCGTACAGGATGGGGACGAGGATGAGGACGAGGAGGAAAGCGCCTCCTCGTGCTCCAAAAAGCGGGTGGCGTCCGAGGACGTCGAAGAGGTTCAACCTTCTCAGCCCCAAAGAGATGGTGCCGGCCAAAGCTGGTCTTGTCTGACAACTCGGACTCCGACAAGGAGTCTGAAGCATCCGAGGAGATCCTGAAGAAGGGACCCAGGGTCAAACCCCCGGCCAGAAGGTATGGAGTTGGTATCTTTAGCTACCTTGTTTTCAGTAATTCATCTTAGCCGAAGGCTAACTCTTCTAAATTGCAATCCCCCACGCGAACGCCCCACCGAGCAGACCTCGAAGGGGACATCTCCACCCGCCGAACTGGCGGACAGTGGGTCTATGGCGCACTCCGAGCCTCCTCTGACCCCTGAAGAGGCCGGGGAGGTGCGGTCCTGTAGGACTCCTCCTCCTCCGAACACAGAGGGGGAGGTTGATACCGTAATGGCCGAGGTTAACACCTCGGTCACCGAAGACCAGGAGGGCACGTCCCTCCTGACTGATGCGGGAAGGGAGTCCGGACCATCCGGACCCCATCAACCATCTGCTCCCGAGCCCCCAAGGCCCTCAACGGCATAGGTTCCTCCTTCTAGTGGAGAAGGGGTCGGGGAGCCAACGCCAGCGTCGAACACCTCCACACGGGCGGCGGCTGGCTGGCCGAACGCGCTGGAGGAGTTGGTAAACAACTCCACCATCGTTGATGGGCACTGCACTCTTATGAGTGCGGTCATGCAAGGTGTTCGGTCCGTCCAATCCGGACGGAACGATGCTATCCAAGGCCTTCTAATAGGCTTTGAGGTACGTCAAGTAATGCTCTTTTCTCATAAAGCGGTTGTAACCTTTAGTTTGGGTAGGCCGTTGTCGATGTCAAAACTGGCAGACCTCGGGGTAGGGGGTCCCGAGCTGTGGATCTGGGATTGATGGGGAACAAGGGACGGCGAACATAGTGTTTACCCAGGTTCAGGCCCTCTCGAAGAGGTAATACCCTACGTCCTGCTTGATTATATGTATAGTATGGTTTAGAGAGTAGATCTACCTTGAGATCAACATGACCTAAACCCTAAGGTGATGAGGTGATGAATATAGCCCTAGCCCTAAAGACTACAACCCTCAGTTTATATAGACACTGGTAGGGTTAGGTTTACCGGAGATAGATTACAACAAGGAATAAAGATATCCTGTCTATCCTTAACTTGGAGGGCACACCACGGCTTCATAGATCTCGAGTCATTATGTGGCTTCACCAGTCCAGCCCATATTCAATGGGCTGACGCCCTGAGGACCCCTTAGTCCATGACTCCCTCAGTAGCCCCCGAACTTGACTCCAACGCCGGGGATTGTTCTCTGGAATCTTCATATCATCGGCTTGCGAGACGAGTTCTTCCATTCCTCTATTCAGTTTGGCCGTATCAATTTCGCTGAACCCTATCCGGAACCCAAACTAATGTGCTCGGGCCCGGACAGTTTCTGGGCTCCGAAGATACCTTGAGATCGAGGTGGGACCATCAGAGTTTAATGCCATTCCTCGGGGCAAGAGCTTCGTGCACCTTTTCAGAAGGCGTGCGACCCAATGCCAACTTTCTATGAACCCGTCCTTCCAGCTTCAAGGTAAGACGCCCATTTATAGATCCAAAGGCGCGGGGGTCAATTTACCTCCCCCCTTTCACAAGCTACAACACCGAAAAAATTCCTCGGCGCCATGGCTGACATCCCAGGTTCATCCTCGCGCCCGCACGGTCCACTCCCAGGCGGTTGGTCGAGCTGTTCAGTTTCACACCTTCAGCTGAAGTGCTTGCAGATGCAGTGTTTCCTCCCCCCAACAGATTTGGTTCCCGTCCATGCCGGTCTCATCTCCATCGATGGCTGCGCCCTCACCGAGAACTCCCCCGCTCTGAGTAAGGAGGAGAGGGTGTGTCTCGTGCCCTTCCTTCTAAGAGGTTTGGGCTTTCCTATCCATCCCTTTTTACGGGGTTTGTTGGAGTTCTATGGGATCCAGCTCCACAACCTGATCCCGGGGTCCATATTGCACATCTCTGGCTTCGTAGCCCTGTGCGAGATATTTTTGAGTTGCAAAGCTCACTTTGACTTGTGGAGGAAGTATTTCTGTCTCGTCCCTCGCCTCCGAGAAGGATATATATTTGAGGTGGGCAGCACCGAAGTATGGCGGATAGCTGGGACAGGGTACCCAATTGGGACCCCACAGAAGGATCCCGAAGGATGGACCTCGGAGTGGTTTTATATCGAAGACGTTCCCCTCACCGATCCAATCCGGCAAGGGTTGCACGAATACTCAAATGACCCGCCTATAAAGCGGTTCAACTGGCGGCCCAGAGGCCCTTCCCAACAGGACAGCGAAGAGGTGCGTGCGCTGGCGGCTAATATTAGGCTGCTTACTAGCAGTAAACTGACCATGATCGAAGTAATGGCCATCGCCATTACCCGATGCGTGCAACCCCTATAGCAAAGGGGTCATCCCTTATGGTGCTACAATAGGACTAATGACGTAACCCGCTACCAGCGACAAGGGCCAGACAATAAGGCGGCTCTGGCCAAAATATTGGCCGAGCTCTTCAAGGGAGAAGAGGCAGATTTTGCTCGAATGAGTATCCAGGAAGGTTGCTCCGAATACAATCCGACAGACTGGGTAAGCCACAATCCGCTGTCTTGAGCTCACGGATTACGCCTGAACTCTGACTGGTTGTATTTGAACAGGGTTGGAGGCGTCAAGTTGCGTCCATTAATTGCCCTCCTCCTCAACCGGAGGATCATTCCCATGACGACGATCCGGGGTATCATGACGACCCAGAGACATCGATTGATTTTGAAGACGGGGTGTTTTATCAGGAGAGCCTTGATGGCGTCAAGGTTGCTGTGACAGCCGATCACCCCAGGGCTCTTCCCTCTTCCACAGTAAGTGAAAAGAAGACCTTCTCCCGAACAAGGCGCTCATCTCGTGCTATTCCCCACGTGCTGACATCTGCTCCCAAGGGTCGCTGCACTACGCGTCAGACCATCTTGGGAGGAGCGCGGACCGCGCCAGCTTCGGCCCCTAACGGGAGATCAAAGCGGAAAGCCTCCATCGAAGCAGAAGCACCTGCCTCCTTAGCCCAGAGGTAACGTATTTCGGAATATCAGTGAAGGTCTCTTTTAACATCCTTTTATTAAAGCTCGCTCAATTCTTTAGAAGACGTATGCCTCTGCATCAGTTCGAAGATTCCCCGGGTGCGCCGAATCGCAGCTCCGTTCCTAAGCCTTCGGTACATCCAGAGCTTCCTCCGAACACGCGGCAGCCGGTGCGCCTCAGGCGGACTCCGATGATGTTTCGGTTACCAACTCCGAAGTCGAGAGCGTAATGAATCATCGCCACCGTAGGGAGACTTTACGTCATGCTTTCTTTGCCGAACAGGAATTTAGTGCTTTTAATTCGGTGGATGCGTACCTTGGAACGGCCCGGATAGGTCTTGAAGGGATCGCCGGTCTTTTTTCCGCAAAAGTGCAAGTATATAACTAAAATAGCTTGAAAGCGGATCATGTTCCCTAACCAACTAGCCCCCAAGCCTTAATTTGGGCGGGACGGCCGAGTTAAGGCTGTCTAATGATATTATTTTTGTAGGCCGTAAGAGAGCAGAGCAAAAATCTGTCCGAGGACCTTGAGGTGAGCCGGACACAGTTGGTCGAAACCAAGGCCGAACTGGATGCGGCTCGAAAAACCAGCAGCAAAGTGTCCGGTAAGTAGAAAAGACTGTTTCACAGGTATACGGTGTATTCTATGCATTAACACCTTTTTCTCCCTATATCCACAGAAGCTGTAAGCGAGTTGCGGAGGGAGCTAGAGGCTGGTAAACGAGTGCTGACGCGAAGTCAGGAGGAGAAAAATGAGCTCAAGGCAGAGGATCAGTGAAAAGCCGAGGAAATTAGGAGTTTGAAAACTCAGCTGGCACAAGCTTTGGAAAAAAACCAGAAACTGAAAGGTGGCATATTTGGTAAGTGCTGATCTTACCGTTCCGTTGGCAAGTATCATTGATGTGTTAATGACGATGTGCAACACCTGCTTGTTAGGTCTCCTAACTGGGCGGCCCGAGGAAGAAGCGAGCACATATGATGGGAACCTTTTAAAGGAGCTGTCGAAGACTTACGAGAGGGCCCGGAAAGCCATGAAGAGCATGGCGAAGGCGCTATGGCCATCATATGTGCCGCCAGAGAGTATGGCCGAACTAGCCATTCGCTTTAAGGGAGGTCGGCGAAGGTTTGAATTATGGAAGATCTCCTCTTGCCGAGAAGGAGCGCGTGAGACGTGGGCTATGGTAAAGACCTGTTTCACCAAGCTAGACCCAGGGCATATGGCCCGGGTTGGTCCCGTGGGCCCTGACGGCCAAGAGATACCTCTAAGCTTGGTGTATGATGATGTGATGCCAGCCGCTCGGTACTCTCAGAAGGATTGTGCTTTAGAGCAACGGATAGACAATGTCGATTAAGAGTAGTTTTGTCAATTCTTTGTATCTATGTACTTTACGTTGACCGAGCTCAATCCGCGTTCTTATTTTTTTAAAGAATGTTGTCTTAACCGGCCGTCGGCTTCTACCTCCCCAATCAGTGATCGGGAAGTGCTCCGTACTACATGCCTTGGGAAACAAGGCAACACTTTGGGAACCAGGCAATCCGGCCATCTGGTTTGAATGGACGAAACATGTGCGGAGAGTTATGTTATATTACTATTTGACGTAAGAAACATCTTCCGATGAAAATAGTTCCTCCAAAGGTTCCTTTCTCCTGGTTAAATTATAGTCCGGATACGTGAGTTCAACGGAGACCAATGGCTGCGAGAAAACCCTGGTAATAAGTGCGAGGCTATATTCACTTCCCTTAGGCCGACTTATTGTATTCTGTAAGAACGCTAGCTTTTGGCTTCACCCGTCTGAGGTACGGTCCCGGATGACCCGGTCATAACAATCGCAGAGGTGCTCCCTTTACTCCCTAGCCAAACAATCGGGAACGTAGGGGTAAGCACAGGAGCCAGGCAAGCCAGCTTGGCAAAGATCTTAAGTCAAATAAGTGCATATTTTGGCTTGAAAGATATGAGAAGGCTGTAATCGAAACGAATACGATTTATATTGATTATACTATTCGGCTCCTCTAAGGGAGCCCCCATGCAAAGCTGGGTGTTACATTCAATGATGTATATGGTATTAGCATGGTATGGTTCGGTTTAGCCGACCGCCTGCTATATCAAAATTACTAGAAAAAACGAAAAAGAGGCGAGGATGTATGTGCGTGGCGATGCCGAACTCAGGCGTAAAAGCGCCGCAGCCGGGCGGCATTCCACGGGTTCGGTTCGAGGCAATCATCGGACGGGCGATGAAGGCGATATGCTCCTCCTGTAAGTACTTCATCAATGATGTATGGGCCTTCCCATTTGGGCGAGAGTTTATGCTTCTGCTTTTCGGGGAGCCGGAGGATGAGGTCGCCCATGTTGTATGTCTTTACCGAGACTTTGCGGTTTTGGTAGCGCCGTGCTTGCTGCTGATAAAGCGTGGATCGAGCTCGGGCTATATCTTGTTCTCCTTCAAGGGCGTCCAAGTCATCCTGCCAATCCAGCTCGGCTTCCTTTTCTTCGTACATGCACACTCTAGGCGCGTCATGAATAAGGTCGCATGGGAGGACCGCTTCTGCACGGTATACCATAAAAAATTGTGTGTATCCAGTTGTTCGGTTAGGAGTATTGCGCAGCCCCCATAATACAGAATCGAGTTCCTCGACCCAATGGCAATCTGATTGTTTAAGTGACCGGACTAGGCGAGGCTTGATGCCACTCATAATGAGCCTGTTGGCCCGTTCTACCTGTCCATTGGTCTGTGGGTGGTACACCGAAGCGTAATCGAGCTTAATGCCCATTTTGCCACACCAGTCTTTAACTTCCTGGGCGGTGAAGTTGGTGCCATTATCAGTGATTATGCTATGGGGGACACCATAATGGTGTACAACGTCAGATAAGAATTCAACAACCGGTCCGGATTCTGCCGAATTGACGGGCCTTGCCTCAATCCACATGGTGAATTTGTCGACCATGACCAATAGGTACTTCTTTTTCTTTGTCCCCCCTTTGAGTGGACCGACCATGTCGAGCCCCTAGACCGCAAAAGGCCATGTTATCGGTTTCGTCCGAAGAGCTGTGGGAGGCATGCGGCTTTGATTTGCAAACAGCTGACATCCAACGCAATGTTGGACCAGTGTCCAGGCATCCTCACGGGCAGTGGGCCAGAAGAATCCTGCTCGAAAAGCCTTGCTGACCAAAGCCTGAGCTGCTGCATGGTGGCCGCCCATGCCCGCGTGTATTTCTGCTAGGAGTTGCTGCCCCTCTTCTTTGGAGATGCACCTTTGTAAGATTCCTGTAGTGCTCTTTTTGTAGAGTTCACCCTCATGGATCTTGTACGCTTTAGAGTGCCGCACTATACGTCGTGCCTCTGTCTGATCCTCTGGGAGCTGTTGTCGCGTGAGGTAGGCGAGCAGAGGTTCTGTCCAGGGGGCGATTATGGCAATGATTTCGTGGGTGGAAGGTGTTTCCTCGAGTGCGGAGCCACCGATGATGTGATCATCAGGTTCGTTTCTCGGGGAGACGTTCTGAGCGGGCTCATTGGTTAGTGTGCTGGAGTCATCATCCCGCCATACTACGGAGGGTTTGAAGAGCCGCTCGAGGAAAGTATTTTTGGGAATTGGGTCGCGCTTGGCGCCTATGCGGGCGAGGACGTCCGCGGCTTGATTGCTGTCCCTAGAGACATGGTGGAATTTTAGGCCCTCGAACCGGGCCGATATCCAGAGGATTGCATTTTTGTATGCTGCCATTTTGGGGTCTTTGGCGTCGAATTCACCATTGACTTGAGAGATCGCTAGGTTTGAATCTCCCCTTACTTCAAGGCGCCGCACCCCCATTGACGTGGCCATCCGAAGACCGTGTAGTAGCGCTTCGTATTTGGCTGCGTTGTTGGAGTCCATGTACATTATTTGTAGGATGTACCGAACGGTGTCGCCTGTTGGGGATATGAGAATTACCCCGGCCCCCAGTCCGGCTAACATTTTTGAGCCGTCAAAGTACATCGTCTAGTGTGAATATGTACTGTATTCCCGGGGTAGTTCTGCTTCGGTCCATTCGGCTATAAAATCGGCCAGCACCTGAGATTTAATAGCTCGGCGTGGCTTGTATGTTATCTTGAAAGGAAGGAGCTCCATGGCCCATTTGGCAATGCGGCCCGTGGCGTCCCTATTGTTGATTATGTCATTCAAGGGGACCTCTGATGCCACTGTGACCGAACATTCCTGAAAGTAGTGTCGTAGTTTTTGGGATGCCATAAAAACTGTGTAGGCAATCTTTTGATAGTGCGGGTATCGTGATTTGCATGGCGTAAGCACTTCGGATATGTAATAGACCGGCTTCTGGACTTGGAACTTGTGGCCCTTAGACTCCCGCTCTACGACGAGCACCGCGCTGACCACCTGATTGGTGGCCGAGATATATAGTAGCATGGGCTCGCCGACGCTATGTGCGGCCAGGATAGGGTTGCCGGCAAGAAGTGTTTTAATCTCTTCCAGCGCCGCAGTTGCTTTGTCTGTCCATTGAAAGTTCTTGGTCTTTTTGAGCAGTCTGTAGAGTGGGAGCGCTTTCCGGCTAATTTCTGGACGTGCTTGAGCTCTGTTGGTATTGTGAGCTGGGATAGTGCGCTGATTTTGGCCGGATTGGCCTCGATTCCTCCATGGGAAATGATGAATCCAAGCAATTTTCTGGCAGGGACCCCAAAGACGCATTTCTCCGGGTTGAGCCGTATATCGTAAGAGCACAAGTTGTCAAATGTTTGGCGGAGGTCGTCTATCAGGTGGTCGATGTTTTTGGTTTTGAAAACCACATCGTCTACATATGCCTCGATCGTTCTGCTGATTTGACTCTCGAGGCATGTTTGAATCATGCGCTGGTATGTGTCTCCTGCGTTTTTTAGCCCGAACGACATGGTATTGAAGCAAAAAAGGCCTGTAAGGGGTGATGAATGTGGTTGCTCCCTGGTCGGACTCCTTCATCTTAATCTGGTGGTATCTAGAGTATGCATCAAGGAAGCATAACGAGTCATGTCCGGCGGTGGCGTCGATGATCCGGTCTATTCTTGGCAGGAGGAAAGGGTCCTTAGGGCAGGCTTTGTTAAGATCTTTAAAATCGACACAGAGCCGCCAGGATTTGTCTTTCTTGGGTACCATGACCAGATTTGCTAACCACTCAGGGTGCTTGATCTCGCGGATGAATCTGGCCTCTAGCAGTTTTGCAAGCTCCTAGCCCATGGCTTGCCGTTTGGGTTCGAAAAATTGGCGTAGAGTCTGTTTCACCGGCTTGAAGCCCTTGAGGATGTTTAGGCTGTGCTCTGCCAACCTTCGTGGGATTCCTGGCATGTCTGAGGGGTGCCAGGCAAATATTTCCCGGTTTTCACATAGAAATGCTCTTAGAGCCTCGTCGACTACGGGTCCAGTTGTGCTCCTATAGATGCCTTTTTATTGGGATCTGTTGGGTGCACCTGAAATTTGACTATTTCATCTGCTGGCTTGAATGACGTTGATCTTTGCCTTTTACTGAGGAACAAGCCGTCCCTATCGACTGTAGTGCGTAATGCTGTTAAATCTTCGGCCGCGAGGGCTTCGGATAGTGCCTCTAGGGCAAGGGATGTCGTCTTGTTTTCGGCTCGCAAGGCTTTGCTTGGGTCGCTTTTAAGTGAGATTACCCCGTTGGACCCTGGCATTTTGAGTTTCATATACCCGTAATGTGGTATGGCCTGAAATCTTGAGAATGACTTATGTCCTAGAAGGGAGTGGTATCCGCTATGGAAGGGCACAATGTGAAATAGCAAGGGTTCGGATCTGTAGTTATCGGGTGTGCCGAACACCATGTCCAGGGTTACACGCCCCGAGCAGTGTGCCTCCCTACTGGGTATTATACCTCGGAATGTGGTGTGGCTACGCCGAATGCGGGATCTGTTGAACTACATTTTGTCGAGAGTATCCTCGTAGATGAGGTTGAGGCTGCTACCTCCGCCCATCAGAACTTTGGTCAACCGAAAACCATCGATAATGGGGTCGAGGACCAGTGCGGCCGGTGCGTGATTGCTGTGGGGATTCGGCTCGTTCTTCTCGTCGAAGGTAATAGGAGTGGCTACCCATGGTTGTGTGGCCATTACTTGATATATCTGGCTGAGCTCTCAAAGAGCCTATTTCCTTTTATTGTTTGAGGCGAACGTCTCGTATACCGTAAGGACGTTGTGGTCCTGTGGTGAAGCTGCGGACTGCCTATCTGGAGGTGTAAGGCCCAAGATTGGCTCGCCATATTTGGCCACTTGTCTTACCACCCAATAGGCTGGAAGTCTATGGGTTGGGTTTGCATCTAGCAAGACAAAGTGTATTGGGCATGGTTTATCCAGCAACTCGTCCATCACTGATCTAGGCCTAGTCTTCTTTTTGTTAGGCTCGCGTTCCGGCGACCGATTTGTATATGCCCGTTTAAAGCGAGACCTTCCGTGCTGCGCGGCGGGCGGTGGCCCCATGTTCATTTGTTGCACCCTCCACGTGTTCTCCATGGCGCAATACTTGCGTACCATGTCTGATAGTTCGGTGAAACTTTGAATTCGGCGGCGAGCGAGGGCGTTTAAGAGGCCCTCGTTCTTGCAGTTGAACTGGAAGGCTTTAATTATCTCTTTGTCGCAGCAAGGTGCCATCCTGTTCTTCACCAGGAGGAACCTAGCCCAATAATGATGGACTGTCTCGTTTGGCAGTTGTTTGACATACATAAGATCCCATATGTCCAGGTTTCCCGAATCCGGGGAGTATTTCGTATGGTGGGTGGGAGGGAAAAATTCGAGGATTCCCTCCCGTAGCGGACCCGGACTATCCTTAATGGGTGGCTGGGTCATGTCCGGTTCTGATCATGCAGGGCTCGGATCCGGACTAGTATGCGGCTGGGTCGGCTCAAGGCCGGATCTCGCATTGGGGGTCAAGTCCGGACATACATCTGGGCTGGTGTCTGACTCCGAGCTGGAGACTCGAGTGTACACTGTTCTTAGCTTGCAAGGCTGTCGCCCCTCCTGGGCCTCTTCGACGGTGGCGATGAGGTGTGTGACCAAAGGGGTGTTGATTTCTCGGTCGTCGGGTTTAAGCCCGATCCGATCATACGCCGTGGGCCTGATAACGGAGATTCCCATTGCACGAAATAGACTTATCAAGTGGTCTGCCGGCTGGGCACATGGGGGTGCCGGACACTCCGGCGACTCGGCGGGAGATTTTGTGGGCGGTCTTTCAGAGTCGGACTTCAAAGCTGGACTCTGAGAGATACCTGATTTTTGTGAGTCTGCTGGCCCCGGGGTCGATGCCCCTGAACTAGTGAATCCCTCTATAGGGGTGAAGCCTTCGATCTGGTCGAGGTGACCAGTGGATTGGCGTGCACTCATACGCCGCTGAAGACGAGGAGATGACCAGGGGCGGGGAAGCCCTCGGCGTGGGTATGGTCTCCAGCGACCGGTTGAGCCATCGATTCTTCTGGCGATCCAACAGCGGAACTCTCAATGAAAGCACCAATGTCGGTGTCAAAACCGACAGACCTCGGGGTAGGGGGTCCCGAGCTGTGGATCTGGGATCGATGGGGAACAAGGGACGACGAACACAGTGTTTACCCAGGTCCGAGCCCTCTCGAAGAGGTAAGACCCTATGTCCTGCTTGATTATATTGGATGTATAGTATGGTTTACAGAGTAGATCTACCTCGAGATCAGCATGAGCTAAACCCTAAGGTGATGAGGTGATGAATATAGCCCTAGCCCTAAAGACTACAACCCTCGGTTTATATATACACCGGTAGGGTTAGGGTTACCGGAGATAGATTACAACAAGGAATAAAGAGATCTTGTCTATCCTTAACTTGGAGGGCACACCACAGATTCATAGATCTCCCGTCATTATGTGGCTTCACCAGTCTGGCCCATATTCAATGGGCCGATGCCCTGAGGACCCCTTAGTCCATGACTCCCTCAGCCGTGTATATAGCAGCCCCCGAGACTCTGCAAGGACTTCTGAGAAGCCTGCAGAGGATCAAATTTGGTAGGCCGATTAATATTGTCGACATTTCCTTTGCTGATGCAGGCATCTTCCGTGGCTGCGGCTGCTAATGCCGCGGCACTAGAGGAGATGGATCGGAAGCTCAAGCATTCTGATAAAGAGCTTGACCTTGTCAACAAACGGCTTGACGAGGCGCAAGGTAAGCCCTTTGATAAGATGTGTGTTTGCTTGATGCCGGATATTGACGATCCGGACTGTATGCTAATCTTCTATCATGATGATCTTGCAGCTACCTCTGCCAAGGTCGAGGGCTTGAGAGAGGCCGCTCGAGAAGGCCAAGCTTGTTGGTGAGCAGCACGAGGCTCGAGTTACCGAAGTGCAAGTGGAGCTCCAGGATGCCGCCAAGAAGCTGGAGGTCCTTGAGAAGGAGCAAGAGGAGTGATCCTCCCAGCTGTCCAAGGCGGAGAAAGAGCTCCAGGAGGCAAGGACCAAAGCGCGAGGTGTCCGGGAAGAGCTCCGCCAAGTCGGGCAAATTGCAAAGGGTAAGAAATACTTACTGCAGAGTGTGTTCGGAGGCAACAGATTCGCCCTGTTAACATGGGTCTGGCGCTTGGCAGGCGTCTTTGCCAAACTTCCAAAGAATGTGGCGGCTGCGGCGAAGCACTATGCTACTCACGAGGAGGACTCCACGCAGCGGCTCTTCTAGTCACAGTTTTTGGATTCCGAGCGTCCTCCGCTCCTCAGCAATCAAATGAAGCAGCTGATGGAGATGCATCGGATGTCTGAGCTGGCCATGAAGGACCTCTGTGTCAGTCTATGGTCCACCGAGCCCATTCCGGACACCTACTTCGGCCTTGTGCAGAAGCTGCGGGCGCCACTTCGGATTGACGCCATGAAGCGCTCAACATGCCTTGAGGGGGCGAGGCTTGCGTTTGCGAAGACCATGGTGCATTGGCCAAAGATTAATCCAATGGACATGGCCATTGGTCCTCCGCCCAAGGGAAAAGAGCATCGCCGCCCTGAGCAATACTTTGCACAGGTGATGAATGGCGCGCGGGCGATAGAGGGCCAGTGTTCAAAAGATGTAATGCTTGAATGACTGTATTAATTTTTTACCAGTTTAGACCTTATGCTTTATAATGCGTCCACCTGACTTGTTTTATATTGTCATGATTTTTATTTTGACTCCTATGTGGCTGTATGTTTATTCTAAAAGCTACCAGTCGTCAGCTTCAGCCCCCAGGTGAATGTCATGAGGGGTGTTTTGTCTCCGTGCTGTTACCCTTAGCCAACTTCTTGGTACCCGGAGGCGGTAGCGCGTGAGCAAAACTAGTCAATCAGACTATTCGGTTTTACTGCTTTCACTTAGCCTTAGGAGCTTGACGGTGGGGACTAAGGACTAGCCCCCATGTTTTGTAATGTACTTGGGGGCAAATGCCTGCCCTTTCCAATCACATGGTTTGTGTTAAGACGAACCCTTCGTGTGACACGGCAAAATCGCCAATGATTTTTGGAGTCAAACCTCGTCATCGGATCGCTGATCAGTTCGCGCTTACTATGACGGTCAGTTTTCGGTTTTCTCCTCCTGAGGTACTTGACCGGGTGAGCTAGAAGTGCAATCGCAGCAGTTCTCCCTTTGCCCTCTTAGCCGAACGTGCGGAATATAAGGGGCAAGCACAGGAGCCGGACAACCCAACTATTGACCTAAGACATAGTTCGGAACTTGATGCATATAGTGCAATAACCGAGACACCGAACACTCAGCCGAAAGCAGTGTCGGACTTGAGCTGATAGGGAAATCAAGCTCTAGGTTAGTTAGCCAATCATGTTTTCATGCCGGGCTGTTCGACGAGCGAGGGGAGAATCGGAAAGGAAATAGACAATCGCAAGATGTGGATATCTGATGTAACACCCTGGATTTTGCCCATTTTCTTTTTCTTTTGATTTTGGTCCGGAATCGCTCAGTAGTTTTGCAACCTGGAGGGATCACCCTTCATCCTCTTCCCGAGTGGCTTGCCAACCTCAAAACCATCCCAAGACCTTGTCATTTCCATCTTGGACCAACCCCAATATTCTTTTTCTCGGGAATATTCCTTTTTCTATTAAAGGAATAACCCTGTTCGCTCTGGATTATGAAGCAACCCACATTTCCATCATTCCCAAAATTCTCAAATAATTCCCATAAATTGTTTGGGTCATATCTTCTACAAATATGTCAAATCCTTCCTTGCCATGTTCAAAAATATTTCACAAATATTCCTTTTCTGATTCTGCCCTAGCTGGCAGTTTGAGAAGCAAGTACCCTTTATATTTGCTTGCTTGGTCTCAAACTTTTTGGGCATTCTTTCCTATCCATATCATTGCCACATGCCAAAATTCAACTTTATTTGGATATTAAATATCTCTTGGCTAATTTCCAAAGTTTCTGGGCAACTGGAATCTTTGTGAAGCAAGTGCTAGCTAGGAGTATCCAAATAAGTTGAAATTTTGCAAGCATCTTCATATGCTCAAATCATGACTCTCAACCAAGTTTCAACCCTATCCAATCAACTATGTGACCACAGCATTAAATCTTTGTTTCTGGTCATATTTTCACATTGTGAAGCAACTATATTTTATATTGCTCCATAATTGCTGAAAATTTACCAGAGCATTCTCCTACCCATATAACCTATCTCCACAAAATTTAGGCTCATTTCATCTCCCCAATAATTCTCTAGAATTATTCTAAGATTCTGGTCAGAGAGGATAGCTATGAAGGAAGTACCATTTTGGCTTGTCCAAATGGCATGATATTTTTATGGCATTCTCATATGATCAAATCATTCCCCTCCTCCAAAATTCAGCTCAATCCAAGTATCCACGTGAGTGCCCCTTCAACATTTCCAATTCTGTCCAGTTTGGCACATTGTGAAGCAAGTGCTATATTTCCTTCTCCAATTAAGCTGATTTTTGCCCGGCACAGTGTTCTTAGCATGTGTCAACTCCATGCCAAAGATCAGTCTCTATCTTTTCTTGTATCTTCCTCACCACAGCAAAGACACCTTGCTGTTCCTGATAGAAACTGCTAGCTGTGGTCAACTCAAGTGCCACTATGCTTGTCTCGTTCCTCCTTGACTCTATCCTTCAAATGACTTATCGACCAGACATGAATTGGTCAACCAGGAAACATGGCATCGCCGCGTTCACGCGGTGACCACGGGTCAGACAAGCCAAACAGAGCGCTCTGGTAATCGCGGCGCTGTGCTTGTCCAGTTCCTCCTCTCCCTCGACACCTCTCCATGTCTAGGAGCTTCGCTCCATCGCGGTACATCTCCTGGACCCCTCTCCCCCTCTCACGTTGCCTCCTACGCGGTGCGGCAGCTGCGCCCGTGACATGCCCGTCCCTGACGTCGCCGTGTCTGGTGGCCAGAGCCCTCCCGATTCTTCCCGAGCTCGCCTGAGCCTTCTCTGCTCCTCCGTGAGTCCTCTGGACGCCTCTCCCCTCTTCACCGTGAGTTCCCGAAGCTCCGGCACGCGGCGCACGCGTCGCCACGGCCGTGCTCGGCCACCCGCGCCGCCCGGCTATATATAGCCTCCCCCCGGCTCTCTCGAGCTCACACACCTCCCTCTCCTCCCTCCCAGTAGCCCTTGCCCGTCGAACAGAGCTCGGGGAGCTCTCCTCGCCTCCCTCTGCCACCATGGCCGCCACCACCCCATGGTCAAATTAGCGGCGCCCGAGCTCTCCCTCTCCGCCCTACCACCACCAGCGACCTCCCCCTCCACCTCAGAGCCTACCCCACCACCCATTCCTTCCTCTGGAGCCACGAGCCGAGCTCCCCATCTTCGCCACCGCGGCCGTCCGCCGCGGCCAGCGCCACGCTCGCTTCGGTGCTCCTCGGCGTCCGTGCCGTACATGGACGGGACCAGATCAGTCTCCTCAGCACGCCGGTGGGAGGAGCATCTCGAATGGTGGCCCACAACATCGGTGGTCGCCGTCGGGAACCACTCCTCTCCTCGGTCGGGCGCACACAGAAGGATGACAAAGACCCTGCCAGCGGGCCCCCCTGGCAGTGGCTCCTTCCCTCCCCTCTATTTTTTTTAAAAAATGGAGGCAACGGTGCAGTGGGCTCGGCCCAGCAACAGCAGCAGCTGTGCAGCTAGCGGGCGCCCCAGGCCTTGGCCACTTTTGGCCTTGGCCGGCCCAATGCAGCGGCAGCGGCAACCGCGGCAGCTTTCGGCCCGAGCCAGCCCACAAGCACAGTGCGTTTTATTCTTTTTCCAGAAAAACCAGCCAGGGACCTGATGGTAAATATTATAATTATAGAAAGGTCCTTCTGCAGTCAAACTATCACATCTTTTTCTCCGTAACTCCGATCGAGGTGATTCCAGAGCCCACTTCTTCGTCTCGTCGAGCCCGTTCTGTTGGTATCATTTTAACTAATGGGATCCCACCGTGAAAATGACCATTTTGCCCTTATCCGTAAACAGCCCCCTCCGAGAGAGAACTGTTTCCGGCAGTCATTTCCGCGGACTCTCCGCACTTCTTCCCGATGGTTCCTTCATCTCCAGGCAAGCCACAACTCTCATCTGCATCATCGCATTGCAATGTCGTAGTTTAACAATTTACTTTAATAGACAATATGATTATTGGTAGAATGATTTGGATTATGCAATATTGGAGTTAATTCTCGGATAGGTGACTACCATGTTGAATACCGGATTATTAGTAACTAGTAGTTTACCCACTTGTTGATACTACGATACTGAGATTACTGTCTATGATTATTTTGGAGTTCATCCGGCAGTTCGTAGAGATTAATTAGTAGCAGTGGCTTAAGCATACTGGTTACCGGAGTGTCAGTCATGACAGAGATATTATTCGGGGATTAGATATTTCGTGGTTGACCTTGAGTCACCTGTCCGGACTTATCCGTGCAGCCACATTTGCCGGTATGGGACGGCCTTGACTTGGTCTGATCGCGTGCTCTTTCACCGGTACCGCCCGACAGGGAAGGTTATGCGTGCGCGCTACCCTGGCCAGGTAGGCGGCGATAACCTTGTGAGCCCAGTTGAGTTATTTGGATCCAGGTCCCCATTTGGGACAGTTTAGTTTTGCCACGACGGTGGCAGGTGTCACGCGGTGACACAGGGGCCACCCAGGGCAGGACTCCGGGGGAGTGTGATTGCCGGTGGTACGATGGAAGAGTCATGGGTCAGGTAGGTTTCGTTGGAGCAATGCTGGTCCACCCGAATGGGATCACGAGGTCAGTGCTCCATGGTGTGGGTAAAGTGTGCAACCTCTGCAGAGTGTAAAATCTATTCGAATAGCCGTGTCCACGGTATTGGACAGTCCGTCCAGACCTCACTAGGTGGTCAACCATGTTAATGATGATAATGATGGAGGAACTCATCATAAGATCAGAAGTACTCGGTGGTTCATGAGTATTCTGAGGGTTGTGAGACAGCCTGAATGAGAGTAAGTTTGTCAGTCTTGTGGTACAGTTGGTATCAGGTACATGATATGATAGCCATGGGATGGCTATGAGTTGAGTGGTCGGATGACCACATGAATAGACTTGGCACAGGTTCGGATTGGATTATGAGATTATTCGGAGTATGGATTAAACTACTTATTATGCTTTACCCTACTGCATTTACTTCAGTAGTTATCTTACTGGATAACCCTGCTTGTTAATCTTGACTGCTATGATGTTGTCTTGCCTTAATGCTGATGTTTGCTGTGAGCTTGCGAGTACATTCAAAGTACTCACCTGGCGTGTCATGCCAGTTTGCAGGTCATGCCATGATTGCTTGCTTGCTGAGGATCCTGTGCTTGCGATCTAGGATACACGTTCTAGCCAGAGTCCCTGCGGAGTGGAGTCCATCACCGTCGTCACTATTCCGCCGCCGACAGAGTTACTCTGCTGTTAGCATAGAGCTACCCCGGGCAGGCGTAGTGTCTCCGTGCCGATGTAATCCTTGTACCTTTTGTAACCATATCCATGGTAATAAAGAGATGATTTGTTCTATGCCAACTGTGCCGTATTCCAGAGGACTTGTCCCTGGGCTGGAATACGGGGCGTTCTGGTTTACTCTGAGCCGGGGTGCCACATCCGAACACCATAGAGGGCATTTTTCTTATTTCTCGTAGTCTCAAGACGTCTAACTGTACAATTCGAACTGCGAAGGCATTATTTGTAAAAAGGGAAAAAGTTTTACAGAGTAAAGGTTTACGCAGGGCCTTGATGCGTGAGTCGAAGCCTCCACTGTCCCCTGCTGCACGTCTGTGCCTTTGCTTCTGAGAGCTGGGGGTTGGGACCTTCGATGAAACCTTGAGGGGCGAGGATCCTGCTGATGAAGCTTTATGCTTGGGGGGAGGGGGGTTGGAATTGGCCCCCGAGTCGTCCGAAGACAAGGTAACTCCGAAGTTCTGGTTAGCCGAACACATGCTTCGGGTTTATTGCTATATGCCTCATGGCAGCCCATGGTATTTTGAGTGCAAAATTGTGCCGACGAGGCACGTGGAGCGCGAAGAGTGTGGGCGTGCCATGGGGCGCGCATCCCTATTTGCGGCGAACGCATGCGGGTTCCCATGACGGGGAACGGGTTCGAACCCATTTACTGTTGTCGTCGGCCTGTATGGCGGGTCGGCATCTGGACCTGTATGGGCCGGTTTGGTCTTCGGCCGCTAGGGCCGCAGTGTGCTCTTCGGTCTGAAGTGAGCGTTCTGTGTTGCCATTGATAGTTATGACGCCCGAAGGACCATGCATCTTCAACTTGAGGTACGCGTAATGCGGAACGTCATTGAACTTGGCAAACGCCGTTCGGCCGAGGAGGGCGTGATAGCCGCTGCGGAAAGGTGCAATGTCGAAGATCAAGTCCTCGCTTCAGAAGTTGTTCGGAGAGCCGGACACTACTTCCAGCATCACAGTGCCTGTGCAGCGGGCCTCCACTCCCGGAATGACCCCCTTGAAGGTGGTGTTACTGGGTTTGATCCTTGACTTATCGAGAGTGCAGATCAAGAGGACCAAGTCAAGCCAAAGGAAGCAAGATACCATTAAGGGAAAAACTCTCTTGCCGGGCAGGCGAGCCTGGCGAGGTTGAGGAGGCCCCAAGAGTAAGCATCAAGACCGTCCCGGCAGGCCTGCCGGGCACAACAAAGGCAAACCACCCCGCCAAGGCTCCACCGCTCCACCTCACAGCGACACAAGTCTTCGATCGGTGCGGTGTCAAGCCCCCAAGTGACTAAGTGGCTGTTTTCTGCCACATGGCAGCCACTTCCTACGGAAAACACCTCCAAATGACACCCGTCCAGCGACGTGTCAAGCAGACAGGCAAGAAGGTGGTAGAACAGCCCGGCAAGGCTTGCCGGGCATTCCATGATGTGACGCTAAGTGGTGCATTTAATGCGCTCTGCCATGTCTACAGAGTTAGGTATGATATCACTGTTCGCTATCTAATCAGTGCATAATGACTAATTTTCCACAGTGGTGACCCCTTGATCTATAAAAGGAGGCCCATGGCAACCATAGAAAGGATTCGGACCCCTGTACACTCATACGTGCGTAGCTGCTCCCGCCCCGAGGCAACCCTGCAGGTCAAGAGCACTGCGTTCTCCACCACAGTCTACCATCAATCCACCAAAGCAGGAGTAGGGTTTTACGCCTCACGGAGGCCCTAACCTAGGTAAAAACTGCCCGTGTGATCTCTGCCGTGCTGCGCGACGTTCTCCGCTCTTTATGCAACGTGCTCATTCCCCCTGCCGAACCAAAAGGGGCTGATGTCCCCATAGGTGGCCGTGGTTTCCCACGACATCTTTGGTGCGCCAGGTAGGGGGAAGCGCTTGCGCGAACTCGAGAGCGTACGTAGCACGTCATCTTCATCGTCATTTTCTTCATCGACGGCTCCATCGACCATGGCGCCCAAGAAGAAGCCCGATGCCGCAGCTCACCCATCCACCTCGAAGGCCCCATCACGCGTGGCCGCCGACACCGCGGGGGCTATGGGGACGCACGGAGGAATGGACGTTGCGGGGAACGTGGTCGACACAGGCGGCGTCGTCACCACCTCCCCTGCGGCCGAAATAGAAGCAGGAGGCACCGGGGAAGGATAGCGTCAGCAGCACCCCGGTGGTGACGCTCCATGAGGTACGGGTGGACAGATTATTCTGTCTGCACCCCTCCACCCGGCCGAAGGGCACAGCCGCAACGGTGGCGCTTGTTTTGGGGTGAATTGCAATTCTCCGCCCGCTCCTGCCGTGGGCGCGACCGCAGGACAAGCACCACCCCTGGAGTGAACTGACCTGGCCGCTGTGCCCAACAGAGCCGTTGGTCCTCAAGCGCCTCCACCTCGTCACCACGCCATCCAAACGGCTGGCTCGCAGCGACGAGAGCACGGCGCGGTTGCTACCGGCACCGTCAAGAGCCGGGCGACATTGCGATCTACATCATCATCACCCATGCCTAGCACCGCCTTGGAGGCCATGGCATGGGCCCAACTGTTGTTGAGATTTCCGCCGGTAGTCGATCAGATGGATGAGTGGCGAGCCACCATCCAAAGCCTAATTGGTTTTGCCGAGGCGGGAGGATCACAGCGAGATGGCCCGCCACGGCCTCCCCAGGCGACGACAACGGCCCGCGCTGCTGGCCGTACCGAAGGGGCTACCCCCACGGTGCAGTCCCCTCCTCGGCAGCTAGCACGGGAGCCACGCAACAAAGAACCCGACAACGTCTCGATGGCCTCGTCCGACCCTCGAGCGCGTCAAGGCTAACGGCAGGGCCCGGAGGACAGGCAGAGGGAAGGTGCGCGCGCCACCATCGAGCAACGCCGTGACACCCTCCGCCAGTCCGACGGGCACGATGGCCCCAACGTCAACGAGCTTGCGCTCGGCGGAGGCGGGTACCTGCCTTTCGAGGCTGGGTGCCCCGCCTTCACCCGAGAACTGCGGCAAGTCCGTTGGCCATCTGCCCGCATGTTCAAGCCAGAGATACCAGAGAAGTACGATGGAAGGCTAAACCCGGCAGAGTTCTTGAGCATCTACACCATTGCTGTTCAAGCTGCCAGAGGAAGAGATGAGAAGGTGTTCGCCAATTACTTCCCTTTGGCACTCAAGCCAAATGTGAGGTCTTGGCTGATGCACCTGCCGGAGAACTCCATTTCAACCTGGGCTGAGCTATGCCACGAGTTCATTGGCGCCTTCACGGGTGGCCATCAAGAACCAGGCCGGCCCAGCGACTTGTAGCTTCTCCCACGGAAAGAAGGAGAGACTCCGCGGAAGTACATGCAGAGGTTCAGCCGAGTCCACAGAAATATTCCAGACATCCACCCAGTGGCTGTGATAGCTGCGTTCCAGTCCAACATGCGCAATCGACGGATACGTGCCAAGATGAACGTTTGATTGCCCAAGACCGTGAATGAGCTTACACTCTAGTGGATAAGTGTGCTCGGGTGGAGGAGGGGAGGTGGCTCCCCGGAGAAGAGGATGGCTTCGACATCGACTCAGAGGATGATGACGAGGCCACCAGTCAGAAGAAGAAGAACAAGAAGCGCAATAAAAGGCACAAGGATAAGGCAGTGATGACCGTTGAGGGATCGGGCATGCCCAATACCGACAAGAAGGCCAAGAGTGAGGTACCCGTCAAGGAAGATGCTGCGTGCACTGATTGTCGGGAGGCCGCGGCTACCGAGAAGGCCTGGAAAGGTGATGACTCGTACTGCAAAATCCATCGGACCAAGGGCCACGATCTCCAGGAGTGTCATCAGGTTGAGCAGCTCGTCAAGAAATAGAGGGCTGAATATGAGAAGCGTGATAAGGAAAGAGGTCAGAATGGCGCTGGCGGGAAGGGCCGGGGCGGCGAAGCAGGTCACCCCGGCAAGGCTCCTCGGAACCAAGGGAAACCCACCAGGGGCCGTGAGAAGGAGGATTGCAATAATGAGAGCGATGGAGAAGAAGAGGAAACCAGCGAGCAGGAATTCCAGAGAGCCACTGACGCCCTGTGCATTGACGGAGGTGCATCTCTGCACTCCTCTCACAGCCAACTTAAACAGTGGGTGCGTGAAGTCAATGTCATGGAGCCAACGGCAGATTCTCGGAGGCCGCACAAGTGGTCCTGCACGCCCATCATCTTCGACGAAGAGGACCACCCTGACCGCACCACTGCGGTAGGGTGCTTGCCGTTGTTGGTCTCACCAACAATCTGCAACCTCAAAGTCACAAAGATGTTGGTTGACGGCGGGGCCGGGTTGAATCTGATTTCTTTGAAGGTCATCAGCAAACTTAAGATAACAGAGGAAGAGCTTGAGGTAACTGGCACATTTCAAGTAGTCAACCTCGGCAAGAGTCATCCTAAAGGGAAGATTGCGTTGCCAGTAACGTTCGGGGGAGAGTTGAATTACCAGACTAAGAAGGTTGTGTTTGATGTGGTCGACCTCCCCCTGCCCTACAATGGAATCCTTGGTCGCCCAGCCCTGGCCAAATTCATGGCGGCATCCCACTATGCTTACAACACCTTGAAGATGCCGGGGCCGGTTGGCGCCATTTCCATTCCATCGGACAAGAAGGACGCAATCATTTGCATAGACAAGATGTACCGGGACACAGTTGCGGCAGAGGCCGCAGAAGCCACTGTTCCCACCAAGGAAAGCAAGAAAAAGAAGAAAGCTAACAAGGGCTCCAGTGAGGAATCCGGGAAGCGCGCCTCTTTGGGGTGCGCTATGCCTGTTGATGACTTGTCGGAGAGTTCCAATAGCAAGAGATCCAAAGCTGTTGCGCCTGCTGTGAAGAAGGTCCCGGCAGGGCTAGCTGGCGCTGATGGTACCTTTACTATCAGTGCCACCCTTCACGACAAATAGGAAAGCATGCTCGTTGCCTTCCTGCGGGCGAATGTCAATGTGTTTGCATGGCAACTGTCGTTGAATCGTCACGGCAGATGTCCTAGTGTGAGGACTTAGTCGTGGAGCCATCGCAATGAGGTTAGCTTAAAGGGGTTAATCAGGACAAAGGACACGGGGAGTTTATACTGGTTCGGCCCCTTGCGGTGAAGGTGAAGGCCTAATCCAGTTTGAGGTGGTATTACTAGGGTTTCGATGACCAGGGAGCGAATACGCTTAATCTGGCTCTCGATCTATTGTCTCTCGTCCCTCAACCGCCGCCGGGTCGTCCCTTTATATACACAGGTTGACGCCCGGCGGTTCACAGAATCCCGGCTGGCTCATAAACGTGTCCGGCTTGGTATCCCCTCTTTCCTATCTTACAATACAAGTCATATACTTATGGCGGTTTACATCTATGGGCCCTAACTCGCCTTTGGGCTTTAGGCCTTCTTATTAAGTCTCCTTCGTAAGTCGCCATCTTCTATGTCTTCATGGGCTTCAATACAGGTAAATCACTATGAGCATAACCCGGCCCCTCCTAGGCGGTTTATACTCAATAGTTATATCCCCAACATTAGGCCCCAGGTTGATTTGAACTTGTTCATGTCAATCTTCAACACTTAGGAAAATTCCTTATTCATTACCTTCGCAAAAATTTGTAACTCGCTGTGACGTCATCTTCCGAGATCATGATAACCCACCATGACGTCACCCAATTTGGAGCTCCTCGATTCCCGCGCATGCCACTTATCCATTCACCTTATAAATAGGGCCAGGGGTCCTTTTCACTTTCCCCCCTCGGCCTCTTTGTCTTCATCGTATTCCTCGCGATGCGCTGCCCTCGAGTCCAGCCGCCGCCATCGACCCTCTCCTCTGCATCACTATTGGCCGCCGCTTCAACCTGACTTGGTCCAGATTTTGCTCATGTGCCTCCGCCGATCAACAGCCATGGTAAGTTCTTCCTCCTACCCCCTCCGTAGATCTCATTAGGGTTCGAACGGATTCATGGAGGTTCGGCACTGTTCTTCACCTGTTCTTCGCTGTAGCATGAGGTTTGATTCAAACTTGATATTTATCCTATGCGGCAATAATCCTAGTCCCTTTTTCCTCATCAGAGCATCCCTTTTAGGTAGAAAAATCTGATCTGGACCTTCATAAACTGCTCAAGTACCAATATTTTAAGTCTGAATATATTTTCATTTCCTGACACGTGGTAGATCCAAAATTGCAATACCAATCTGTGAAACCTGTTTTTCATCACTTAGCCATTTTCCAACTTCAGATCTATACTTTCAATATCCGTATAGGCGGTTTAACTTCAGAAAATAATAACCTGCCAGGTACCATTAGTCCCCTCTTAAACCGCCAAGTGCTCGTCTTTGTAATTTGATAACGTCACTGTCCGGTTTAACAATTATGCATGCTTCAACACTTTCTGCCTGTTAACCATGAACCTTAAACCGGCACAAATCTTTTCCAGGTTATCATATAAATGGCCAAATCCTTTTATTCCTGTAACTGGGTTCCATCCCGGGTTACAGAAGAAGAACTGAACGGGTGCGTTGCAACCGGTGCTTTAGCGAAAAAGGAAGACATCCACTGGAGAGCCCCCGGTCCAGAAAATCCTCCTGAGCCCAAGGATGGGGAAGTGATCATTTTTGTTGATCATCTGAGTCGAGGGTTCAGCCCTCCCGGATCAAAAGTTTTCCGTGATGTGCTTCACTTCTTCCAACTTCACCCTCAAGATATTGGGCCTAACTCCGTGTCCAATATTTGCAATTTTCAAGTGTTTTGTGAAGCCTACCTGCAAGAAGAGCCCACAGTCAACCTGTTCAGGGATTTCTTCTATTTAAACCGCTGTACTGAATTTACGGATGGGCCCAATACTGAACTTGGTGGGGTTGCAATTCAGAAGAGAAAAGACGTCAGCTTCCCTCACGCTAGGCATCATAGCCTTCCCAAAGATTGGAATCAAACTTGGTTCTATTGCCAAGATACATCTCCAGCTGGCGAGAATCCTCTGTCGAGTTACCGTGCTCACCAGCTTACCGATGCACATCCATTCCCCCAAAGACTCAATGCAAAGGAATGGTCCAAATATGCACCATAGCTTTCAAAGCTCAGAGCCTTTATGGCAAACGGTTTGACAGGCATTGATTTTGTCCGTTGCTGGGTATCTTGGAGCATTTTGCCTTTAAGCCGTCACCCCGGTTTAATGTGTGAGTACACAGGGGATGTGAAAGACCCTCAACGCCACACTGATATTCAGCTGACTGATACTGAAATTACTGAATCTGTCAAGAAGATGTTGGATGAACCGGTGACCGACTGTAGCAAAACAGGACTTAGTCCTTTCTGTGCTTCAAATAAACCGCTAGCTCTAAGAATTGCCCCACTCCTGCTTTAATCCATATTCTTAATACTCCTTTATGATCTTTTCAATCTTTAAACAGGGTGATGATCCATTCTGGAAGAAGAAACCGCAGGATAAACTGGCCAAAACACTTCATGTCAAGACCAAGGTCAACAAGAAGCCCGCTAAGAAGAAAAACACCGAGCCTACCGAGTTAAACATTGACGATGATAATCCAGAGTCAGAGGTAGAACTTGATTCACTTCGCTCTTTTTTCATACATCTCATTGACGATGATTTTTATCAGGACAACGCAGAAGCTAGCCGCGCAAACGACGTAGAGGTAACTATTCTCTCATCCGGTTCAGAACCTTTGCCCACACAGAAAACCCGACAAGCAAGCTGGAAAATAAGATTTTCTCACCCCCTAGCTTACTTGGATCCAAACTTTCTTTTGAAGAAGCAGCAACACGAAGCTCGCCGCACAACCCGGCATAGCGGCCATGTGGTCACTTCTTCCGGTTTACCGAACTCGCTAGTTCGTAAACGCCGCCCAGAGGTCTATTCAATTTCTGACACATCTTATCCCAAGGCGGGCTATTTCCAACAACCTCTTAATCCGTCTGATTCAAACTATCAGGGAACTTCCCATTCATCCTCTGGCGAGTCCACAGGGACACAAATTCCAACCCTCAAAACTGTTCCTGGGTGAGCATTTTTAACTAACCCCTTATACCTTATGCTTGATCATTATACTAACCTGTTATTTGCGTCTCTATCAGAGCCAAGGCCAGACCCAGTAAAAAGGCCAAATTGAACAAACTGACTGATGACAGTGCGCCAACTGATCCGGAAAAGAACCCGGAATAGTTTGAACCAAATACTGAAGCTATTCTTGATGATCGGCCACCGCAAGATCATGAAACCTTTGTTGAACAGATGGAAATTGATCTGATGGGTCATGCTGATAAACCGCCAAGCCCAACTAAGGTTGCTGATGATAAAGCCGATGATGTTGTAGTTACCGGTGTCGGGTGTACAGCCCCAGGTAACCCCACTGTTCTGTCAAAACATAGTGCCAAAGAAGAATTTTCTGCTGTTGACAAGGGCAAGTGGAAGGTGGACTTGGAAAGCTATACCCACCTCAATGCCCAAGATATTCATTCTGGGTTTTTAAACCATTTGCACACAAGCCGTGATTATGAAGCCGGTTTACTGAACATGATGAAGGAGCGATATGAGGTAAATGCTGTTAACTCTGCATAAATATTCTTCCCTTAGCCGCCAAGTTTACTGGACATAAAAGAATAGAATGTTCTGCAAACTTTCAAGAACCATATAGATCAACTCCACTAGCCCGCAAGGGCCGGTTTATAATGTCAATATGAACCGGGACTTTAGAATAATAACTCTTCAATTTCGCCTGTGTAGCCCCCAAGGGTCGACTTAACAAATTTGTTAAGTTGAGACTAATTATGCTGTAAGGCTCAAAATTCTTACTTAGGACCTTTATAATCCGGTTGACCATCAAGCTGATAGTTGTTATGTGCTTGGGACTTGTAATTTTTTTTTGATAAGAAGCAATAGACATTAGCCCCCAAGTGCCAAGTATATTACTTGTTATGTGCTTGGGACTTTGAATATGCACTGCTATCTAATTAATTACATGTCTCTTGCAGGCTGATCTTAACAAGAAGGAATCTCAAATCGCCTACCTTCAAGAAAATATCAAGTCACAACAAGCCGAGACCTCCAAAGCCAAGGAAGAACTGACCAGTGCCTTAACAGCAATGGAAAAACTGAAGGAGAGCTTTAAGAACGAGCGGGCAGGTTGGGATACAGAAAAGTCAACTCTGCTGGAGAGGGCTGAGGATGCTGAGGCTGCCCTTAATCTGGTAGCTGAGGAGCTAACTGGCTTGAAACAACAAATAAATGCCATGACCGCTGCCGTATTTGGTAAATAACTTCTTCATAAGCTTTGAACATGTATTATGTAAGAGACTGTCGGTTTACCAATGTTTTTGATGATGCAGGAACTCGCATTGCTCATCTTGGCTCAGATATGCAGCAAAAACTGAAAGCTGCCTATACACTTATAGAGCAATTATATACCGGCGTACAACGGGTTATCTGCACAGCTTCCCATAATAAACCGCCCCCAACCTTGATCAAGGAGACGTTGGAAAGGCTGGCGATGATGCCTGCACGGTTTGAAGAGCTAAAGAAGTCAGCTGCCAGGGCGGGTGCTCTTACTGCACTGACTCGGGCCAAAGCTTGGATATCTGATCTTGATCTGGCCGATGTGGGAAACGGCTACCCGAGCATAAAGGAGGACGGGTCAGAGTTTAATAACGATGACCTCAGAGCCTTGATGAGGGAAATGCGCCCATTGGCTAGCCAATTGGCTGAAGAAACCGATCTTTCACATTATCAGTCGATTTATGATGCCAACAACAAGAGAGTTAACGCGCCAACTTATGATGCTCCAAACCTTATTCCTCCAATCTGTAAGCATACCTATGCCCCTGATGTTGACCCCTCCACACTTATAAGTGATGAAGCTGTATTCAAGGCCTTAACTGGCAGCCACTGGGTAGAGAGGAGGAAGATGAACCGGCGCTGGACGATCCGCAACCTTCAAGTCAGCCAGGCCAGGACTCGTAAGCCGGGGGCCGGTTTAGCAGCTGCTTTCTTTAAGACTTGTTAAAACAATTATTCTTTTGGGCACCAAACACCTTGTAATAGGCTAGCTTAAACTCTTGTTCTGCTATGCCATCGTGCATATTTACTTTGCATGACACTGCTAATCCACCATGTTAAGATATGCCACTTATGCTTATAATATTAACAATGTGGAATCTGCTCCTGCATGCAACGGATTAAAAGTGTCCTGGCGGTTTACCGCTGGACGGGTCATAACGCCCAATATAAAACCATGGAAACTAACATAGCTTATACCCAAGGCTGGACTTTCAGAATAACCAAATTTGAAATATATCATACCTATGATATTTGATCACACTGTTGGTTTACCGAACCGGTGTAGTAAGGGGGAGAACCCAAACTTTGAGCACTGGTAATTATCATAGATTGCTTGGCTTATGAACAAAACCAGGTCGGGTTAATAAACACCGGATATTATCTTATCTCATACTGGCGACTTATAGTCAAAAGCCAGGCCGGGTTAATAAACACCGGATGAATTATGATCATAAAGCATTATAAGCCTCATCAAATAAACCTCAAAAACTGTGGAATAAAACAAACGAAAAAATGAGGCTTTTCATGGGCTGCCAGGCCAAAAATTGAGTGCTTTCACAGGCCGCACAGCCACTGAGTTAAACCTATATACAAACCTTATAAGATGGACCTCACATAACCAATCGTCATTTTAACTTTGACAAGTTCAGGGTCTGTATAAGATTAACTTGTCAAACGTTCGGCGGGTCATTCCAGGAATACCTGGGCGGAGTGGCTTACTTAAAAAGGCAGGATAACCCGGGGTTTTAGGTGAATACACCTGGCTTGCAAGCCTGGCTTTTAAGCCTATTACAAGGGTTATACAAACTCTTTGTTCTTTAGAATCAAGGAGCCCCCAAGTAATATTTTTGAGCTGTGCTCAAGGGGCACCTATGTTTGAGCTGTGATTTTGCAACAGACTCTCTTTGGTACCTTTAACCTGGGTAGCAAGCCCCCAAGTTTTTTTTTCAGTTGGCTTATAAGCCGGTTCAAAGGGTAATCATAACTTCGCTCATAAGCCGGAAGCCCCCAAGTAACCAAAAACTCATTAAGAAAAGACGACAGAGGCCCTGCTTTAGCAGGGGTGCCGGTTTAATATATACATTGTCAAAAATATGTACATCAGAAGAGCTAATGGCTCAGGTGTAGTAAGGACGAAGATGAGCAATATTCCACGGCCGGCGAGTCTCTTCCTCCGACGTGCGTGAGTCCTTGTGGTCTCGAACATCAATAAGGTAGTATGACCCGTTGTTTAGATTCTTGCTGACCACAAAGGGTCCTTCCCAAGGTGGGGATAACTTGTGCATATCAGTCTGATCCTGGATAAGCCGGAGCACTAAGTCGCCTTCTTAAAAGGTTCTGGTCTTGACCCGGCGGCTGTGATAACGATGTAGATCTTGCTGGTAAATCGCCGAACGAGCCGCTGCGAGATCACGCGCCTCATCTAAGAGGTCAAGTGCATCCTGACGTGCCTTTTCATTATCAGCTTCAACGTAAGCCGCCACCTGGGGTGAGTCGTGACGGATGTCACTGGGGAGAACCGCCTCTGCTCCATAAACCATGAAAAAAGGCGTGTAACCTGTAGATCTGTTGGGCGTTGTGTTGATGCTCCATAGCACCGAGGGTAACTCCTCTACCCAACAACCCGGCGTCCTCTGTAAGGGAACCATAAGCTGGGGCTTGATGCCTCTCAGGATCTCTTGATTGGCTCTCTCAGCTTGACCATTAGATTGGGGGTGAGCCACCGACGATACATCAAGCCGGATATGCTCACGTTGACAAAATTCTTTCATAGCACCCTTGGAGAGATTAGTGCCATTGTGTGTTACAATGCTGTGTGGAAAGCCAAAACGGAAGATCACCTTCTTCATGAATTGAACCGCCGTTGCTGCATCACACTTACTGACTGGCTCTGCCTCTACCCACTTAGTGAATTTATCAACTGCCACCAAGAGGTGGGTCTTCTTATCCTTGGACCTCTTAAAAGGTCCAACCATATCAAGCCCCCAAACTGCAAATGGCCAAGTGATTGGAATCATTCTCAACTCCTGAGCCGGAACATGAGCTCGACGTGAAAACTTCTAACAACCATCACATTTTTTGACCAAGTCCTCAGCATCAGCATGAGCCGTCAGCCAATAAAAACCGTGACGAAAAGCCTTGGCTACAAGAGATTTAGAGCCGGCGTGATGACCACAATCTCCTTCATGGATCTCACGCAGAATCTCACAGCCTTCTTCAGGAGCAACACAACGCTGAAACGCCCCGGTAACACTGCAATGGTGCAGCTCTCCATTGACAATTGTCATTGACTTGGACCACCGGGTTATTTGCCTGGCCAAGGTTTCATCCTCAGGTAACTCGCCCCGGGTCATATATGCAAATATGGAATTGTCCAATCAGGAATAACATGAAGAGCCGCCACCAACTGAGCTTCCGGGTCAGGAATAGCCAAATCCTCCTCTGTAGGTAACTTGACCGACGGGTTATGCAAAACGTCAAGAAAGACATTAGGTGGCACCGGTTTACGTTGAGAACCCAACCGGCTTAAGGCGTCAGCCGCTTCATTTTTCCTCCGATCAACATGCTCAACTTGATAACCCTTGAAGTGACTAGCAATAACATCCACCTCTCGTCGATAAGCCGCCATGAGGGGATCCTTAGAATCCCAAGTACCAGAGACTTGTTGAGCCACCAAATCTGAGTCACCAAAGCACCTTACCCGGCTTAAGTTCATCTCCTTAGCCATCTGAAGACCATGGAGAAAGGCCTCATATTCAGCTGCATTGTTAGTACAAGGGAACATCAAACAGAGAACATAACAAAATTTATCACCTTGAGGGGAAACAAGCACAACTCCAGCCCCCGAGCCCTCCAATTGCCTGGACCCATCAAAGTGAATAGTCCAATACGTGTTATCTGGTTTTTCCTCAGGCATCTACAGCTCTGTCCAGTCATTGATGAAATCCACCAGTGCTTGAGACTTGATGGCCGTGCGAGGCATATACTTCAAACCATGAGGCCCAAGTTCAATGGCCCATTTAGCAACCCGGCCTGTTGCTTCCCTGTTTTGTATGATATCTCCTAAAGGAGCAGAGCTAACCACAGTAATGGGGTGACCCTGAAAATATTGCTTGAGCTTCCGGCTTGCCATGAAAACCCCATATACAAGCTTCTGCCAATGTGGGTATCTCTGCTTGGACTCAATAAGCACTTCGCTGATATAATAAACCGGCCGTTGAACCGGATATTCCTTGCCTGCCTCTTTCCTTTCAACCACAATAGCCACACTGACAGCCCGGCTATTAGCAGCCACATATAACAACAGCGGCTCCTTATCAACGGGCGCAGCTAGGACCGGCGGCTCAGCCAGCTGCATCTTAAGCGCCTCAAATGCCTCATTAGCAGCGTCACTCCAGACGAAGTCATCTGTCTTTTTCATCATCTGATACAAAGGGATGGCCTTCTCACCGAGGCGGCTTATGAACCGGCTTAGCGTCGCAATATGACCCGCCAGACGTTGAACATCGTTGGTACACGCCGGTTTAGCCAGAGAAGTAACGGCTTTGATCTTCTCCGGATTAGCTTAAATGCCCCTGTTAGACATCAGAAAGCCCAAAAGCTTGCCCGCCGGCACACCAAAAACACACTTGGCCGGATTAAGCATCATCTTATAAACTCGAAGATTATCAAAGGTTTCCTTCAAGTCGTCTATCAACGTCTCCTTCTTTCTGGATTTCACCACAATATCATCCACATAAGCATGAACATTGCGTCCAATCTGATTATGAAGACAATTCTGCACACATCGCTGGTAAGTCGCCTGGGCACTCTTGAGCCCAAAAGGCATAGACACATAGCAGAAGGCTCCAAAGGGAGTTATGAAAGCTGTCTTCTCCTGGTCCTTAACTGCCATCTTGATCTGATGATAACCAGAATAAGCATCCAAAAAATTCAAACGCTTACAACCCGCCGTAGCATCAATAATCTGATCAATACGAGGGAGAGCAAAAGGATCAGCTGGACAAGCCTTGTTTAAATCCGTGTAGTCCACACACATGCGCCAAGTGCTGTTCTTCTTAAGTACCAGCATCGGGTTAGCCAACCACTCAGGATGAAAAACTTCAACAATAAACCCAGCCACCAAGAGCCGGGCTACCTCCTCACCAATGGCCTTACGCCTTTCTTCATTGAAACGACGAAGAAACTGCTTGACCGGTTTAAACTTGGGATCAATATTAAGAGTGTGCTCAGCGAGTTCCCTCGGTACACCTGGCATGTCAGAAGGTTTCCATGCAAAGATGTCCCGGTTCTCACGGATGAACTCGATGAGCGCGCTTTCCTATTTCGGATCCATATTAGCACTGATGTTGAACTGCTTGGATGAATCGCCAGGAACAAAATCAACCATCTTAGTGTCATCTGCCGATTTAAACTTCAAAACCGGATCATGCTCTGTAGTTGGCTTTTCAAAGACGTCATATCCGCCGGATCAACATTGTCCTTGTAAAATTTTAACTCCTCCGTTGCACAAACCGACTCAGCATAAGCCGCATCACCCTCTTCACATTCCAAGGCTATCCTTTGGCTCCCATGTACTATGATGGTCCCCTTGTAACCCGGCATCTTGAGCTGCAGATAAACATAACAAGGCCGTGCCATGAACTTGGCATAAGCCGGCCGTCCAAACAGACCGTGATACAGGCTGTGAATTTTAACTACTTCAAAGGTCAATGTCTCTGACCTAGAGTCATGATCATCTCCAAAGGCAACTGCCAGACCTATCTTACCAACAGGGTACGCCGACTTACCAGGCACCACACCATGGAAAACTGTATTCGACGGTTTAAGATTTTTATCTGTCAACCCCATGCGACGGAAAATTTCGTAATAAAGGATATTGATGCTGCTCCCTCCGTCCATGAGTACCTTGGTAAACTTATACCCTCCAACCTGGGGTGCAACCACCAATGCTACGTGACCTGGATTATCAACCCGGGGTGGGTGATCTTCCCGACTCCACACGATGGGCTGCTCAGACCAGCGCAAGTAACAGGGAACCGCCGGTTCAATGGCGTTCACTGCCCTTTTGTGAAGCTTCTGATCCCGTTTGCATAAATTTGTGGTGAAGACGTGGTACTGCCCACTATTCAACTGCTTTGGGTTACTCTGATACCCAGATTGCCGCTGCTGATTCCCCTGACCTGACTGTTGATGGTAGCCACCCTGATTGCCTTGATTGCCCTGATTACCTTGGAATCCAGAACTAGAACCGCCACCGCCGTAACCCGGCCCATGAGAACCGGACCCTGAACCACCACCCGGTCCATGATTGTCTTGAAAAAGATTGGAATTTTTATACTCCTTCATGATGTAGCAATCCTTCCAGAGGTGGCCAGACGGTCTTTCTCGCGTCCCATGCCTTGGGTAGGGCTGATTTAGCATCTGCTCAAGATTAAAGCCTGACCCTCCGGCCCGTGGGGGCGGTTTACCTTTACGACGCTAGCCGTTATTCTGTGCGTTGGTGTTAGCCACAAAGTCCAAACTATTATCAGCTTTGCGCTTACCATTGCCTCCCTGATTCATCGGATTATGCTGCTGTCCTCTGGTGCTGCTGCTCTTCTTTCCCTTTCCCGGCTTGTCATCATCAGATTCGGGGTCCTTGGTACCATCAGAGTCAGCGTACTTAACCAGAGCCATCATCAGCTCTCCCATGTCATTGCAGTGGCGCTTAAGCCGACCTAACTTCTTCTTAAGAGGCATAAACCGGCAATTCTTCTCCAACATTATGACCGCTGAACCGGCATTGATGCGATCTGATGAATGTAAGATGGTCAAAACCCGGCGCACCCAATGGGTTGTGGACTCGCCCTCTTCTTGGACACAGGCATCCAGATCCACAATTGACATAGGCTGCTTGCACGTATCTTTGAAATTCTGGATAAACCGGGCCTTTAACTCGGCCCATGACCCAATGGAGTTGGCAGGGAGCCCCTTCAACCAAGTGCGAGCCGTTCCATCCAACATCAGGGGGAAATATTTAGCACATGCCGCATCGCTAACATCTAGCAATTCCATGGCCATCTCATAACTCTCGATCCATGCTTCAGGAGCTAAATCGGCTGTATAGTTAGGCACCTTGCGAGGGCCCTTAAAATCCTTGGGCAGACGCTCATTACGTATGGCCGGCACTAAACATGGCACGCCCAAATTCCTAAAGGTTACACCTGGCTCCACCGAAGTTGTCGGACGAACCGGAGAAGGTTGACGGGCCGCATATTGCGCCGCCAGCTCGGCCTCTCGACGTGCTCTACCTTGATCCACCACGTTCTGAGCATCAGCACCACCGCCCGCCGGGTTATGTCCACGAGGCTGGTTATGGCTCCGCCCACTGCTTGACACAGCTGGTTCATCAATATGCCTACTGTAACTCTGGCTTGGGCGAGGGGTGGAATGAACGGCTTCGACTGTAAGAATAAGCCTGCTGCTGAACCAATGCTGTCTGAAGGAGCTCTCTAGCCCTCCGCATCTCAACCGCCGTTGGAGACTCGCCTTCAACTGGGATAGCCGCCAATCATGACGCCGCAACGATCATGTTATCCAAAGGGTTAGAGGATTGACCCGGTGGTGTTGGCATGTGCTGCGGTGGGATATTGTTCTGATGAGGCAGATCCGTGGTGCGCGGCTGAACCGGCGCTCCCATCCCAGGCGCTTCAACCCGGTCCGCTACTCGCGGGTTACTAGTTCCTGCTCCTGGCGTGTTAAAGAGGTTCCTCGCCTCATAAACCAGTGGTAGGCGAGACTGATGCCTCCTCCTCATGACTTCGTTTGAAGCGTTCTGATCTAGCATGAGTCGGTAAGACTCCGACTGAATCCGCTGCGCTTGAGCATCCAACGAAACCCGCTCCGCAGCCATCCTGGCATCTTCAGCTGCCAGGTCTTCCTTGGCTTGAGCTATCTGATCTCGCAATTTCACGACTTCCGCGTTATGCTGATCTTGATTATCCGGGTTAACCTCCGTTGTCAGCAGTGTTGCCAAGGCGTCTAGTAAACCGGACAAGACTTGAGCCGGCGAGCGCGCAAGGCCTCCTGCCCCGGCTGCCGTCGCCGCTGCTGACCCAGAAATCAATGCCGCTGCAGTTGAAGAGTGCTGCACTGGCTGCGTACCGGCCATGAAGATTGCAACCCGGCTCCGCGGCTCGTAGGGGTCCGGAATACTATCGCCATCGGAACAGCCCCCAAGCCGACCGTCTTGCAGTTGGTACAATGACTCGGTTTCACCGGTGGATGACTCGCCATCAGAATGGACAACTGTCTCACTGTCAGATACCGATTTATCCCCAGATTCCGCACCATTGATGAATCCCATGAAGGCACGACTCATGGAGTGCTGAACTCGGGCGGGTCTTGCACGCTGAGCCATCTCGATGATGTTGGTGCAAGTGTCCGATTCAGGGCCCGGTTCGCCGATCTTGCCAACGAAGACGTGAATTCCACCGAAGGGGACCCGGTACCCGTACTCAATTGAGCCGGCCTCGGGGCCCCAGCCTTCATCGTCGATGTAGAGCTTGCCGCGACGACTCTAGGTCATCCGGCCCACAGCGTATCCCTTGATCCCTTCGAAGTTGCCCTTCAAGAACTCGAAACCACCGTGCGCTGACCCGACGGTGGGCGCCAACTGTCGTTGAATCATCACGGCAGATGTCCTAGTGTGAGGACTTAGTCGTGGAGCCATCGCAATGAGGTTAGCTTAAAGGGGTTAATCAGGACAAAGGACATGGGGAGTTTATACTGGTTCGGCCCCTTGCGGTGAAGGTGAAGGCCTAATCCAGCTTGAGGTGGTATTACTAGGGTTTCGATGACCAGGGAGCGAATACGCTTAACCTGGCTCTCGATCTGTTGTCTCTCGTCCCTCAACCGCCGCCGGGTCGTCCCTTTATATACACAGGTTGATGCCCGGCGGTTCACAGAATCCCGGCCGGCTCATAAACGTGTCCGACTCGGTATCCCCTCTTTCCTATCTTACAATACAAGTCATATACTTATGGCGGTTTACATCTATGGGCCCTAACTCGCCTTTGGGCTTTGGGCCTTCTTATTAAGTCTCCTTCGTAAGTCACCATCTTCTATGTCTTCATGGGCTTCAATACAGGTAAATCACTATGAGCATAACCCGGCCCCTCCTGGGCGGTTTATACTCAATAGTTATATCCCCAAAAGCAACCATCTGACATCCCCGGTGTTCCCAGGGAGGTAATCGAGCACCACCTTGCTGTCTGCCCACATGCCCAACCCGTCAAGCAGAAGGTTCGAAAGCAAGCTTTGGAGCGGCAGCAGTTCATTGCCGAGGAAATTAAGAAACTTGAGGTAGCTGGTCTGGTTAGAGGAGTACTGCATCCAACGTGCTAAGCAAACCCAGTGGTAGTGCGCAAGGCTAATGGGAAATGGAGGTTGTGCATAGATTTCACTTATCTGAACAAGGCCTGCCCGAAGGACCCATTTCCCTTGCCGCGCATCGATCAGATTGTGGATTCCACCTCCGGGTGCGACCTGCTTTCTTTTCTGGATGCCTACTCTGGTACCATCAGATCTTCATGTCCAAGGAAGATGAAGAGAAGACAACGTTCATCACTCCATGTGGCACTTACTGCTTCGTACGTATGCCCTTCTGATTGAAGAGCACCAGATCCACTTTTGCAAGGGCAGTCTAGATTGGTTTTGAGTCACAGCTACACAGAAATGTTGAAGCGTATCTGTATGATATTGTGGTCAAGACCAAGGACAGATCAACCCTTATCCAGGATTTGGAAGAGACCTTTGCTAATCTGTGCAAAATCAACTTGAAGTTGAACCCAGAGAAGTGTGTGTTTGGCGTCCCCTCCGGCAAGCTACTTGGCTTTTTTGTGTCCCATCGTGGGATAGAGGCCAATCCCGATAAGATCAAGGCTATCAAGCAAATCCAAGCTCCCAAGATAGTCAAGGATGTGAGGCGTTTGACTGGATGTGTTGCCGCGCTCAGCAGGTTCATTTCCAAGTCTGCCGAGCATGCCTTGCCGTTCTTCAAAATCTTGAAGAAGGCAGGACCCGTGGAGTGGACTTCAGAGGCAGACGCTGCACTACAAGATTTGAAGGCCTACTTGTCCTCTGTGCCCACTTTGGTCGTTCCCAAACCACGGGAGCCGTTGCTGCTATACTTGGCGGCAACTAACCAAGTGGTTAGCATGGCACTAGTGGCGCAGCGCGAAGTGGAAGAAGCGGCAGCCACGGCCAGTGTCCCCTCCGGGGAGGGAAGTGAGCACACCCCAGCAAGGTTAAATGCAGATCAAGACAGAGAAGAGCAAGGCAGCGGAGACAACCCCAAGGTTGCGGCAAGGAAGAAAGTGGTGCAACGACCAGTGTACTTTGTCAGCTCCTTGTTGCAGGGGGCTAGGTCAAGGTACTCTGGCGTGCAAAAGTTGATTTTTGGCCTCATCATGGCCTCAAGGAAACTGCGCCAGTACTTCCAAGCCCATGAGATCACTGTTGTCACCCGCTTCCCTCTGCAACGGATACTCAGAAATCCTGAGGCCACCGGCAGGATAGTGGAATGGGCCTTGGAGTTATCTAGCTTTGGTTTGAAGTTTGAGAGCACATCAACTATCGAGAGCAGAGCATTGTCGGCGTTTATTGCAGAATGGATGCCAACCCCTGATGAAGAAGTACTGGAGACAGTTATTCCCGACAAGGAAGCGCCCCAAGAATGGATCATGTATCTCGATGGTGCCTTCTCCCTACAAGGTGCAGGGGCTGACGTGCTTCTCGTTGCTCCCACCGGGGAGCACCTTAAGTACATCGTCTAGATGCATTTTTCCGGGAGAAGGCTACCAACAATACTGCAGAGTATGAAGGGCTCCTTGTCGGGCTCAGGATTGCCACAGAACTGGGGATCAAGAAGTTGATCATCCGCGGAGACTCACAGCTCGTGGTGAGACAAGTGAACAAGGATTACCAAAGTCCATTGATGGAGGCATACGTTGAGGAAGTGAGAAAGTTGGAGGAGCACTTTGACGGGTTGCAAGCAGAGCACGTACCCCGTGCGGAAAACAGCATTGCTGATCATCTGTCAAAGTGCGCTGCACAAAAACTCCCTGTGGAACCAGTAACTTTTGTTCTCCATCTGACTCAGCCCTCCATATCCTCAGCAACAATGGCCAGGAAAAGGAGGAAACTGGACTCCAGCAGGCCTCTCCCGGTAGAACCTTTCGAGGAACCCGGCAGAGAGCCTGGCGGGAACAACTCCTCTTCGGTTGCTGAGCTGCCTCCTCCCGCCAGAACACCAGTCCCCGCAGTCGAAGAGTGCACTCCCATGAAGGAGGAGGTGCCGCTAGTCCACATTGCCGAGCCCCAGGCTCCAACTTGGGCACGGCACATAGTCCATTTCCTCCAAACGGGAGAACTTCCCGAAGAGCAAGAAGAGGCTGAAAGAGTAGCCCGGAGGGCCAGTATATATCAGTTCGTGGATGACACACTATACAGAGGAAGGCCAATGGTGTGAAATTGAAGTGCATTTGCCGGGAAGGAGGAAAGGAACTGCTGGCAGAAATACATAAGGGTATGTGCGGCTCACACATCGGATCAAGGGCTCTGGTTGGAAAGGCCTTCCGGCAAGGATTTTACTGGCCCACGGCCCTCCAAGATGCAGTTGAGTTGGTCACCAAATGTGAAGCCTGCTAGTTCCATTCCAAGAATATCCACCTGCCTGCCCAAGCTCTTCAGACAATCCCTTTGTCATGGCCATTTTCGGTCTGGGGGCTCAACATCTTGGGCCCTTTCCCCCATGCTGCTAGGGGCTTTGAATTCTTGTTCATTGCAATCGACAAGTTTACAAAGTGGCCGGAAGTAGAGCCCGTGAGAAAGGTGACTGCTCAGTCAGCTATCAAGTTCTTGAAAGGATTGGTGTGCCGCTTCGGAGTCCCGGCTCGGATCATCACCGACAACGGCACCCAATTCACGAGCCACACCTTCATGCAATACATTCGTGCCCTCGGAAGCAAGATCTCATTCACCTCTGTTGCTCACCCAAAGAGCAACAGGCAAGCTGAGAGGGCGAACGCTGAAGTGTTGTGGGGACTCAAGACGAGAACATTTGATAAGCTGCAGAAGTGTGGCAGGCGGTGGATCGACGAGCTGCCGGTGGTTCTTTGGTCCCTCAGAACGACACCAAATCGAGCTATCGGATAGAC
This sequence comes from Thinopyrum elongatum, assembly GCA_011799875.1. Lineage (NCBI taxonomy): Eukaryota > Viridiplantae > Streptophyta > Magnoliopsida > Poales > Poaceae > Thinopyrum > Thinopyrum elongatum. The sequence goes on from CM022303.1 coordinate 136,546,943, forward strand.
TCCCTTCTCCCTGGTCTACGGGGCAGAAGAAGTTATCCCCATGGAACTCATTTACGGGTCACCTCGAGTGCTTGCTTACGATGAGGTAGCGCAGGAACAGCACCGGCGTGACGACGCTGTGCTACTCGAGGAGAACCATCTCTGGGCTGCTACGCGTGCTACACGCTATCAGCAAGCCCTGCATCGCTATCACAGCCGCAGGGTTCATGCCCGGTGTTTTGAGGAAGGCGACCTTGTCCTTAGGCGCGTTCAGTCCGCCAAGGGTACAAACAAGTTGACGCCGAAGTGGGAAGGCCCTTACCGGGTAGTACGTGTCACCAGACCTGGCGCAGTCCGTCTGGAGATCGGAGATGGCATTAAATGGCAAAACTCATGGAACATTCAGCATCTCCGCAAGTTCTACCCGTAAGGCGCGGCTGTCGGGCCCTGCCCGACAGCCACCCTTTTGTACAGGCCTTGCCTCAGTTGCATGTAACCCCTTGTACAAAGCCAGGCACAGACCCTTAGCAACAGAGAAATAAATGAAGCGCTGGGGGCCCCCGACAAAATTGCATGCATGCATAAGCATATCATGAGCATTGCATGTTCATATAGATGAGATCGCATCTGGCATCATTTTCATCTGCATAAAACTGCAGGCTCCTGCCGTGGACTTGGTCTCAAGAAGGAGAAGAGAAGATGAGCCCATGTTGCAACCCCCGGCAAGCCAAACAGATAAGTTCTATCTTTTATCCATACGTGTTCTGTAGACAGGACTTGTGCATAAGAAAACCTCGCTGCCTTTGAAACTTAGGTGCTCCCATCCCTTGACTCGAACATTGCTTCGGTCAGGATGGTCGCAGTTGCCTCTGACGAAAGGGTTTGGCAGGGGCTGGTCCCTCTTTACAATTTGTGCTCGGCAAGCCTAGCCCCGCAACAACAAACTGAGGGTACCGGGAGGATAGCCTGCCAAGGGGAAACTTGTTTACTTAAATGTATAGAGGCATCCCACCCCTTCATGGACATGTCACATGCACAAGTGCCCGGCAAGGTTTATCTTTTTTATTAATATGCTGATCAACAAGTATAGACCTTACAAAACACAAACATGGATAAAAGAGATTACATAATTTGAACTAAGGTTTGGCAAGTGCCTACAAGTTTTAGATTGAAAAAAGATAAGTGCCCCGTGATGCCCTTTCTTGTCCCTCTCCTCCCAGGCACTGTGGCAGGAGGCGAAGAGGGCAAAAGGGGTGCCTAGGCAGAAGCCCCGCCTGACCCTGTCGGGCTCCAGGAGAGGTAGCTCGGCAGAAGCGGGAGAGCGCGGACGAAGGTGATGGTGAAGAGATCGGCGAAGACGACCCGTCAACCGCCACCACCAAGGCCAGCAGGACGCGGCAGGGCGAACGGAGCTGCAGCCTGAGAGGAAGCATGCCGGGGTCCAGCTGGAGGGCTGCTAGAGGAGCCAGGAGGGGCACCGCACCCACCCCTGCATCCAATTCCCCGGCAAATCACCTTGCCAGGAAAGGGGTGCAGGTGCAGATGACGGTGCCGCCGCCTGACGGTGACGGTGCGGCTGGTGTTCAGCCGAAGTCGGAGTCGTCGTCCTCCCGATCGGCGCTGTCGTCATCGCCGTCACTGTCCTCCTCATCGCTATCGCTCGAGGAGGAGCTTTTGTCGTCGGTCGAGCTTTCCGCGCAGCACCCTAAGCAAGCACCCGAGCTCCCAAAAACCTCGACAGAAAGGAAATCGACCTCCATTAACTTAAAATGGAGGATGTGCCCTACCGACAAGCTATGGGCGCGAGCGAAGGTCTTCCAGCCGCGACGGAAGTACATGACGTGGGGGCGGGGAAATCTACATCCACCCGTATGCTGCCATTCCCGCAGCCCCTCATGTGCAGTTTCAGCGCGCGCGGCTGGTCGAGCTCCATCGCCCTTGCGAATGGAGTAGGGAGACGGAGGCGGCCACGCGGGGGCTTATATAGCCTGATGACGAACTCCAGAGGCTGGTCTCCAACGTGGCCTTCCATCAGGGGAGGAGCAGCCGGTGGGGGCGCAATCGGAGCATTGCCCCGTCCTCCTCGGCCCCGAGTGCCACGGCGACCATGACCTCGCCCCCTCCCACCTCCTCTCACAGCGGACTCCGCTCCCACATCTTCGGAGGGGGGAGGGAGACGCTGTCGAGCAGAAGTTCTTGTCGCCACTGGAGCAGGGCCGGATCCTCGACCCCTCACCATGATAGTCAAAGACTACTGCAGGAATGAGAGGAAAGGGAAGTGCGGAAATACGCCTCACCCCGCATCCGCTTTTATAGGCGGGCAGGGCAAGGGGCTGGTTCTTTCCACAGAGGCGGCCACCCCATTCGACCACTCTGGCTCCCCCTTGCCATTAACGGCTCGAAGAATCAGGGCCGACCCCCTGCACCAATCCTCGACGCTCGGCTTTCTGCCATGGCGCTCGTCCCCGCGCCCTCCGCATCCGCCACCAACCTTGCGCAATGCATGCGACACACGTGGCAGAAGCACTTGGGGCGGGGAAGGATAGTGGGGTGGCGGTTACCTGCCAGTGAACGTGGGGCGTGGGTGCTCCGCAGATCATGGCGCATTATCTCCTTCACTGCAATTGGCGTTACGCGACGCGCGGGAGGACCGGGAACTAACCTGGGCACAGGTTAGTGAAGAAGCAAAGAAGATCTCAAAAGATAAACAGTTACTCCCCTCTCGCCTGTGCACTGGTTAGGGCCTACCCCAACGACGCCCGGCAGCGCGTTCGGGCCAGGCCCGGGGGCTTCTGTCGGTGCAACAAACCCTGGGGCTGTTGCCCAGACCATGCATAGGCCTAAAAGAGCAAGATTGCAACGTCCAAGACAAGGCCAAGTACAAGAGGTCAGCTCTCTGAGAAATCAGAGTGCAGATCAAGAGGACCAAGTCAAGCCAAAGGAAGCAAGATACCATTAAGGGAAAACCTCTCTTGCCGGGCAGGCGAGCCTGGCGAGGTCGAGGAGGCCCCAAGAGTAAGCATCAAGACCACCCTGCCAAGGCTCCACCGCTCCACCTCACAGCGACACCAGTCTTCGATCGGTGCGGTGTCAAGCCCCCAAGTGACTAAGTGGCTGTTTTCTGCTACATGGCAGCCATTTCCTACGGAAAACACCTCCAAATGACACCCGTCCAGCGACATATCAAGTAGACAGGCAAGAAGGTGACAGAACAGCCCGGCAAGGCTTGCCGGGCATTCCATGATGTGACGCTAAGTAGTGCATTTAATTCGCTCTGCCCTGTCTACAGAGTTAGGTATGATAGCACTGTTCGCTATCTAATCAGTGCATAATGACTGATTTGCCACTGTGGTGACCCCTTGATCTATAAAAGGAGGCCCATGGCAACCATAGAAAGGATTTGGACCCCTGTACACTCATACGCGCGTAGCTGCTCCCGCCCCGAGGCAACCCTGCCGGTCAAGAGCACTGCGTTCTCCACCACAGTCTACCATCAATCCACCAAAGCAGGAGTAGGGTTTTACGCCTCACGGCGGCCCAAACCTGGGTAAAAACTGCCCTTGTGATCTCTGTCGTGCTGCGCGATGTTCTCCGCTCTTTGTGCAACGTGCTCATTCCCCCTACAGAACCAAAAGGGGCAGATGTCCCCATAGGTGGCCGTGGTTTCCCATGACACTCCTGTTTTCTCTAACTCAGCCATCGCGTGGTGGGTGGGATGGGGGATTGTCGATAGTTGGTTTGCTCAACTGCGGTCCCACTTGTAAGTGAAAATGCAACACAACACGCATTCCCCCTTGAGCGGCGTGCCAGACCAACCGTGTGGGGGTGCGACGCGAACACGGCATGCTTTTCCTTTTGAACTTGTAACTTGTAGAATTTGGTACTGCTCCATGGCGCGACTGATAGATAGAAATAATGATTTTCCCTAGAGTAATGAGAAGTTTGGTTCTACGCGGTTCATGCATGGAGTACTTACGAAAATTATGAAGTTGATGCGAAAGGTAAGATAATTACAATATACTACTACATGGAATTGATGGAAAGATAAAGATACATACGGACCATCAACGACATCCTCACGCCCTAGTGCGCCGTGATACGTATCCAACGTATCTATAATTTTTGATTGTTCCATGCTATTATATTATCTGTTTTGGATGTTTTATATGTATTAATATGCTATTTTATATTATTTTTGGGACTAACCTATTAACCTAGAGCCCAGTGCCAGTTCCTGTTTTTTCGTTGTTTTTGAGTTTCGCAGAAAAGGAATACCAAACGGAGTCCAAACGGAATAAAACCTTCGCGATAATTTTTCTTGGACCACAAGACACCCAGGAGACTTGGAGTTCAAGTCAGAGGAGCCACGAGGCGGCCACAAGGGTGAAGGGCGCGCCCAGGGGGGTAGGGCACGCCCCCCACCCTTGTGGGCCCCCCGTGACTCCCCTGACCTAATTCTTTTGCCTATATATTCCCAAATATCCCAAAACCACCAGAGGCATCCACGAAAACACTTTTCCACCGCCGCAACCTTCTGTACCCGTGAGATCCCATCTAGGGACCTTTTTCGGCACCCTGCCGGAGGGGGATTCGATCACGGAGGGCTTCTATATCAACTCTGTTGCCCTTCCGATGAAGCGTGAGTAGTTTACCATAGACCTACGGGTCCATAGCTAGTAGCTAGATGGCTTCTTCTCTCTCTTTGATTCTCAATACCATGTTCTCCTCGATGTTCTTGGAGATCTATTCGATGTAATACTTTTTTGCGGTGTGTTTGCAAAGATCTGATGAATTGTGGATTTATGATCAGCTTATCTATGAATATTATTTGAATCTTCTCTGAATTCTTTTATGCATGATTTGATATCTTTGTAATTCTCTTCGAATTATCGGTTTGGTTTGGCCAACTAGATTGGTTTTTCTTGCAATGGGAGAAGTGCTTAGCTTTGGGTTCAATCTTGTGGTGTCCTTTCCCAATGACAGTAGGGGCAGCAAGGCACGTATTGTATTGTTGCCATCAAGGATAAAAAGATGGGGTTTTCATCATATTGCTTGAGTTAATTCCTCTACATCATGTCATCTTGCTTAATGCGTTACTCCATTCTTTATGAACTTAATACTCTAGATGCATGCTGGATAGCGGTCGATGTGTGGAGTAATAGTAGTAGATGCAGAATCGTTTCGGTCTACTTGACACAGACGTGATGCCTATATTCATGATCATTGCCTTAGATATCATCATAACTTTGCGCTTTTCTATCAATTGATCAGCAGTAATTTGTTCACCCACCATATTATTTGCTATCTTGAGAGAAGCCTCTAGTGAAACCTATGCCCCCCGGGTCTATTTTCCATCATATAAGTTTCTATTTTCCATCATATAAGTTTCTATTTTCCATCATATTAGTTTCCGATCTACTATTTTGCAATCTTTTACTTTCCGATCTATAAACCAAAAATACCAAAAATATTTACTTTATCATTTATCTATCTCTATCATATCTCACTTTTGCAAGTAACCGTGAAGGGATTGGCAACCCCTTTATCGCGTTGGGTGCAAGTTGTTTGATTGTTTGTGCAGGTATTCGGTGATTTGTGCGTTGTCTCCTACTGGATTGATACCTTGGTTCTCAAACTGAGGGAAATACTTATCTCTACTTTGCTGCATCACCCTTTCCTCTTCAAGGAAAAACCAACGCAAGCTCAAGAAGTAGCACGCCGGGTCACCAACCGACATGTGAGGAGCAGCGGCATTGGCGGCGAGCTCAACGTGCTTCTGAACAATGCCGTCCAAGGTTGCCCTGCGGTCCAAGAAGGCCAGCGTCCTATCATCCTCCTCTTGCATGTAGTAGTCCTTGTGGACGATTTGCGCATAGACATGGGTGATTATGTCGATGGTGTCTTGCTACGCCAGGCGCTGCGCGGTGAGCGCGACCTCGAGGTGGACATTCTCCGGCGCGACGGCGAGCAGTCGCAGGGCCACCAGTGCGTCGAAGAGGTTGTCACCATAGAGGCCGCTGAGGGTGGCGGGCATCACAGAGCCTAGGCGCGTGGGCTGGAGGCGTACGTCAAGGTCATCCACGAGCTTCTTGACGATGGTGAACTTGTCGAGGAAGCCGACGAGGACCTCGTCGAACAAGGAGACGAAGTTGTCGTTCAAGAGGCCTCTCGCCCTGGCAGCCTCAAGCACGACCTGGAGACGTTCCACGGTGTCGGGCCGCAGGCCGGCGTCTTGGACCATCTGGCACAGCCAGCTGATGATCGCGCTCATCGCCTCCATGGATCTAGCTTCTAGTCAACTGATCTTGCGATTGGAGTGATCACTCTTGCCCTTGGTTAGGGTGCGTAGGATTTCGTAGATTGGACTGGCGGGGAGCCTTTATATGAGAAGTGCAGAATGCATTGCATTCACGTGTGTGTTGGCCATCTACTCCTCGGCCCTCCCTTCGTGCCGGTGCAGTATAGTCATCTCACCGAGACCAAGTTGGGGCAAAAAGAGAGAACTTTGATTTTGCGCCAAGTTTTGACCTTTGATTTAACTAATAAAATGTTAATGCATGTAACCAAAAATAATATCATTGGAAACTATGTTCAAATACGAATCCAATGATACAATTTTTGGTGACATGCATTATTATTATTTTAGTTAAATCTATGGTCAAAATTTGGCACAAAATACTAAGGGGACCAATAAACCAGTACGGACGTAGGAATAGTATTTTGTAATTAATGTCATTGCATAAAGAGAATTGAGCACTGCATGTTGTGCTAAGTAGTCTCAAGTCATTGAATGCGCACCCCACGTCTCCTATTGGGTGATTTCTTTTTTCGTGTCAAAAAACAGGGAACGAGGTGGGTAGTTAATGCACCGCGCCTAAAAGTTTTGGGATTATTTGGTTTTCGTAACGTGACTAATGCACCAGTACGGAGGGAGTACAATAGTAGTCTTTGATTGCAATTTTTTGTTGGTATCTTACCAAGCTGACCGCTCGGTGAGTACAATAGTAGTCTGATTGATGAGATTTCAGATTTGAGCCATCTACCGGAAGGGAGAGTGTATAATATCATCAGGAACTACGTTCAAAACCGAATAAAACAATACTCCATGTATTTATTTACAGAGGGAGTAGTATATTTTTTGTGACATGCATTACTAGATATTGCTAGTCAAATACTAAATCCAGACGGAGGTGGTAGTACTACTAAATCCAGACGGTGGTGCTAGTACTAGTAGTAGTACTATACTACACGTTGGTCAAATTATTACATGCTGCTCCTCACAGTGAAGTGACAAGACCCTGCGCCGGAGATGACACCTAAGTGTAGGCGCCGTGTTCGGCATACCAAAGTCAGCCTCACCGTGTGCAGTCACTATCATCATGGCTGTAGAGCTAGCCTGCTTACAACTAGCCGTGTTCAACATAATTTCCCGTGCGTTGCCACGAGTATCTCTACTCTTTTCTTATACGAGTAAGATGCTCGTGCATTGCACGGAACACCAAGATTGGGGGTGGACGGCGCCGGCAGTGGCCATCACGCCAGATTGTTCCATGGCCTTCTAGATGTGGTGGGGAAGAGATAAGGCTGATTGTGAGATACAAGGAGTTATTTGTAAATAGGGAACAAGTGCGGGCATCTTTTTGCAAAACTGCAGCAGTTTGCTTTGTATGCGTCAGATCTAGATCCGACGGCTATTGGTGAAAGATGGCAGGCACACCATCATCACCAACTCAGGACTTCTTTGATTCGCATGATTTTGAAAACACAGGAATAGGAAAAGTATAGGATTGGAGTGTCATGCCCACTTGAATCCTATTGGATTAGCAAGGAGCGTTTCATTTCACAGGAAAAGCAAAGGAATTGTAAAAAGAGGTTAGAGTGGATGTTAGATTTCCTATGAAATGTAGTACAAAAGATTCCATTGGAAAAATTCCTATGGGATTCAATCCTATGAATCAAAGGACAAACGTAGGAAAATTTTCAAAGGATTTCAATCCTCCAAAAATCCTATAGAATTCCCTTGAATCAAAGGAGCCCTTAGGTTTTTATAGGAGTAGTATAGAGAAATAGAGAAACTCTTATAAAAAACCGAGTTGGTGATGATGGTGTGCCTGCCATCTTGCAATATAGACTGTCCGATCTATATCTGACGGATAGAAAGCAAACTATGGCAATTTTGCAAAAAGATACCCGCACCCCTCTCCACATTTGTAGATAAGGCCTTCCCTCGTTCATCTTCGTCTCCCACAAGATAAACAGCTCGTATAAATGCATCTTGATGTTCCGTGCAACACATGGGCCTCTTGCTGGTAATAATAAATATTGTACTCGAGTAATGGGTATATCGTTGCCGCACCTATGCACGCGAACATTTATCGTAACATAGTACCTCGTGCTGGATAGTCGTAATATTACAAGTTTCAAACTGATATTACAAATGCTAGGAGTAATGTTGCACCTACGAAGAGGGAATTATTAGGAAGTTTATGTAAGAATTTTTGTTACTTTAGGTGGATGCAGCATTATCGTACAAACTAAAATCCACTGCCCTGACAAGTCACTAATAGGCAAATAAATTTTTTAGTCTCTGGCGACTTGATGTTTCAAAAACAAATTCAGCTTCTGCGGAGACTTTGTCATTTAGGCTTAGATGCTTGCGGTGATTAGCACACCATTCATTGTTGCACCAGAGAATGCCAAACCTCATTACCTTGAGCACACTTGCCTCCAGAACAAAGAACCTGGCCAATTTAATCTCAGATGTGCTGCCTCGGTAGTCGATCAAATCAATTTCTTTAAGATGGAGATCAAGGCATTCGATGAGATTGTTATAGTGCAACACATTTTTCACTTTCGGGTCTTTTTTTATCTGCAAACGAAGAGAACATATTAGAGCATCTGGATGTATAAGATTGCCGTGTCATCAAGAGGTACCAATATCATTTGCTCATACGATAGGGTTGGCTATAGGGTTGGCTCTAAGGCTAGTGATATTTTTTCACTCTCTCTCTCTCTCTTTCTCTTTCCTCTCATTTACCTAGGAGCACGTGAAGAGCTTGGGCATTTGTTGCCTTCCACTATGTGGCCGATGCCACATTTCTCAAAAGTATGCCACATAATACGCATCGATGTCAAATCAAAAGATTTTGGCATCGCTCTAGCAATGTGAGAGAGTTGGCACCGCTGTGCACACAGACCCACATGTATAAACAAATCAATCAAACCAACTACACCAGCCTCTCCCTCTCCCAAGCAAGTGTTTTTTTATTGCCTCAGTCCTCTCCCTCTCCCACGCAAGTGTTTTTTCATTGCGTGAGTTAATTTGGCACCGGAGTAAAGTAGGTGATCCAGATTGGGGCACCAGGTGAGCAATGGAGGGCATCAATGCCAAATGCATCAGAAGTGAATTTGGCATGTGTTTTGGCCTACATAGTGGAGGGCCGTTATAGCCCACTTTTGTACTACCTCGTATTTAGTGTAAAATTTTGACCATAGATTTACCTATGAAAATGCCAATGCATGTCACCAAAAATTATACCATTTGAAATTATGTTCAAATACGAATCCAACGATATAATTTTTAGTGACATGAATTAACATTTTGTCAGTTAAATCTATGGTCAAATTTTGATACTACAAAAAGAGTAAACCAGGACGGAGGTAATACTTGCTCTTAGGCTAACCATAGAGTTACTAGTCTAAGTTACTTGCCACTATGACTAGCCTAGGCTACTAGTAGTACAACAAAAAAACAATGCAGGTGATCACGTGAGAAAAAAAATACTAAAAATATTTGTTTTGGTGCAGTTCGTAGATGCAGTTTTGAACACTACACTTGTCATCGTAATTTGGGAAAATTACGAAAAAATTGAGCTACGTTGTGATTACCATTTACTAATAGGAAAGAAGTTTCACCTTGATGAGTAGCTTCTCCGTGCACGGAAAGCATGTAAGGAATCCAACAACTTGATCCAGATTGGGGCCGATAGATTTTATTGCCAAGATCTTCACTGTGCGCACAGACTGGGTCAAGCTTGTGGGAATAATTTTCTGGATGACAGTCGTAAATACATCAAGAAGAAATTTAAAAATGTGAATTTCAAGAAGACGGAGAAGAAGATGAGTGTTGTACCTGAACGATTATGGATCCAATAAAGAGTTCGGAGAATTTGGCAGACGAGTACACCAACGCTGTCAATTTTGGTGCGTCAATGACCCTAATTTTTGTTGGACCTTCTAGATGAGATACAAGCAATCTCTCAAGGAAAGGCGCATTCTCAATGACCATAACGTGGAACAGCTGGAGTGATCTCTTCCCAATTGATGTCTTGTTACGGGGCCAGCAAGACACATAAATCCATTGGAGATTCGTCGAGGCGATGTGGAGGCTAATGAACCCGTGAGTCTGCCGAAGACAAAGATACTCGAGCATAGTACAGCTGCGGAGGAGGTGCTCCATAGCCTTCTTCGAGATGCCAACGTCGAAGAGGTCGAGCTGCTTGAGTTGAGGGAGAAAAAGGGCGGGCGCGGCATTAATCTAGGGAAAATAGCAGGAGGTGAAGCTGGCGCAGCGCAGCATTGGTGTGAGGCAGAGCGCGGACGGTGGCAGAGAGCGACATCGTCTAGCTTCAAACCTGAGCTCCAGCTGATCTAGGGCGGGGGATAAGAACCACTCGTCGAACTTGGCTTGGACCTTGCAGTTGTTACTAAACATGCGGATGTCAAGGCGTCTGGCTGGCCCAGGGTGTGATGAAAGGATCTTGGAGACTGCGGCCATGCATTTGCAATCCCTGTTGCAGAGGCAGCTATCGACGGTGAGGTTTAGGGGGACGCGGCGCCAGAGGGGGCGCCACCGTCGAGAGAGCAGGGTGGTCCGCACGGCAGATTTCATGGGGAGGAGGCCAATGATGATGAGTGGCATGTCATCGGGGAGGCTGCTGATGAAGTCCAAGCTCGCCGGATGCGGTTTTGGCTCGAGCCGCATCCTGTAACACCCTGGATTTTTGCCCATTTTCTTTTGCTTTTAAATTTGGTCCGAATTTGCTTTTCTGTGGTGTGATAGTTCTGCAACCTGGAGGGATCACCCTTCATTTTTCCTCCCGAGTGGCTTGCCAACCTCAAAACCCTCACGAGACTTTGTCATCTCCATCTTGGACCAATCCCAATATTTCTTTTCCTTGGGAAAATTCCTTTTTCTATTAAAGGAATAACCCTGTTATCCTAGGTTGTGAAGCAACCCACATTTCCATTATTCCCAAAATTCTCAAATAATTCTCATAAATTGTTTGGGTCATATCTTCCACAAATATGTCAAACCTTTCCTTGACATGTTCAAAAATATTTCACAAATATTCCTTTTCTGATTCTGCCCCAGTTGGCAGTTTGTGAAGCAAGTACCCTTTAAATTTGCTTGCTTGCTCTCAAACTTTTTGTGCACTCTTTCCTATCCATATCATTGCCACATGCCAAAATTCAACTTTATTTGGATATTAAATCTCTCTTGGCTAATTTCCAAAGTTTCTGGGCAACTGGAATCTTTGTGAAGCAAGTGCTAGCTAGGTGTATCCAAATGACTTGAAAATTTTCAAGCATCTTCATATGCTCAAATCATGACTCTCCACAAAGTTTCAACCCTATCCAATCATCTTTGTGACCACAGCATTAAATCTTTGTTTCTGGTCATATTTTCACATTGTGAAGCAACTATATTTTATATTGCTCCATAATTGCTGAAAATTTACCAGAGCATTCTTCTACCCATATAACCCATATCCACCAAATTTGGAATCATTTCATCTTCCCAATAATTCCCTAGAATTTTTCTAAGATTCTGGTCAGAGAGGATAGCTATGAAGGAAGTACCACTTTGGTTAATCCAAATGGTATGAAATTTATACAGTGTCTTCAATTGATCAAATCATCCATCTTATCCAAAATTCAGCTCATGCAAACTAGCAGATTCCTCAGAACCTTCCAGAAGGGTTTTCTGTCCAGTTTGGCAGGTTTCAAAGGAAGTGCTAGTTTTATTTGTCCATTTGAGCTGAAATCTTTCCAGCGTGATCATCTTAGTGAGTGATCAACCTCAGACAAGGATCATGCCAAGAGGAGCACTGTGGTGGCCACAGCACCTATCAAACACTTTGCTGCTAGGAACTGCTTGACCTTGGTTCAGTCACTTCAGAGCCCTCTCGTGCATTCCAGCCTCATAGGTAAACTTAGCGAAGCAAGGAGAACCCCCTAGACATCATTTGGCATCAAGTATGGTGTGGCAATGCCGTGGCTACGTGGTGACCATGTGCAGAGCACGCCAAACTCACGCTCTGTGCTCCGTACGCGTCGGGAGCGCGTCTCCAGCGGATTCTAGCTCGTCCGGGAGCGCCGGCGAGCTCCCCACCGCACGCGTGGCCCTCTGGAGCCTTCTCCCCCTCGTCCCCGAGCCCATGGCCGTTTCTGCCGACCGTCGGAATCTCGCCACCTCGCCGTGCCTCTCGAAGCTCCGTCCACCGTCTCGTAGCTCACTCCAGAGCCTTCCCCGTGGCTATAAGTAGCTGCCCCGAGGTCTCTCGCATCTCATCCACCCCTCCACTACCTCTCTAGTCCACCAGAGCAACCACAACTCACCGGAGTTCGCCGCGGTCCTCCATGACCGCCTCGGTCTCGGCTTGATTCCGGCCAAACCAAGACTCCCCTCGCCGTTCTGAGCCTTCCACCACACTCCCCACTCCTCCGCGAGCCGCCCCAACCCCTCTCCCTCTCCGGGGATGCCCCGCATCGCCAGCAACCTCTGCCGCCCAAGCCCCTGTCCGCTTCTGTCCTCCTCCGCCCCCGCGTCCTCCATCCCTCCCGGGGACCTGCTAGCCCCTGGACGGACATGCCGCGCCGCCCCGCACCCGCCGGTGGCCTCGGGCGGGCGGGAGACGGCCGGAGCCGGCCGGGCCACTCGCCGGTGCCCGCCTCTGCCTCGCCTCTCTCTGTTTCTGTCGGGCGCTAGGGAGAAGGAGGGAGATAAGGTGGGCCAGCCCATCAGGAGCCCACCTGGTTTTTTTAAAAAAGCAGCAGCAGTAAATGGGCCGGCCCAGGAGCAACAGCAGCAGCGACGGTGAGATTCGGCCCGAGGCAGCCCATCAGCACAGTGCCATTTATCTTTTTCAAGAAAAAAAACCAGCCAAGGACCTGTTTGTAGAGTTGTTTTTACAGATTGGTCCCTGAACTTCACCTGGCTGTATCTTTTTCTCCGTAACTCCGATCGAGGTGAATCCAAAGCCCACTTCTTCGTCTCTTCGAGCCCATCGAGTTGGTATCATTTTCACTATGTGGTCCCACTGTGGAAATGACCATTTTTCCCTTGCCCGTAAACAGCCCCCTCCGAGAGAGAACTATTTCCGACAATCGTTTCCAAGGATTCTCTGTACTCCTTCCTGATGATTTCTTCATTCCCAGGCAAGCCACAACTCTCATCTGCATCATCGCATTGCAATGTCATAGTTTAACTATTTACTTTATCGGCAAGTATGAGTATCTGTGTAATGAATTGGATTATGCCACGATCGAGTTAATTCTCGGATAGGTGACTACCAAGTTGAATACCGGATTATTAGTGACTAGTAGCTTACCCACTTGTTGATAATATGATGTTGAGATCACTATCTATGATTATTTTGGAGTTCCTCCGGCAGTTCGTGGAGATGAGTAATAGCAGTGGCTTAAGTATACTGGTTGTCGGAGTGTCAGCCATGACAGAAATATTATTCGGGGATTAGATATTTCATGGTTGACCTTGAGTCACCTGTCCAGACTTATCCGTGCAACTGCATTTGCCGGTATGGGATGGCCTTGACTTGGTCTGATCGCGTGCTCTTTCACTGGTACCGCCCGACAGGGAAGGTTATGCGTGCGCGCTACCCTGGCCCGGTAGGTGGCGATAACCTTGTGAGCCCAGTTGAGTTATTTGGATCCAGGTCCCCGTTTGGGACAGTTTAGTTTGGCCACGACGGTGGCAGGTGTCACGCGGTGACACATGGGCCACCCAGGGCAGGACTCCGGGGGAGTGTGATTGCCGGTGGTACGATGGAAGAGTCACGGGTCAGGCAGGTTTCGTTGGAGCAACGCTGGTCCACCCGAATGGGATCACGAGGTTAGTGCTCCATAGTGTGGGTAAAGTGCGCAACCTCTGCAGAGTGTAAAATCTATTCGAATAGCCGTGTCCACGGGATTGGACAGTCCGTCCAGACCTCACTAGGTGGTCAACCATGGTTGTGATGATAATGATGGAAGAACTCATCATAAGATCAGAAGTACTCGGTGGTTCATGAGTATTCTGAAGGTTGTGAGACAACCTGGAAGAGAATAAGTTTGTCAGATTTGTGGTACAGACGGTATCAGGTATTTGATATGTCAGCCATGGGATGGCTATGAAATGAGTGGTTGGATGACCACACGCTTGGGATTGGATTTGGCACAGGTTCAGATTGGATCCTAAGATTATTCGGAGTATGAATTAAATATGTTTTACCTTACTGCATGTACTTTGCTATGATGTTGTTTTGCTTTAATGCTGATGTTTGCTGTGAGCTTGCGAGTACATTCAAAGTACTCACCTGGCGTGTCATGCCAGTTTGCAGGTCATGCCATGATTGTTTGCTTGTCGAGGATCCTGAGTTTGCGACCTAGGAGATGCGTTCTAGCCAGAGTCCCTGCGGACTGGAGTCCATCACCGCCGTCGCTGTTCCGCTGCCGAGAGGGTTAGTCCGCTGTTAGCATAGAGCTACCTCGGGCAGGCGTAGTGTCGCCGTGCTAATGTAATCCTTGTACCCTTTGTAACCTTGTCCGTAGTAATAAAGAGCTGATTTGTTCTATGCCAACAGTGCCGTATTCCAGAGGACTTTACCCTGGGCTGGAATACGGGGCGTTCCGGTTTACTCTGAGCCGGGGTGCCACAAGTGCTAGCTTGGAGTATCCAAATGAGTTGAAATTTTTGGCATGTGGCAATGATATGGATAGGAAAGAGTGCACAAAAAGTTTGAGAGCAAGCAAGCAAATTTAAAGGGTACTTGCTTCACAAACTGCCAGCTGGGGTAGAATCAGAAAAGGAATATTTGTGAAATATTTTTGAACATGTCAAGGAAAGGTTTGACATATTTGTGGAAGATATGACCCAAACAATTTATGAGAATTATTTGGGAATTTTGGGAATGATGGAAATGTGGGTTGCTTCACAACCTAGGATAACAGGGTTATTCCTTTAATAGAAAAAGGAATTTTCCCAAGGAAAAGAAATATTGGGATTGGTCCAAGATGGAGATGACAAGGTCTCGTGAGGGTTTTGAGGTTGGCAAGCCACTCGGGAGGAAAAATGAAGGGTGATCCCTCCAGGTTGCAAAACTATCACACCACAGAAAAGCAAATTCGGACCAAATTTAAAAGGAAAAGAAAATGGGCAAAAATCCAGGGTGTTACACATCCACTTGTTGGCTGCCTCGCCGTCCATCTCAGCCGGCGGCGACGCTGGTGTACACGTGTGTTGGTGTTATTGTGTGCTGGGTGTGCGCGACTGCGTCCTTGTGTGCATGTTGCCGCGTAGTGGTGAAGTGTGCGCGAGTGCGTCCTTCACGCGAAAGAAGTGTGCCCTCAACTTACTAGCGTGCGGGGTGCTACCGCGAGTGGTTTCAACTTTGTTTACTTCACCACGTGTCAGATGGGCCTCTAGTTTACTTATTTTCACCCACTACCACATGGCCCAGCACACGAAGATAGAGAACACGAGCTGACAAGGCAGCATGTGGACTGGTTGACCGGTCAACTAAACAATATACGGAGCTATACGCTGACACAGTGATCGTATAATCCCTCGGTATAGAGAGATCGAGTGAGAGGGGAGGCCCGTGAGAGATAGTAGAGAGAGAGAGAGAAAGAGCTACTCCCTCCGTTCGATAATGTAGTGCCTATATTTTTTTAAAGTCAAACTTTTGAAACTTTGACCAAGTTTATAAAGAAATTACTTATATCTACAATACCAAAGATAAATGATAGTATGAAGTAAGTACATGTTGTGATGAATCTAAGGATCGTTCCAGATGTAAATGTTTTTCTCCACATATACTTGGTCAAACTTTTCTGAGGTTTGACTTTTCAAAACATCCATATGTTTATGGACGTGAGAGAGTACCTAACTAGAGAGAGAGAGAGAGGGTGTGAAATAGAAAGAGTGAGCGAAAAAAGTGTGTGTGCATGTGTGAAAGAGACATGGACAACACACGATAAAGTAGAGAAAAAGCGTGTGTGTCTTATGCAAACATATCACACATGCATCTTTGACAGCGGAAGCGAGGTGAGGAGATAGTGTGTGGTTGTTTGCAACCGAGAGAGAAAGACCCCTAGCACGTGGCCAAGAGAGGTCTGACAAATAAGGGAGATAGGTCGAGAGAGACGTATGGAGAAAATGCAGACATGGGGAGGAGAGAGTGTATGTTTGTGACAGAGAGATACCCTGGAGATCATGAATGGACTACATGGGTGGGAGATCGAGTGACAAGGTGTGTGCACGATAGAAGATACCCCGAGAGATATCGAGATAGATGTATGGATGGAAGGAGACAATACGTGTGTTCCTGATGGCTAGTGAGAGATAGTCATACTTAGGGGGGGGGTGTGTGTGCCTATGATGGAGTGAGGGATTATGGTACTTAGGGGGGGGTGCGTATCACATAGAGAGAGAACAAAGGCAGAGAGTATTAGATGGGTCTATGTAGCGCGAGCGAGATATGTGTATGTGTGAACCAGGGAGATATAAAGTTTGAGAGAGATAGAGGAGCCCCGATACGGCTGAGTGGTGCGTCAGATAGCTGAGAGGGGGAAAGAGATACTCCATCCGTTCGATAATGCAGTGCATATAAATTTTTTAGAAGTCAAACTTTGGAAACTTTTACCAGGTTTACGCAAATATTATTTATATCTACAATACCAAAGATACATCATACGAAACTACATCTCATGATGAATCTAATGATATATGTTTGCCGTTCTAGATGTAAATGTTTTTCTCCACGTACATGGTCAAACTTTGTGATGTTTGACTTTTCAATAAATCTATATGCTATGGACCGAAGAGAGTGCCTAAGTCGAGAGAGATCAAGTGCGTGTGAAGGAGAATGAGTGAGTGTGCAAAAAGAGTGTGTGTGTGAAAGAGAAAGGGACAACAAACAATAAAATAGAGAGAGAGTGTGTGTTTGTTTCTTATGCAAACATATCACGCATGCATCTCCAATATAGAAAAGCGAGGTGAGGAGATACACGAAGATAGCTAGTGCGTGATTGTTTGCAATGGAGAGAGACACCCCTATAGCACATGTCCAATAGAGGTCTGGCCAACAAGGGACAAAGGTCGAGAGGGACGCATGGAGAAGATGGACGCATGGGGAGGGAGAGAGGGTGTGTTTGTGATAGATAGATCCCCTCGAGATCGTGAGGGGACTATATGGGTGGGAGATCGAGGGACGAGGTGTGTGTGCGATAGAAAGATGCCCCGAGAGAAATCGAGATAGACCAAGTGAGGGAAAGAGACAATGCACATGTTTGCGATGGAGACTAAGAATTAGTCATATACATAGGGGGGACTGCGTGTGCCTACAATTGAGTGAGAGACAATCATACTTAGCTAGGCGTGAGATTGTGTGTGTGTGCGTGTGAGATGGAGAGAGAACGAGGGAGAGAGAGAGTTTTAGATGGGTCTTTCGAGTGCGAGTGAGATATGCATGTGTATGTGTGACCCAGGGAGATGGAGAGTTTGAGAGAGAGAGAGGGAAGAGCTCCGAGATGGCAGAGTGGTGCGTGAGAGAGTTACGGGCAACGAGCTAGGGAATTTGTGTGCGTATGATGAGTGCACCCAAGATATTTAGCTTGGACTAGAGAATCATACATAGTGTGCCAGAGAGACCTATACATGGAGTGTGCATGCGAACTAGAAAGACCCCCACACAGAGAGAGAGAGAGCGATAGAGAGAGAGGGAGAGGGACCGACAAGGTTTGTGTTTGGATGCATGTGATATAATTGAAGATTGTCGGCGAGAGAGAGAACAAGAGTCTGGGAGAGAGGGAGGTCACGTTTATGCGTCAAAGACTGCTATAAACCATGTTTCGATATAAATTTGCATTCAAATGTTTGAATTGGAGAACATGTTGTCTGCAATCCACACATGAATGGAGATATGCGTATCAAACAAGTTCATTAATTTGACTTTCAACATGTTCATGGAGTACTATAATACAACATGCTACTCAATTGAGGTGTTCAATTTTGGGTTTAGTTCACTATTTTGACCTGGTGAACGAGCTATTTCATTGAATCAAGATATTTCATTTTGGGTTTGATTCCCGTTTTTGAGTGGGTCAACTATTTGTCATACAGTAAATCGTTAGCAACGAGCATGTAAAAACACATTAGTCCCGAGCATCATCTCACCATCTAAAAAAGAAGTGGCTAGCTAATATTTCAAAATTTGATTCAAATCGACTTGGTAAGGTAGACATGGATGCTCGCTCTCCCAAAATTTGAACGAACCGCTAAACACCCTTTGCTCCATGGAATTCGCCCGAGCAAATAAATGGGAGACGCGAAATTACCGGCCTATGTGGGACACGCATGAATTGGCCCGTTGTACATCAAGGGTAAGTTCATAACTTCATCCAAGCGCGACTTCTCCTCGGCCGAAATGACAGGTGCGAAATAATTCATAAACCATGGGTGGCAAAACACCCTCTCCTCGGCCGAAATCGCTCGCGCCGACTATTTCAAAACATGCCCTCCTCGCCTGAAATCGCTCGCGCCCACTATTTCAAAACACATGAAAGGACATGCGGTGCCCCCATGTGTGGTTTTGGTAATTGATGACAATCTCTATGGACTAATGGTTGCCTTGAGTTATATTCGAAGGATTTGTCCATAGGCATTTCTTGAAGTCCATGTGTTGGTTTCAAGGAGTTTATGAGTTGACCAAGGTGCTATTAAGGAATTATCCAAAGATTGGTCATGTGAGTGTTGAGCTTATTGCAAGCATGTCTTGAAGAAGAAGATTGTGTGATCATTCATGTGTACCTTCAAGACATCATCCAAATGAAGAGTTGGAAAGATTCAAGGTTGATCAAGACTAAGTACAGAGAGTTATTCAAGTTGATCAACACACAAAGTGTAGAAGATGTACCGAGAGGGATCAAGTGATCCCATGGTACGGTAATCATTGTCCATTATGCTTTGTGTACTAATCCATGGTCTACGTGAGAGTTCTATGTGGGGTTAGGTATGTTTCCATGGGCTTGCGTCAAGAGGAAGATATCATACAACCCATGGAGAGGATGACATCAAGTGGTGATCGTCATCAAGATTGCGGTGTGCAAGGTCAAGTGGAGCATGATGAAGAGATCAAGTGCTTGAAGCTTGCCATCCATTGTGGTGACAATGGACTTGTGGAGATGTGCCTAAGAATGGCTCACCCATAGTGGAGTATGGGGGAGCAATCAACTAGACTTCATCGAGCCAACGCAATCAAGAAAGGTGGTCCATCTTGAGGAGGACAAGATCATCATCATCTAGCTCAAGTGGATCATGTGCAAGGCAAAGGTTTGCCCTTGATAGGTTTTCTATTTTATCGGTCTCATGGTGGGAGACCGGGTTTATAGGATCGATTGTCGTACTATCAAGGGGGGCTCTCAAGTTGGTAGCTTGATCGTATTGTTCGTAGAGAGCTCAAACCATTGCATCCTTGCATCATCTTTCTTGGTTCTTGTTTGGTATTTCTCTTTGTCAGTCTTAGAGCTTATGGTCATTTGGATGACAAGCTCGAGTTCATCAAAAACGGAGTTCACATGCATCTTCTATGATGTTTTCCATGTTGGAGGTTATTCTGGTTCTTCTCTGTTGGAGGTTTCACTCCTCTATATGTTTGGCATACCTCCCCTGCCTCTTCTTACTATAACCAGTTGCTGTTGGATAGTACTCATCGTCATCTATCCAACAAGCTTGAGTTTGCTCAATTTGGAGCTCATTTGCAAAAGTTGTGGCAGTTCTGGTTTTTCCTTGGAGTATACTTGTTTTCGTGGAAGTGGCATAAGGAAGGCGCCAGCGGTAGTACCGCTGGGCCGGAGAGGCAGTACCGCTTATCGCCACAAGCGGTAGTACCGCTGTCTCACAGCGGCAGTACCGCCCATGGTCATAAGCGGTAGTACGGTTCCGGTTCCATGGTAGTACCGCCTCGACTCGAGACCTGCGTTTCTCGTGTCGGGTTGAGCGGCAGTAGCAGCGGCAGTAGTGTGGCACCCCGGCTCAGAGAACCGGTTTACCAGTGTTTCCAACCCAGAGATCAAGTCTTCTGCAAACACACAACAACTTGGAACAGAACATAGCTGAACTTTTATTGATAATAGTCGAGTACAAGCTCATATATTACATGATCATCGAGGCCAAAAGCACATCTAGTGGTATGACAATATCTACATTATTTATCTTAACATATCAGGGCCTCAGTGTTACTGCGGAATACTACAGCGAAAGACTACTGCGTAGCGGAACATGATAGTAACTCCATCCACAGGGACACTGCTGAGGACACATCCTAGGCATCGCAACACGGACCTTCGAGACCTCCGTCTCAGTCTTCTCCTACATCTGGCATGATACGCCAGGTGAGTACTTTGAATGTACTCGCAAGCACATGACAACCAAATATGCAGCAAATAATAGCATGGCAATGAGCATGTTAAATCTTAAGTGATTCACTTACTGTCACCAACTTACTCATATCCCGGTTGTCTCACAACCCTCAGAATACTCGATCTCAACGAGTACTTCTGCTCATGAGACAAGTTCTTCCATCATTACTATGGTTATTACGGTTGATCACCTAGAGAGGTCTGGACGGGCTGTCCAATACCGTGGACGCGGCTATTCGAATAGATTTTACACTCTGCAGAGGTTGCGCACTTTACCCACACTATGGAGCACCTGACCTCGTGATCCCATTCGGGTGGACCACCGTTGCTCCAACGAAACCCGCCTGACCCGTGACTCCTCCATCGTACCACCGGCAATCATCCTCCCCCAGAATCAAGCCCTGGGTGGCTTCGTGTCACCTCGTGACACCTGCCACCGTCGTGGCCTAACTAAACTGTCCCAAATGGGGACGCCGGCACAAATCTCAACAGGGCTCACAGGGTTATCACCGTCTACCTGATCAGGGCAGCACGCACGCATAACCCTCCCTGTCTGGAGGTACCGGTGAAAGAGCACGGAGCCAGACCAAGTCAAGGCCGTCCCATACCGGCAAATGTGGCTGCACGGGTAAGCCCGAATAGGTGACTCTTGATCAACCACTAAGTTTCTCTTAGCAATCAGGGTCATTCATCATATCAAATTAAGTTTTCAACAATAGGCATTTAAATACTTCACTTGAATTATCTATGTTAATTAAATGCGGAAAATGAATATGGATTATGCAATGCTATGAAATGCTTCATAATATGGATGTCCTGGCTTGCCTTGATCAGTTGGGTTGTTCAGACACTCCTGGTCTTCAAATCCACAAGAATCTCCTTCTGAAAATATTTTTAAATGGCAAAGGAAAATGTCACATAATGCCTTTTTATTCACCAACAATTCTGTGAGTATTGGAAAAATACCAAATTTGGTCAGAAAATAAAGGAGTTTAATATCAACACAATGCAAAAAGAATCAGGTCATTTGGACCTTTTAATAAAAATTTATTAGTGGTCAAAGTGCCTGGTCAACTCTGTTTAAATAACAGAATTCAGAAAAACAAAAAAAACCAGTGGAGGGGCCACGTCGAAGGCGTAAACGCCCCGGGCGCCTCCACTTACCGCTTCGCGCGCGCAGCCGCAGCCGCTGACAGGTGGGGCCGGCCACGTTTAAAACAGAGAGGCAGAGAGAGTGGCGGCTCACCGGCGCTGCTCGCCGGCGATAGCGACGGCGGTTGGGCTGGGAAACGACGGGGATCGATCGGGCACTTAAAGACGGTCCTCCCTGCACACGTAGCTCCCCCGGAGATGGACGGACGGCGCGGCACCCTTCTTCTCCGGCGGACGAGTGCTACGGTGGTCGACGGAGGAGCCCAATCCGGCAGCAATTTGAGCGGGAAAGAGCTCTAGGAGGACTAGTGGACCGAGCTGATCACGATGGAGGGCTCAGGCGAGGTAGAGGTGGAGTGGAGGTGGCTGTTGACAGAGAGAAAGTAGCGGAGGAACTCCGGCAAAGCTCGAGGCCAGAGGGCCTCTCGGCCTTGGCTCTTGCTTGGGGAGGCAATGGAGGATGGAGGGAGAGAGGTGAGGAGCTCAGCGAGGCCGTGCGGGCTATTTATAGCCGGGAGGGGGCGCTCGGCGAGCTCTCTGGATGTGGCTCGAAGCGGGCCACATCGCCGGTGAGAGGTACGCCTTGTTGGCTGGCTGCTTGCGGTGAGAGGACGTGAGAGGCCAGAGGCATTCAATGCTCGATGAGACCACACGGGAGGAAGAGGACGAGCGGTACCGCAACTGTGGCCGCACGGGCGGCACAGTGCCCGTGGGCGTGGCAGCCGCCGGGAGCTTCTCCGGCAAGGCAAGGGTTCTGGAGGGGCTGCGTCGCAACGAGGAACGATGTCGTCATGCCCAGACACGGTACGGCTACGTAGGCGTCGCGCTTCGACGCGACCCGAGCCTGGCGCGGCACAGAGCGCGGCGACAAGCATGCCTTCGCCGTGCTCACCACGGTGCTTGGCACCAGGGGGCCCCATAGGTCTGGCAACACTTGTCCAGCACGTCGACCTTCGATCCCTCAGATCACCTACACCCGTGGTTTGGCTTGGTTTTGTCTGAGGTTAGAGGTACACTCAACTATAGTTTCTGACAGTGAACTGGAGAGGGCTCTCGAGAGTTGGAGAGATAGGGATGGAGCCAAAGAGATTGTCTGGAGTGATCCTCGTTGGAAGGACTCCAAATTGGCCAAGTTTGAGTAGGTTTGGTTGAGATTTGAGGGTAGTTCATGTGTAACCTACCAATCTAGTCCAGAATGTGAAAGTTGAAGCCCTGCTCACTTGGATGATCTCCTGGGGCTGAAACTTGGTGGAGGGAAGTTATTTGTAGGTGTCCTCATGCCACAAAAATTTGAGACCAATTGGACAATCCTAGCATACACTTCCTTCACAAAGGTCTAGACTGACGAGGGACAAAAATGAATTGTTTTGCAAAATATTTGAACTAGGTCATGGAATATTTTTGGATATTGGGGAAAGATATAGTCCAAGGTATTTTAGGGAATTATTTGAGAATTTCCTGGCCATCCAAACTATAGGTTGCTTCACAACCCATGGTGATGACCTAAATTCTCAAATAAAGAAAATGAGTTATTAGAAAAGATTTAATTTGGGATTTGGGACCTAGAGATACTTGGCAGGGTTTTGGCCAGGTGATGGGGCTTTGGATTACTTGGAAAAGATTCAAAAGTTTCCAAGACCAAATGAAAAGGTTCAAAAACCATTCAAATTTCAAATAAAACCAAGAAAAATTTGAAAAGAAAAAGTTGCCAAAATCAGGGTGTCACAAACCTACCCCCCTTAGGATGAATCTCGTCCTCGAGATTTGGTTGCTCAGGGAACAAATATGGATATGCGGATCTCAGAAAATCTTTTCTTTCCCAAGTGGCCTCTTCCTCAGTGTGGTGCTCCCACAACACCTTGTAAAATCTTATCACCTTACTCCTCGTGGTTCTTTCCATCTTATCCAAGATCCTGACAGGTTTTTCCTCATAAGTCAAATCCTTAGCCAATTCTAATTCACTCGTATCAGCTTGCTTGGCTGGGGGTGCAATGCATTTCCTTAACTATGAGATGTGAAAGACATCATGAACGTCAGACAGTGCTGGTGGCAATTCCAACTGATATGCGACTCTGCCCTTCCTAGCAATCATTGGAAAGGGACCGATGTATCTTGGGGCCAACTTTCCCCGAGTGCCAAACCTCTTCACTCCCTTCATAGGAGTTACCCGTAGGAAAGCATAGTCTCTGGGCTCGAAAGTTACTTCCCGGTGTTTTGGGTCGTAATAGCTCTTCTGTCGGGACTTGGCTGCTCGTAGACGCTCTTGAATATCCTTGACTTGCCTTTCAGCCTCGAGCATCAAGTCCGTACCAAAGATGCGACTATCTCCTGTTTGGGACCAGTTCAGTGGTGTGCGGCACTTCCGTCCGTACAATGCCTCAAAAGGCGACATCTTGAGACTTGAATGATAGCTGTTGTTGTAGGAGAATTCAGCGTACGACAGACTATCCTCCCATTTTGGTCCATGGGAGAGAGCACATGACCGAAGCATGTCCTCTAATATTTGGTTCACTCGCTCGGTCTGTCCATCCGTCTGCGGATGGTACGCTGTGCTGTGTTTCAGCATGGTTCCCAAAGCTTGATGTAGTCATAGCCAGAATGCTGAGGTAAATAGGGAACCCCTATCTGAAGTGATAGACTTGGGTACTCTGTGCAGACTGACTATCCGGGACATGTAGAGTTGTGCCAGCTGATTTGCGTTGAAAGTGGTCTTTACTGGGATAAAGTGAGCCACTTTCGTGAGGATGTCTACAATGACCCAAATAGCATCATTGCCTCTCGTGGACTTGGGCAGTCCCACAATAAAATCCATACATATGTCATCCCACTTCCACCGGGGCACCGGTAAAGGTTGCAGTAGCCCAGCGGGTTTCTGATGCTCTGCTTTGACCTTGTTGCAAATGTCACAGCAGGCAACATAGTATGCTATATCTTTCCGCATTCCAGACCACCAAAAAGTTTCTCTCAAGTCCTGATACATCTTGGTACCTCCCGGGTGGATTGAATATGCGGACTCATGGGCTTTCTTGAGTATTTGTTGCCTCAAGTTGTTCTGATTCGGCACACAAATTCGTTTCTCGAACCACACGGTACCATGTTCATCTACACGGAAGGACTTGGCCTTCCCTTGCCGAATTAACTCCTTGATCTCTTGAATTTCTTTATCTGACTTCTGTGCTTCCTTGATTTCCTCCATGAGGGTTGGAGTAATTTCCAACGTGTCCGGGGTCATTGGGCCGCATAGCACCATATTGAGCTTGATAAATTCTTCTTGTAAGCTCGGATGCATACCCTCAACTAGTGCATTCACAGCAGCTTGTTTCCTGCTCAGGGCGTCAGCGACCACATTCGCTTTCCCTAGATGATAGTTTATTCCAACATCATAGTCCTTGACTAGCTCAAGCCATCTTCGCTGCCTGAGGTTCAGGTCGGGTTGAGTGAAAATATACTTGAGACTCTTATGGTCTGTGTATATTTCACATCGTTGTCCAATAAGATAATGCCTCCAAATCTTCAGGGCATGAACCACAGCAGCTAGCTCCAAGTCATGTGTGGGATAGTTCTCCTAATGAGGTTGTAGCTGTCGTGATGCATAAGCTACAACCTTCCCCTCTTGCATTAGCACGCATCCGATTCCACGCCTGGATGCATCGCAATATATGTCGAAACTCTTGTGAATGTCTGGGAGGACTAAGACAGGGGCTGTGGTTAGCCTCGTCTTTAACTCTTGGAAACTGCTGTCACACTCGGCTGTCCAGATAAACCTTTGGTTCTTATTCAACAATTCCGTCAGTGGCTTGGCTATCTTAGAAAAACCTTTAATGAAGCGACGGTAGTAGCCTGCCAAGCCCAGGAAACTACGGACTTCGGTCACCGTGGCTGGTGTCTTCCAGTTCAAGACCGCAGTAACCTTACTGGGATCAACAGCTATTCCTTTCTCTGATAGAATATGTCCAAGGAATCCCACCTCTTTCAGCCAAAATTCGCACTTACTGAACTTGGCATATAAGCGATGGGTTCTCAATCTTTCCAAGACAGCTCTGAGATGCTGCTTATGCTCCTCTTCATCCTTAGAGTATATCAGGATGTCGTCAATGAACACCACTACAAATTTGTCCAGAAAATCCATGAAGACTTTGTTCATCATGCTCATGAAGTAGGATGGAGCGTTGGTCAGTCCAAACGCCATAACTGTGAATTCATACAGTCCATATCGAGTGGTGAACGCTGTCTTCGGGATATCCTCCTTTCGGATTTTCAGTTGATGATATCCCGTTCTGAGGTCGATCTTAGAGAATACCTGTGCTCCATTCAACTGATCGAATAAGTCATCAATTCGAGGGAGCGGGTACTTGTTCCTGATAGTGACCTCGTTAAGTTGGCGATAGTCTATGCACATTCGCAGACTTCCATCCTTCTTCTTGAAAAATAATACTGGTGACCCCCATGGCGAGATGCTTGGACGAATATATCCTTTCTGTAGCAACTCATCTAACTCCTTCTTTACAACGAGCGATTTCCAATTTCTTTTCCATGGTTCTTAACCAGTCATCAGCCTCAATAGGATCCATAGCCTGACCAAAGCTGGGTGGTTTTGTGCGCTGGAAGTCAGACAGTTTAGAATGCACCCCATTGCCATTGTTCTGACCTACTATTGTCTGCATACTCTTGAGAAATTCCATGAGGTCTTGGTTTCTCTTTTCCTCAAACATTCTCATTATCTGATCTGTGGTTGGTGTTTGAGGTGGTGGTGGTGGTAAGTCTTCGGGCGGTTGCCCTGCCTGCCTGGCGGAACGACGGACGGGGTTTCCATCGCCGCCTTGACTGTTACTTCCTTTCTTCATCCTAATTTTTGTTCCCATAGCAAATACCGAATCGATGAGCAACATCCATAAGGATAAACACAGTAATATGACACCAAAAGAAAATTCATGAAAAAGGCAAATAAAGAGAACAACATAATTATACAAGATAACCCAACATCATACATGGCAAGCTAGTAGGGGGATATCATGGCTAGACTGCTCATACAGCAGTCGACATATGCAAAGATGCATGCATTACTACTCAAGCTCCAGTCTAGTGCGTCGGTGACACGAACACTGCCCATCTGAAGAGTCCTCGTCGTCAGATCCTGAGTCAGAATCAGAACTGATGATGTGAGTCATCGGGTCAAAGGAGACGCGACGTCGCTGCTGGGATGGCTCTCCCTCTGCGGAAGAAAGAGCACGTCACCTCAGCATCGGCGGAGCAGGAGTGGCTAGGAGTGAGGCCCACTCACTTGGGGTCTCAAGTCGACTACCAGACGACAAGCCTGATGGTCCAGAAAAACCAGAAGGGGTATCAAGCACACACTGAGGTGGAACTGGTGGTGGATAACTAGGTGGAACTACAGGAGGAGGAGGAGCTGGAGTCACTGCTGCAAGTGCCTCCTGAGCACGACACAGCTCCTCAGCCAAGGAAATGATCATACGGTAACTGGCGTTTAGATAGCGAGACAAAACACCAGCCGCATGGTCACACGCCGGGTCGACAGGTGAGAAAAGGACTCGCCCTGTCGTAGGCGACAGAGTGGGCTAGTGGAAGAAACCTGGATGGGTCTGCATCTCGACCTCGTGGAAGCGCAAGTCGGTAATAGCCTCCATGGCAGCAAACTGGATCGCCAGCTCCGGAGTAGAAGCCACTCCGCCCTTGGAAGAGCGAGAAGAGCTTCCAATATCCGAAGTCGCGGTCATGTAAGCCACTGCATGGTACTCATATACTGACTCGCCCAACTGCTGCCGGAACACCTGGTACACCGGGTCATCACTGTTGGGATACAGCCGAAGCCATACATTATGAAGCAGAGCTGGACAAGTGTGGGGTTCTGGCTCATGATGAAAGTGATATGGAACTGGTGCCATCTACACTCACAATGCCAAGAGTTAGTAACATAATGAATTATGATGCATGAGTCATGATATGCAACAATCAAATGCAACAAGCAGGATGCACATTCAAAGTCCTATGCTAATCGCAGTCCTAGCGCGGGTTACCTAGGGTGTCCTACAGTCAGCACGGCTCTGATACCAAGCATTGTGGCACCCCGGCTCAGAGAACCAGTTTACCAGTGTTTCCAGCCCAGAGATCAAGTCTTCTGGAAACACACAACAACTTGGAACAGAACATAGCTGAACTTTTATTGATCATAGTCAAGTACAAGCTTATATATTACATGATCATCGAGGCCAAAAGGACATCTAGTGCTATGACAATATCTACATTATATATCTTAACATATCAGGGCCTCGGTATTACTGCGGAATACTACAGCGAAAGACTACTGCGTAGCGGAACATGGTAGTAACTCCATCCACAGGGACACTGCTGAGGACACATCCTAGGCATCGCAACACGGACCTTCAAGACCTCCGTCTCAGTCTTCTCCTGCATCTGGCATGATACGCCAGGTGAATACTTTGAATGTACTCGCAAGCACATGATAACCAAATATGCAGCAAATAATAGCATGGCAATGAGCATGTTAAATCTTAAGTGATTCACTTACTGTCACCAACTTACTCATATCCGGGTTGTCTCAGAACCCGAGTACTGCTGCTCATGAGACAAGTTCCTCCATCATTACTATGGTTATTACGGCTGATCCCCTAGAGAGGTCTGGACGGGCTGTCCAATACCGTGGACGCGGCTATTCGAATAGATTTTACACTCTGCAGAGGTTGCGCACTTTACCCACACTATGGAGCACCTGACCTCGTGATCCCATTCGGGTGGACTAGCGTTGCTCCAACGAAACCCGCCTGACCCGTGACTCCTCCATCGTACCACCGGCAATCATCCTCCCCCGGAGTCAAGCCCTGGGTGGCCCCGTGTCACTTCATGACACCTGCCACCGTCGTGGCCTAACTAAACTGTCCCAAATGGGGACGCCGGCACAAAACTCAACTGGGCTCACAGGGTTATCGCCGTCTACCTGATCAGGGTAGCACGCACGCATAACCCTCCCTGTCTGGAGGTACCGGTGAAAGAGCACGGAGCCAGACCAAGTCAAGGCCGTCCCATACCGGCAAATGTGGCTGCACGGGTAAGCCCGGACAGGTGACTCTTGATCAACCACTAAGTTTCTCTTAGCAATCAGGGTCATTCATCATATCAAATTAAGTTTTCAACAATAGGCATTTAAATACTTCACTTGAATTATCTATGTTAATTAAATGCGCAAAATGAATATGGATTATGCGATGCTATGAAATGCTTCATAATATGGATGTCCTGGCTTGCCTTGATCAGTTGGGTTGTTCAGACACTACTGGTCTTCAAATCCACAAGAATCTCCTTCTGAAAATGTTTTTAAATGGCAAAGGAAAATGTCACATAACACCTTTTTATTCAGAAACAATTCTGTGAGTATTGGAAAAATACCAAATCTGGTCAAAAAATAAAGGAGTTTAATGTCAACACAATGCAAAAAGAATCAGGTCATTTGGACCTTTTAATAAAAATTTATTAGTGGTCAAAGTGCCCGGTCAACTCTATTTAAATAACAGAATTCAGAAAAACAAAAAAAATAGTGGAGGGGCCACATCGAAGGCGTAAATGCCCCGGGCGCCTCCACTTACCGCTTCGCGCGCGCAGCCGCAGCCGCTGACAGGTGGGGCTGGGCACGTTTAAAACAGAGAGGCAGAGAGAGGGGCGGCTCACCGGCGCTGCTCGCCGGCGATAGCGACGGCGGTTGGGCTGGGAAACGATGGGGATCAATTGGGCACTTGAAGACAGTCCTCCCTGTACCCGTAGCTCCCCCAGAGATGGACGGATGGCGCGGCGCCCTTCTTCTCCGGCGGACGAGCGCTATGGTGGTCGACGGAGGAGCCCAAACCGGCAGCAATTCAAGCGGGGAAGAGCTCTAGGAGGACTAGTGGACCAAGCTGATCATGATGGAGGGCTCAGGCGAGGCAGAGGTGGAGTGGAGGTGGCTGTTGACAGAGAGAAAGTAGCGGAGGAACTCCGGCGAAGCTCGAGGCCAAAGGGCCTCTCAGCCTTGGCTCTTGCTTGGGGAGGCAATGGAGGATGGAGGGAGAGAGGTGAGGAGCTTAGCGAGGCCGGGCGGGCTATTTATAGCCGGGAGGGGGCGCTCGGCGAGCTCTTTGGATGCGGCTCGAAGCGGGCCACGTCGCCGGCGAGAGGTACGCCTTGCTGGCTGGCTGCTTGCGGCGAGAGGACGGGAGAGGCCAGAGGCATTCAATGCTCGAAGAGACCGCACGGGAGGAAGAGGACGAGCGGCGCCGCAACTGTGGCCGCACGGGCGGCACAGTGCCTGTGGGCGTGGCAGCCGCCGAGAGCTTCTCCGGCGAGGGCGAGGGTTCTGGAGGGGCTGCGTGGTAACGAGGAACGATGTCGGCATGCCCAGACACGGGACGACTACGTAGGCGTCGCGCTTCGACGTGACCCGAGCCTGGCGCGGCACAGAGCGCGGCGACAAGCATGCCTTCGCCATGCTCACCACGGTGCTTGGCACCAGGGGGCCACGTAGGTCTAGCAACACTTGTCCAGCACGTCGACCTTCGATCCCTCAGATCACCTACACCCCTGGTTTGGCTTGGTTTGGTCTGAGTTGAGAGGTACACTCAACTATAGTTTCTGACAGTGAACTGGAGAGGGCTCTCGAGAGTTGGAGAGATAGGGATGGAGCCAAAGAGATTGTCTGGAGTGATCCTCGTTGGAAGGACTCCAAATTGGCCAAGTTTGAGTAGGTTTGGTTGAGATTTGAGGGTAGTTCATGTGTAACCTACCAATCTGGTCTAGAATGTGAAAGTTGAAGCCCTGCTCACTTGGATGATCTCCTGGGGCTGAAACTTGGTGGAGGGAAGTTATTTGTAGGTGTCCTCATGCCACAAAAATTTGAGAGCAATTGGACAATCCTAGCATACACTTCCTTCACAAAGGTCCAGACTGACGAGGGACAAAAATGAATTGTTTTGCAAAATATTTGAACTAGGTCATGGAATATTTTTGGATATTGGGGCAAGATATAGTCCAAGGTATTTTAGGGAATTATTTGAGAATTTCCTGGCCATCCAAACTATAGGTTGCTTCACAACCCATGGTGATGACCTAAATTCTCAAATAAAGAAAATGAGTTATTAGAAAAGATTTAATTTGGGATTTGGGACCTAGAGATACTTGGCAGGGTTTTGTCCAGGTGATGGGGCTTTGGATTACTTGGAAAAGATTCAAAAGTTTCCAAGACCAAATGAAAAGGTTCAAAAACCATTCAAATTTCAAATAAAACCAAGAAAAATTTGAAAAGAAAAAGTTGCCAAAATCAGGGTGTCACAAGTAGGAGCGGTAGTGCCGCCCCTACTACTGCTCCTAGTGCCGCTCAATGGCCCTCCTCCATGTCCCTTCTCCCTGTGCTTGTGGTAGGTGCTGTGCGCGGTCCCAGCGGTGGTACCGCTGGGCCAAGCGGCCGTACCGCTGCGGCCAACGGTAGTACCGCTGGCTCCAGCAGTATTGCCACTCATGTGGCTCTACCTCGCCCTCTGTTTTGCTCTGCTCTCTTCGTTCTACCGCCCGGGCGGTAGTACCGCTCCCCTGAGCGGTAGTACCGCTCGTGTGCGGACTGAGCACATAACGGTTGGATTCGGGAGCTCCTATAAAAGGGGATCTTCTTCCCCATTCAACCTTATCCCTTGAGCTCGTGTTCTTCCCCCATTGTTGACCTTCTTCGAGCTTGCTATCTCTCAATCCCTCCATGGATTCTTGCTAGTTTTTGGGGCAAAAGAGAGAGGAGATCTAGATCTACGTTTCCACCAATCACTTTCTCCTCTATGTGAGGGGAACCCCTTGGATCTAGATCTTGGAGTTCTTGGTGTTCTCCTTCTTGTTCTTCCTCTCATTTTCCTCCATAGCTTTCATTGCTTTGGCGGGATTTGAGAGTGAGGGACTTGGGCACTCCGTGTGCCCTTGCCATTGCATTTGGTGCATCGGTTTGAGTTCTCCACGGTGATACGTGGAAGTGAAGTTGAGTAGCTTATTACTCTTGGGTGCTTGGTACCCTTGAGCTTGTTCCTCTTGGGTGCTTGGGCGCCCTAGACGGTTGGTGGTGCTCGGAGCTCAATCATTGTGGTGTAAAGCTCCGGGCAAGTGTCGGGGTCTCCAATTAGGTTGTGGAGATCGCCCCGAGCAATTTGACGGGTACCGGTGACCGCCCCCAAGGGTTGCCAAAGTGTACGGGTTCGGTGACCGCCCCCAAGGGTTGCCAAAGTGTACGGGTTCGATGACCGCCCTCAAGGGTCCCTTAGTGGAATCACGCCATCTTGCATTGTGCGAGGGCGTGAGGAGATTACGGTGGCCCTAGTGGCCTCTTGTGGAGCATTGTGCCTCCACACCGCTCCAAACGAAGATTAGCATCCGCAAGGGTGTGAACTTCGGGATACATCGTCGTCTTTGCATGCCTCGGTTATCTCTTACCCGAGCCCTTTACTTATGCACTTTACTTTGTGATAGCCATATTGTTTCTTGTCATATATCTTGCTATCACCTAGTAGTTTATCTTGCTTAGCATAAGTTGTTGGTGCACATAGGTGAGCCTAGTTCTTGTAGGTTTTGTGCTTGACATTTTAACCGCTAGGTTTATTCCGCATTTGTTCAAGCCTAAACTGTAATTATTTTAAAGCGGGCCTATCACCACCCCCCACCCCCCCCTCTAGGCGACATCCACGATCTTTCACCCTCCTCGCCCGAAATCGCTCGCGCCCACTATTTGGGAGAAGCAAAGTTACTCTACTGTCCCCGACCCTCAATACACAGACCCAAGCCCAGAAGCCTAAAGGCAGGGGTAGAACTGTAACTCCCCCCACATTTCACACAAATGCATCCGTAAGACATGGTTCCCACTCGCAATTCCCCATTCATACATCGTGGGTGCCAAATCACCTTCTCCCCGGAAGCTCCCTTCTCCCCAGCCACGAAACCTCAGCCCCTCCTCCATGGCGCCCCCACCGCACCAAATTCACCGCCGCCCTCCTCCCCAATGCCGGAGATGCTGTCCATTTGTCGTCGTGCACTGGGCCGTGTGCCTCTTACTCCGTGCTGCCGGAGCTACCTCGACGATGACTGCGTGAACCGTACCGGAGCTGATTCACCCCCGCCGTTGTGCACGGCGCCGGAGCGGCTCCAACTTCGGATGCGTCCAGGGCCCCGGCGCTGCTTCCCCGTAGCCATCAACCGTCGCGACATCTCTGCTTTCCTGCCGCCGTGAGCCACCGCAACCGCGCCGGCCTCACCGACTCGGCAGCTGGAGCTGCCTACTTCACCGGGCCACAAGATAGGTCGTACACTCATCTTAAATCACTTTATTTAGGCATCAGTTGTCTGAATTTTTTTCTGGGACAATCAATTCCAAATGGGAAGCAACACCCCTTGAGGCGGCGGAGCTCCTAGGCTGCTGGTTGGCTGGTGTCTAACGTAAGGGTGCGGGGGCGCAAGTTCGCCGTGGAAGCAGTGCTTAGGTGGCTATCTTAGAGTTGCATGGGTTGAAGGTACTGCCGCCGCCGGATCTGGATGACGGCGAGTCTTTGTGGATTAGCCGGGGGTGGCACAACCACTGCGGTGCGGTGGGGCGGGGTGCGGGGTTTTGGTTGGAGCTCTCGCGGCCAGGGACGGCGGAGGCAGGCTGCTCTGCCGGTGGTCGCTGGCTCTTCTGGGAAGATTCTGAACAGTGTCAGCCGGGAGGCACAAGACGGCCATCAAGCCATCCGGCGTAGATCGGACAGTACCAAAATAAAATAAAATTGTGTGACCCCAATTTAGTTTTCATTCAACAGACGTGTGACCACTCTCGTACCTTACTGTTGATCTCTTAGGGTATTTCTTTTATTAGAGATATGTGTCGTTCTTAACATTTTGCGTTTTCTGCATCTTCAGCCACACCGTCTTCCTTCTCACCGCAGCTGCTCCAACAAGGAAAGCATACACCAGAAGGGAGTTATAGTCCCCACTCAATAGTTCCCTGCATCGAATGTGCGTGCCCGACATGGACAACCACAACAACTGCAGGGCCATCGACAAGTTAGCACATGATGCTCACTCCTATGGATGGCGGCCAGATAGGTTGTACCCTCATCTTACTTGTGTGCAACATTTATGGCTTTGTTATTCATCTAAGCATGGAAAATAGATTATC
The DNA here is from genome assembly GCA_011799875.1 of Thinopyrum elongatum. Taxonomy (NCBI): domain Eukaryota; kingdom Viridiplantae; phylum Streptophyta; class Magnoliopsida; order Poales; family Poaceae; genus Thinopyrum; species Thinopyrum elongatum. The sequence goes on from CM022303.1 coordinate 136,580,958, forward strand.
ACATTTCACTGTATATTCATGCTGATCTCTTAAGAGTCTTGTTCAGGAGTTAATGCTGTTGCATAGTTCAGATAAGAGACTTGTTCTTTAGGTAAGGCTGTTCCATAGTTATAATCCATCAGCCAATGTTATCCCACAGGCTGGTGATTATACCACTTCTAGTATTACCTATGTTGTTCTTTAATACTTTTGTGTGCCATCTAGTTAATCTCGAGTACAAACGATACATATTCTGTAGCTTTCATATGTGTTCTCCCTTTAGTTTTTGAGACCTGTTGCTGCTAGTTAAGCCCAGTCCTACTACTTATGTCATCTCCTACAGGCACTCATTACATAAATCTAACTACTAGTTGTCTTCCATGCATGTTAGATATAATTGCACACACTAATATATCCACAAGAACCTCACGGAGCAATGTAACGGCCAACAAACTTGACGTCAATGATACCCAATATGATGGAACATGTAAAGGCAGTTCTTCAGAAGACTTGCAGAAAGATGACGAATGCTATTCACCCCACAAGGTCCTTGCTCTAACTTGGCCCGTGATATGGGTACATCATGCATATAATGTCCTGGAGTGCATCTACTCTGTTGCAATGCCATGTGCTTAGCCTGCTGATCATGCATGTAAATATGTCATGCCTTCCTATTTTTCAGTACCTATTCCATTCATGATAACATGTTTTCAAATTCAAGTACCATCATTCTACTCTGTCGCAATGCCATCTTCTTAGTTTGGACATCATGCTTTTGAATATCTTATGCATTGTTATTCATCAGTATGTACTTCATCTTTCTACCATACCATGTTTTTTTTACATTGAAGTGATGTTCTAGTGGTCTGTTGCAATGCCATCTTAGTTTCCCAATCATACCCGCATATGTTGCCTTAGTGTTTTTCTGTATGTATTCCGCTATCATATAGTTTTACATTCAACTAGTGTTTTTTTACTCTGTTGTCCTATCGTATCCCTAGCTCTTACATCATACTCCCTCCGTCCAGATTACATGTCGCAGAAATGGATAAAAATGGATGTATCTAGAACTAAAATACGCCTAGACACATCCATTTATTTCCGGATGGAGGGAATACATGTCAATATGTCATGCCTTTCTATTCTTCAGTACCTATTCCATCTCTCTGCCGTAGCATGTTTTATAACTGAAGCAGCATTCTTCTATATAAGGCATGCAAGGGGAAGACGGCTATGTTAGAATCTGAAGGGTTACAAACAAGGTATTTGCAAAAGATCCAAATGCCAGGAGATAGTAAACCAACTCCAGTGTCCATAGATACTTCTCCAGCACAGAGAAACCCAACTCCTACTGATAATAAGCAGATTCAAGTGGCCAAAGAACTAGTCCACTCCAGTCCAGAAAAAATATGTCAACTCCATTCTAAAAAGCGTGTGCGTATCCTCACATCATGAAATTTTATAGCATTCAGATCATATTTTCTACATGTTTCTTACCCATCTCTCTTTTAGAAAATAAGCTTAAAGGATAGAAGACTTTCTAAACCGAGACCGTGTTCGAGGAAAGTATCTTGCAGGAATTCTCTGTGCTCCAATGCTGATGTAAGTATCTATTGTATATCACTAAATTTTTACATCAGCATGTATTTTGTTAATCGGCGTGAATCCAACCTTTATCTGATCTAAATATACTTGTAGCAAAATGTATAATTAAAGGCGACAATGTTGATTTTTGTAAGGAAAACTACCTGGTAGTTTTGCATACTGAACTGCATGAGTGTACTATCTCATATCATGCACATTACTAAATTGTAGTGCTGTTCTGGGTGCCCAATCATTCATTGTGTCAATGTTGCTTTCCTATTACCTTACCTGGCTGATGATAGCTGTGCCATATTGTGTTAATTTGGTGTAGACTGGTGTGGTCTGGTTGCCCAAATGTTCGTTGTGTCAATGTTGCTTTCCTATTATCTGACCTGGCCAATGATAGCAATGCTAGTGTGTTAATTTGGTGCAGGCTGCTGAAGATAAGAAGATAAACTCTGAAAATAGCAAGGCAACCCCATTGTTTCTTTCCAATAAATCTAGGCCAGGTAATATGACAATAACTCTTGATTAATCTGTTCGGTTCCCCTCCTAGTTTATGTTATGATGTAGTGGTCGAGACACTCTCCACTATCAATAATACAAGCCTGCCAAAATCGCCATATGAATCTGTTGAGTTTCCTCTGTCTCGAATCCAATGGAAAAAATGTATGTTTGTGAACGGATTACTGGCTGAAGCAATCATGGAAATCGTGGAGGAATCAGAGGTGCACATTCTTGAGCAACAACAACTGATCAATGTTTTCAAAGATAGTGTAGCAAAGAAGGAAGAACTTGCTCACATGCATATGGGCATCATACGTGCTGAGGTTGCAGATTGTGAGGTTGTAGATCGTTAAGTTCTGTTCATTTATTTGCACTGGCATCAATCTTTGATTGCCAAGTGGATGTAATTTCCTGTAATATATGCTGGATGTGCAATGTTTTTCCTTGTATGCCGTACATTTGCTTAGCGCACCTCGCATTCCAGCTAACTGGTCGCTAGGAAGCCAAAAATGCAGTGAAATTATTAGTTAGCACGAACAGTCGTGAGCTCTATATGAAGAAAGCGGCCCACTGCCCTTAATGGGCTTCCCTAATGGGCTCGCATGGGCCAAAATTCTCATAGACCTTTGATTGATCGGTTTTTGTCCTGTCCATAATTGCTCATCGTAATGGGCTCAAATTGTAGTTGGGCCGGAATCGACGTTATCTTATGGGGCCTACAGACATGTTCGAACTTTAGCGGGCCCATTAAGTTAATGGGCTATAACCAGGTCGAAAGCTCTATTGGGCCTCTATAATTGAAACGAGCCAACAGTTAATGCTCGGCCCTATTACCTCCCGGGTCGTTAACAGGCCGACATCGAAGCGGGCAATAAGTGGGCCCATTCGATTTCATGGGCCGTTAACAGGCCGATACTAAGGTCGGGGTATATATGGCCCAACTGTATTGTGGGCCTTTAGCAGGGCGAAAGAGAGAGTGGGCTCGTACTGGACCATGAAGAGCATGGGCCGCTAAGAGGCCGAAAGTCAGGTCGGACTGTATATGGCCCAATTGTGTTGTGGGCCTTTAGTAGGCCAAAAGAGAAACCGGGCTGGTATTGGTCATGAAGAGCATGGGCCGTTAAGAGGCCAAAACTTAGGTCCGACTGCAAATGGCCCAACTCATTTATGGGCCGTTAACAGGCTGAAAGACACACCGGGCTGGAAATTGGCCCAACACTTAAATGGGTCACTAAAAGGCCGAAAGACGTACATCCTAAAAATTGTCCCATCCCTTGAATGGGCCATTAACAGGGCGAAACCACAAGGGGGCCGATATTGAGCCCAAATATATAGCGGGCTGTTAACGGGCTCGAACTGACGATGGGCTGCAATGGTGTCAAATAGTTAACGGGCCGTTGACGGGCCGAATTGGCACATCTCATATGGGCCGGGGGGCTTAAATGGACCAGACACAAGTAGGCCCTATATGGGCCGGCCTGCTAATTTTGACTGGGCTGGCCTCTTTCACCTAAATGGGCCACTGTTGGGCCTTGTCACGTGCCAACGTATCATAGGCGCCTCCCGTACAATGAGTGGATGACATATGTCCCAACGCTGAGCCGACACGTGGATCCTTCGGCGAATGAGAATTTTACACGTGGAAAATCCCCATTGGTCGGGGCTGTTAACGGGTTATCGGATCCAAACCAGAACCCGATAGCTTAACAGTGACCCGTTACGGTGGATGCCACGTGTCGGTTACCCTTGACGAAAACACTTCCATGGCGCGCCATTTATCGTCATGGAAGTGGACACTTCCGTGATGATATTTTTGGTATTGTCATGGAACACTTCTACGACAGCACAGGTATGACTATCTTGATTCTGTCATAAAATCGTCATGGATGTACATGCATGACGGAAAATGTGACCTACTGTGACAAACATGTATCATCACGGAAGTGTATTTTTTTGTAGTGGTGGTGACGTTTACTCTTGCTGCGTCGGGGCTTTCCATTTTTGTCCCAAACCTCGAAGGTACCGGGTGTGTCGGGGTTGGCGTTTTTTCGAGCTAGCCAACTGTCTTTGCCCGCACAAAAGCGGGTCATGAGAGAAGTAAGGGCTGCCATAGTTCTTTGTTTGTCCTAGCGGAGCTGTCTAACGAGCCATTCGTCCCTGACACTATGCTTGAAAGCGGCCAAGGCTTCGGCATCCGGACAGTCGACAATCTAGTTTTTCTTTGTCAGGAATCGGTTCCAAAATTATCGGGCAGATTCTCCGGGCTGTTGTGTGATGCGATTTAGGTCGTCAGCATCCGGAGGCCGGACATAGGTGCCTTGAAAGTTCGCTCGAAAAGCGTCCTCAAGCTCTTCCCAACAGCCTACAGAGTCTTCGGGAAGGCTATTCAACAAGTGTCGAGCCGAACCTTTAAGCTTTAGTGGCAGATATTTGATGGCGTGGAGGTCGTCTCCTCGCGCCATATGAATGTGGAGGAGGAAATCCTCTATCCATACGGCTGGGTCTGTGGTTCCGTCGTATGGTTCAATGTTCACGGGCTTGAAGCCTTCTGGGAATTGGTGTTGTATTACCCTCTTTGTGAAGCACAGGGGGTGTGTGGCACCCCGAACTCGGGCTACATCGCGTCGGAGGTCTTCGGCCATCCGAGTCTGATGCTGCTCCCGGACTCTATCGTTTCGGTTCGGCCCATCGTAATATTCTTCCCGGTGAGTGGGTGGGTATTCCTTGGGTCCGTAGATGGATCTGGTGCAGCCTCCTCGAGCGTCTAAACCATGGCGAAGGTCATATTCATAGGCCGGCCGCACTTGATCCTTGCCGTGACGGCGAGGTGGGGCGGCGGGGTGTTCGGCCTCATCAGCTTCTCTGTCTCATCCTCTGGGGGGGCGGTCCGGCTATTCGGCACGTGTGTATGTCGAACGTATTGGCTCTATGGCCTCGTCGTCGAACTGCGGCAGCAATCTTTGCTTGGGATAGCTTTTGATTGGCTATTCGCGGCCGTACCCTTCTTCGGCGGCTAGGACTTTGGTCCATCGATCATTGAGGGTGTCCTTTTCAGCCTGGATTTTGCACTTTTGTTTCTTCAGGCTACGGGCGGTGGCTAGAAGCCTCCGCTTGAACCGTTCCTGCTCCAGCGGGTCTTCGGGGACGATGAAATCATCATCCCCGAGACTGGCCTCCTCTTCAGAGAGTGGGAGGTAGTTGCTATCTTCGGAGTCATCGGGGTTTTCTGGGTTGAACGGGTCCTCCTGCCCCGCGGGGTCAGTCTGATGATGTTCGTTAGCTACGTCTCCGGCGAGGTCCATATTATTCGCGGTGCCGTTCTCCACAGAGTCCATGTTGCTCACATGGCTTCGACGTGGCTTTGATCGACGGTGTTGCTTTTGGCGCTTGGGCGGTTCATCTCCGGGCTTGTCTTTTTCCTGATTAGGAGTGCCATCGCCGTCCTTGGGGGTGTCCACCATGTAAATATCGTTGGTGGACATGGCCGACCATCGGCCGATGACGGGGGGAGGGCAACATTGGTATTAGCCGTGGCTCCGCTATCCTCATCCATGTATTCGGCGTTTTCCGAATTATAATCTAGCATATCGGTTAAATCATCGATAGTGGCTACCAAGTGGGTGGTGGGTGGGACGTAAAATTCCCCGTGGTACGCCTCGAAGGGTTTATGGTTGTGGGTGGAGGGCAGGTCCTCCTGGATTGTCATTCTATGGATTCGGTCTAGCGCCTCGTTTATCATAGCGAGGGTCGCCGAATTTGAGGGCTCTAGGCCAAATTCTGTTGTAACGGGGTGGGGGGCAATTAGTGCCCTGGCCGGTCCTTGGTTTCCACAGGCCGAGCTAAACTCGGGGTACGGTGCCGGATCCTTAAGAGGGTCCGGATTGTCACTGGGGACTAAGGACGGGCCTTGGTTTTTGCGTGTGGTTTCCACGCTGGGATTCGAGATCGAGCTGCTTCGGGCCGGGGGTGATCCCTGGCCATCGGTTGTCAGCTCGACGCAAGGGCTCAAGGCTAGAGGAGAGTTGTGACGGAAAGGTTCGGCCGAGATTGACTTTTGGCCTCCGCCTCCTGATTCTGCCTCGAAGGCCGAGGATAGGCCCTCCGCAGACATGACGGATCCGGCCGAAGGTGGCATTTGGCCCCTGCTTGAAGCAGAGCCCTCCTGGCTCGAAGTTGTTCGGAGGGCGGGGGCCGATCTGTAGATCGGATCGGAGGAGGACTCCAGAGCGGGCATGGCGAGGTCTACGAGGGTGCGGGAGGGGGCAGTGAATCCGGCGAAGACCAGATCGCCCCGCGTGTCCGCAACGTATTCCAGATTACCGAATCGAAATCGGTGTTCAGGAGCGAAGTTGTCGATCTGACACAAACGGCCAGTCGGATCGACGTGCAGCACGATGCTGCCGAACGCGAAGAGTTGACCGGGGACAAATAAGTCCCCGGATCCGATGCCTTCTCCTACGATCAGGCGAGCCATCGATCCTTTGGGCGACCCCGCAGCGGAACTCTCAATGAAATGCCGGTGTCAAAACCGGCAGACCTCGGGGTAGGGGGTCCCGAGCTGTGGATCTGGGATCGATGGGGAACAAGGGATGACGAACACAATGTTTACCCAGGTTCGGGCCCTCTCGAAGAGGTAATACCCTACGTCCTGCTTGATTATATTGGATGTATAGTATGGTTATAGAGTAGATCTACCTCGAGATCAGCATGAGCTAAACCCTAAGGTGGTGAGGTGACGAATATAGCTCCAGCCCTAAAGACTACAACCCTCGGTTAATATAGACACCGGTATGGTTAGGGTTACCGGGGATAGATTACAATAAGGGATAAAGAGATCCTGCCTATCCTTGACTTGGAGGGCACACCACGGCTTCATTGATCTCCCGTCGCTATGCGGCTTCACCAGTCCGGCCCATATTTGATGGCCAGCGTCCTGAGGACCCCTTAGTCTATAACTCCCTCAAAAGGGATCAGCCATGGCCGGCTGTAATCTAGCGTAGTGTATCCGTGTCATGGGAGTGGAGCTCCGCGCGACCGTACGTGCACATAGTGTCGTGGGGTTAACACGGCAGATGCCCTAGTGAAAGGACTTAGGTGCGAGGCTATCGCTATGGTGACTAGCTTGAAGGGGTTGAACAAGACGAGAGACACAAGTTTACCCAGGTTCGGCTCCTCACGATCGAGGTAAAAGCCTACGTCCTGCTTTGTGTTGTATTGCTTGAGTATCGATTACAAGGGAGCGGATTCGCTTAACCTAGCTATCGATTGATTGTAACCTGTCTATTCTAGGCCGAGGACTCGCCTTTATATACAGGTCAAGGCCGCCAGTTTACAAGAGTCCGGGTCGGGTTACGTCTCGTGACCGACCCGGGTTCTAATTCTCCTTGCCTTCTACGGCAAGTCGCCATCGGGTGGCTCACGCTTCTGGGCCATGCTCCGTCCTTGGGCTTCTAGCTCAACCTGGCCCATCTTGTAAGTCGCCTCTTCATCTTGTGTCTTGATTATCCGGGCCTATCTAAGGCTCATCATCTTAAGTCGCCAGAGGCCTAACCCGGCCCTTTCAGGGCGGGTCACACCATGGGGTTATATCCCCAACATTAGGCCCCAGATTAATTTGAACTTGTTCATGTCAATCTTCAATCCTTTCGTCTGGCGAGTCTTATGTCATCTCTTTAAACACTAAGCTTTGACCAGATTAATCTTGAACAACTTTCATAACCCCGCCATAAAAAAGATGATGTCACTTTCGTAAATGCAGAAAAATCCTCATGACGTCATAGCGGATCTTTATGTAAATCCACCATTCCGAAAATCGAGGCACCCTTTTGCTCCGAAATTTACTGCGCCTCCTCGATCTTCGCATGGGTCTTTACTGCTCCCCCTTTTTCTTTATAAATAGGCACGGGGTCCGCCTCTTTCACTTTTACCCCGTCGCCTCCACTTCTTCTTCCTCGCGAGTTCATCACAACCAGAGCTCCGCCACCTCCGTCGAACCGCGCTTGCCTGCTTCGGTCGAAGCCGCAGCACTGCCCTGTCGCCGTCGGGATCCAGCGGCACTCCTCTGCTCTCCTCCACTGCAAACAGGTACTACCTCTCGCCATTCTCAGATCCACATTAGGTCACTCGAGTTCATAAAGTTTATCGGCGTTCAACCTAGTTCATCCATCTTTTTGAACAGAACCTGCATCTGATCCAAAACACGATAGAAACACCGCGGTAGCAATATTGATGCCATTTTATATCTTCAGACAACTTGTATCCCCCTTAGATTCACATAGTTGCTTGCTAGCTCTTCCATCACCACCCTTTAGGTTTAGTATTTATCTGCCTTTTTTGAACTGCTACAGATCCGTAAATATAGCTATTGGTTGTGAAACCTGTTTGTTCCATACTTAGCAAAAATTCTCCATTCTTGAACTTCTTGATAACTCGCCCTTGTATCTCGGCGACTTAACCAATGTGTCTGTAACTCGTCAAAGTTCCAGAAATTGCCTCTTTCAATTAACCCGCCATTAATCGGGCGGCTTATCTTTTCGTTGATTAAATAACTCGCCTTTCTATTGTTTTTTAGGCGATTCAATATGGCAAATACCACTCTCTGCAACTGGGGCCCTTCCTTGGTTACTGAACAGATGCTTAAGGATTATGTAGATCAAGGGCTCTTGGCGACTCAAGAGGAAATTGGTTGGTGACTCAAGAGGAAATTGGTTGGCGACTCTGTCAAGGAGAAAATGTCCCCAATCCTGGCGAAGGAGAAGTAATAGTTTTCACTGACCATATTCTCAGGGGTTTCACACCGCCCGGGTCAAAATTCGTTCGGGACGTTTTGCACTACTTCAACCTCCATCAACAAGACATAGGCCCAAACTCAGTAACGAACCTCTGCCACTTCCAAATATTTTGTGAAGTTTATTTGCAAGTAAAGCCCACCATTGCTCTGTTCAAGGAATTTTTCTATATAAACCGCCAGACTGGGTGTGCTGGTGGTTCGACTCAAGAACTAGGTGGAGTCTCAATCCAGAGGCGCAGAGACGGCTGCTTCCCTGTAGCTGTCTTATTGAGCCACCCCAAGGGATGGGTGAAAACCTGGTTCTACTGCAAGAACACCACCTCAGCCAATGAACACCCTCTGCCGGGTTATCGGGCTGATCGCCTCCCCATAGATTTTAACCCGCCAAGCCAACTTATTCCAAGCGAGCACACTGAAGCACTTCAATATTATTCCAAGGTGCCAGCTTTGCTAGCCAACGGACTGACTGGAGTTGACTTGGCCTATTGCTGGGTTTCATGGAAGATTCTTCCTTTAAGTCGCCGAACCAGTTTGATGCATGAATATTCAGGCGAGTCAAATGACCCTCAGCGATATAGCTCTGACAACTTTACTGCTAAAGAAATCTTTGAAGTTGTGAACTCCTTACTCGGGGAGTCACAAGAGAATTGTAACAAGATAGGACTGCCTCCATTCTTCAAACTTAACCCGGTCCCAGCTGTAAGTTTATATTTCTTGTCTACCCTTAAATATCTTTGATTTCATTTTATATTCCACATGTCAATCCTTTTTCCTTTTACACAGCCCAATTCTGCTTTTTGGAAAAGGAAGATAAAGTCTCTTGCATCCAAAAAGAAGACTAGTCCAAAGTCAAAGAAGGACAAGCCGGCTGTTGTAACTAAGCCGGCCGTCGTGAACCAGTCTATGGAAATTGATCACCAATCTGAGGTAGAACTTGACTCTCTTGGCCGTTTCATTAATGACTTAGCTGACGCTTCTTACTCTCAGGAAGAGGGTGCATCAAGCCAGGCTGACAACCCAGAGGTAATTTCTATCTCTTCCGGCTCAGACTCACCACCTCCAGAAAAAATCAGGCGGGTCGTCCGAAAAGTACCATTTTCTCACCCCAAATGCTTACTTAGATCCAAACTTTGTTTTGAAGAAAGCTCAACATGATGCAAGATGCCAAACCCGGAGTAGCTGCACCGAAGAACTGGTGACTTGGTTATCTCACAACCCTTCTTGCAAGCGACCCACCGAGGTGCCACACAACCCAACTATGTCCTTACCCAAAGCAGGCCTTTCAGACAACTCTCTTAACTTGTCCGATTCAAATTATCAGGACTCGTCACACTCTTCAGGCGGATCATCCTCGACTCAGCTTCCAGCCTTCGTCATTAACCCGGGGTGAGCAATCATATTTAGCAACTTGATTACGTAACTTACTTAGTCACGTATCGTTTAACTCCTTTGCTTCTGATCACAGAGCTTAGGCAAAGAGCAAGAAGAGAAAAGTTGGCGACTCTTCCAAAACTCCTGAGATTCCTGAGTCAGAAGAACAAGTGCCAGTGATTCCTGAGGTTAACACGAGCAATCCTGAAGAACCTTACAATAAACAAGATGACCCGCCACCAGAAACTGAAGCAACAACCGTTGATGATATGGATGCTGATGCCAACCCGGCGGATAACCAGAACCCACCCAGTTCTATTCCCCTTTCATCCCCTGTCAAGCCATCTGAAGAGGCTCCTTCCGATAAGACTAATGATGATATTGCCATTATTGGGGCGAGTCAGAAGATTCCTGAGACTTCTCATGTGCTCGCTAAGCACATAGCAAAAAATGAATCGCCTTCAATGGATAAGGGTAAGTTCAAGTTTGATCTGCCCAATTATGAGGAACTCAGCGCTGAGGATCTTCATGCCGGCTACTTAAGCCGCGCAGCCACAAGCCGGTAGATGGAAGCAAGTCTGGTGAACATGATGCAGAAGAAATATGAGGTATATCCCTGTCTCTTGTTATATATCCTTATATAGCCCCCAAGTCTTGAGCATAGAAAAATCCTTTTGAGTATGTTTAAGACTTTGTAGAATAATATGAAAACTCCAAAGCGTAGCCCCCAAGGGCCGGGTTATCATGCAAATGATAAACCGGCTCTTTAAACTTGCGCTTGTAGAAAAATCATCATGTAGCCCCCAAGGGCCAGGTTATCTTCAAGAGATAACTCGGGTCTTGTAATCACTTGTTGCAAAAAGAAAGGATGTAGCCCCCAAGGGCCGGCTTATCTTTGAACCGGCTCAGAATATAGTTTGAAATGACCTACATTAGCCCCCAAGTGCCATGTATATTGCTTGGGACTTGAATATAGCAAATCTGCTCAAAGCTGATCTGTAACCATGGTTTCAAACCCGTCCTTCAAGAAGCCTTAAACCTGAAGGAATCGCAGCTTGGCGATTTAAGGAAAAATTTAAAATATCAACAGGTTGAAAGCATCAAAGCCGAGTCAAAATTGAAGTCTGCTTTGGAAGATAATGAAAAGACCAAGGCCAAATTTGATACTGAAAGATCTGCCTGGGATACTGAAAAGGCCGTGCTACTGAAAAGAGCGGAAAATGCAGAAAACCAGCTTAAGTCCGTCACTGAAGAGTTGTCTGGCTTAAAGGGTCATATTTCCTAAATGGCAGCCGCAATTTTTGGTAAGGGAAACCATTCGATGACTTAAGATCAATCTGTATGGCGACTCACAATCCTTTACTTATTAACTCGCCTGACTTTTCTTGTTTCTATATGCATGACAGGTGCTAGGAGTGCCAGTCTTGAACAAAACATGCTGGTGAAGCTGAAGGCCATCTATACTTTGACGGAACAATTATATGCCGGCAGCCTGCGTACTCTCGTGGCAGTTTCTAATGGCAAAAGACCAACACAGTTTATCAGAAGGTGTTGGATCAACTGTCCACAGTGCCCGGCCAGATTGAAGAGCAGAAAAGATCAGTCGCCCGTGTAGGGGCCATGGTCGGGTTAGGCCGGGCAAAGGCTTATCAAACTGAGCTTGATCCGGAAGAGATGGCAGGTAGGTTCCCAGAATACAAGGATGATGGCTCTGGTTTCACTGAATCAGATTACGCCCAATGCCTCAAAGAAATGCGTCCCTTGGCGTGCAAACTTGCACAAGAACTTGATCTGCAAAGCTACCAGCCGGCTTATGATGGCAATAACAAACGAATCAAGTCGCCTTCATTTGACGTTGTCGACCTGACTCCCCAAAGGCGTAAGCATATCTTTGCCTCTGATATTGATTCTTCAACTATCATCAATGACGAAGCAACCTTCGAGGCCTTAACTGGTATAGACTGGACCGCGGATAATCTTCAGATTTCCAGCGAAGAGCCGACACAGGATGACCTGGGAACCTCCAGTACAAGACGCCAAGACGATGCTAACCCGGCGGGATCTACCCCTGACGGCTTAGAGGCCGGTCCAAATGAGTGATATAACTCCTGAAAAACTTAGCTAAAAAACTTTTGTGGGCTCATCTATAGCCTTGTAATAGCTTAGTTAAAAACAGTTATCTGCCCCGCCATGCCTTCGTGCATGTTCTTATCAACTTGTGCTCGAGCAGCTGAACCTCTTTGTATGCTTGATGAAGCTGTGAATGCATGTTTTGTTTGTCAATATCTCTGCTTTTATTTAAGTCTTGATATATAATCTGTCAAAGATTCATCAAGTCTTGTATTGGCGACTTACAACCGCATACCAAGGCGAGTTACAACCCAACGACCCATGGTCAGACCCAATCTTTGAAAAGATTACTTTGACGGCTTATAACCACAATAGGCTTAATTTGGAGCAATTCAACCCGGATCTGTATGATCCAGGAACTCATCATCTGCACATAAGCATGATTAAAGGACATAAAAAGTTTCTGCAAAACAGAGATAGAGAATATAAACATGGATATCTCAAATATTTGTTAAGCTGGCTTGTAAGGCACGACAAAAAAAACTGGTTTTGAAAAACTCAATTTTTGCTTCAAAGAAGCTTGGCATGATAGCCTTTCATCCCGTAAGCTGGCTCTCTCGTGACATAAATCCGTCGTTTTAACCTTAACACATAGGTTTAGCTTTTTAGTTGAAAATATGTTCAAAATGTAATCGTTTTCGTCCAGTTTGTATGAGATCCGTCATGTTTGTACGAAATCCGGCCGTGTTTGTATGAATTTCGTCCGGTTTGTTGAAAAAGAGTATGAAATGTATGTGGCTAGCGTTGGATTTTTGACCTCCCGCATCCATGTCCACGGACTGGTCCCCCTGTCCGCAGACCAATCCGCGGACGGATGCACGAGGATTTTTACGGGTTGCCGTGGATTTTTACGGGTTGCCGTTTGAGATGCCGTGTTTCTGTCTACAAATTAGAAGGACTTTGTTGTAATTTTTATTTTACTGTTGTCACCCAACCCAACACCGCACAATCGGCATTGCCTTGCAATGACAGCAAGCAGGTAACAAGGTCACCAACACTCGCAGGAAGCCACTCGCGACTCGCGAGCGACAGAGAGGAGCGGCCATGGAGTTCTGCTGGATCTGCTGGTGGCTCGATCCTGGCCGCTGCCTCGCTTCGCTGGTGCCCCGCGGGCGTGCGCCGCACCGGTGGCCCGGGGCATCCAGGCAAGGAGGGGGAGCGATGCCGCCGGCTGTTCCGTGGCTCCGCGCCGTTGTGCTGGGGAAGCATGGAGGAGAGGCTCTCCGGGGAAGGGAAGGGCCGGCTGCCGACCGCCACCGTTCCGTGGCTCCGCGGCATCGTGCTGGGGAAGCGTGGGGGGACAAGCTCGCCGGGGAAGAAGGAGCGGCGCTGCCGACCGGGCCGCCGGCGCCGCGCGTGGGCCTGTGCGGGAGGAACAGAGTGAAGACCGCGCCCGGGAGCGCGGGCCGGGCCGAGAAAACGGCCCTCAGGCCCACCTCGCGCCCAAAGCCCGGTACGGCGACGGTGTCAGGTAATTTCGCCTTCAAATACCCCCGCCTTGGCGCCCGAGCGTAACCGCCTGAACCAACAGCTTCCTCCCCGTCGCCGGAGCTCCAAGAAACCAAGGCCCCGCTCTCCACCGCGCAGCGCCCACCTCCTCTGCTCTCCAGCGGCCCGGCGCCGGCGGCGACCGATGGACCGGTTCTACCACGAGCAGTACGTGCGGCTGCGGAACCGCGAGCTCGACAAGTACTACCTCCACGCCGACGACGACGGGGCTGGCGTCTCCATCAGCCAGCGCCGCAACTTGCTGAACGTGGCGTGGAGGGTGAACATCTACCACGCCGCCAACGGCCCGTACCTGCTCCTCCACAGCGCCGCCTACGGCCGCTACCTCGCCGCCATGGCCACGCCGGCGCCGGCCTTGTACCACGGCTTCCGCGCCGAGCTGCGCGACTACGACCAGCCAGTGGTGCCGGAGATCATGTGGCTGGACATCAGGGCGGGGCGGGGGCGTGGCGTCCTGCTCCAAAACGCCAGCGAACGCTACCTCCGCGCCAGCGGCAAGTACCTCCGCTGGAACACCGGCGTCACCGTCGAGAACAGAGATATCGAGCCCATCGCCCTCACAGACCGCCCGCCTCGCATTCCAGACCCGATTCGGGTGAGTTCGCCATGACCCGCTTCTTGATAACTCGCGAATTGCTTCCGACTGAGCCTATCGATTGAGCGAATCGGGTTCTTGGGCGTCATTAATTTGCATCGCAGCTCTACTGCAGGGATTGCGACTTGTGTTGATTTCATTTTCTCGAGCACAATCTCTGGTTCTTCTGTTGCCAAATTTGCGCTTCTTGACTTGTTTCTCCGTCGAGACTCCTGAATATAACCATGGTTGGTGACTCAACTGCAGGCCCGCCTCCCTGAAGACCTCTCCGTCATCGTGTTCAGGCGCCAGCCAGGGGCGTTGCGGGGGATTCGGTTCGTGCAAGCGAGCCCCGATGGGGTGTACCCGGAGGCCCAGCAAGGCTGGTCCGCGTTCCATATCAGGGGGAGGTCTCCTTGTACCACCTGAGGGGCGAGCTGGCCAGGCAGGTCAACCAGCAGCCCGAGGGCATTGCCATGTGCGTCCGAGCGGGCCGCTACGGGAGGCCGACCCCACTCGTCGTCGACCTGCCCCGCCGTGGCTGGGGCGGCATCTTCCAGATCGTCGTCTTCATCTCTGGGACCGCTGGTGAGAGCCTCTCTCCATGTCACAACTTCCTAATGATCTCGTAATGAGGGTGAACCGGTAGAAATTTTGGTGTAGGTACTGTTTGCTGCATGGCCATGATAATTTTGGTTTTATTTTGGTGGGCTGTTAATCTGCTTGTGTTTGAAAAATAGTTTACTCAGACTGTTTATGGTAAAACAGTTTACTGAAATTGATAATCTGAGAAAAAGTAAACTGAAACTGTTAGGAGTTGGGAATTGCCTCCAACTGGTGTTGTCCTGTCGACTTTTTTGTTAATGGATAGTCACATTTTACACTCAACCTTGATATGGATTGGAAAGTGTTGGTTTCATACTACAGTTCTTGATTCAGATAATTCAGTTTTCTATTTGGTGCTATTTGCCGTCAGTAAATTTTGTGTGTTCAAAGCTAGTAAAATATGGAACTTAAATAGACGAATGAGTTGATTAATCTTATTTCAGCCTTAGCAGAGAAGATTGTGATATCCATTTGATTTAGCCGATTTTACTTGTGTTGAATAACATGTGAACGAAATTCAGGTTCCTTCAATACTAAATTAAATCTAGTTTCTGCATATGAGCTATATTGTTTTCAGGTTTTGTACATGAGCTGTATTATTATTGGTCTTGTTAATTTTTTTTGAGAACTCTGAGATTTACATTGTTGATCTGCTTCCTACTGATCTTGTTTTACGAGAAATGAACTGGTGGTCTTCAATATGTTTTGCCCAGTTATGTAAATACTGTTTACTGATATCTGGAGTCTTACTTTAGTGGAATGCTAATCTGACCGTGCTTGGAAAAAGGATATAATGATAGGTTTTGTTAGGACTTGGGACTTGTCTGGAACTGTTGTAATCCTGTAGAAAAGTGAAAGTAGTTTAATGGGAGTATCAGTCTGTGTATGCATAGTAAAAAATGGAGCAACTCTGAAGCTAGTAGGAACAACTGGTTCCACATTTCTTTTCTTGATTCAGATAATTGAGTTCATCAATTTCGTAACATTTAGCCGCCAGTAGAAATTATGGAACATAAAAAGCCAAATCAAGTTCAGTCATCTCATTTCATATTTCAGCATGTGAACAAAATTATGTGTCACAGCTTCCTAATGATCTCCTAATGTGGGTGAACCGGTAGACTTGATTGAATCTGTTTTGCACAATGTACAGGTTTTGGTGTATGTACTATTTGCTGCATGGCCATAATAATTTTGGTTTTATTTTGGTGGGCTGTTAATCTGCTTGTGTTTGAAAAATAGTTTACTGAGACTGTTATGGTAAAACAGTTAACTGAGAAAAAGTTAACTGAAACTGTTAGGAGTTGGGGATTGTCTGCAACCGGTGTTGTCCTGTCTGACTCTTCGGTTAATGGGAAGTAACATTTTACACTCAGCCTTAATATGGATTGGAAAGTGTTGGTTTCATACTATAGTCCTTGATTCAGATAATTCAGTTTTCTATTTGGTGCTATTTGCCGTCAGTAAATTTTGTGTGTTCAAAGCTAGTAAAATATGGAACTCAAATAGATGAATGAGTTGATTAATCTTATTTCAGCCTTAACAGAGAAGATTTGTGATATCCGTTTGATTTAGCCTATTTTACTTGTGCTAAACGGATATCCCATTTTAGTTTACATGTCCATTCCTTTGCAATTTTTTACTCCCTCCGTTCCTAAATATAAGTCTTTTTAGAGATTTCAATGCGGACTACATACGGAGCAAAATGAGTGAATCTACACTCTAAAATATGTCTATATACATCCGTATGTAGTCCTCATTGAAATGTCTAAAATACTTAGGAACGGAGGGAGTATTATTTTTGAGGCAAAATTCCATTGAAAGTTAATCCACTGAATGTTCATATTCTGAATTAGTAGATTAAATCAATTCTACTGCAGCAGTATTTGCGCTGAAAGGTATGCTTGGCCTAACGTTTGTTTGATATGTACACGATGCTTTTTGCAGAACCATCGATTGGTGACGATCGATCTGGTGAATGCAACCGTCCTACTGCAGCAGTATTTGGAGAACCATCGACTGGTGACCATGGATCTGGTGAATGCAATAGTCCTACTGCAGCACTATTTGCAGAACCATCTCAGGTTGGATCACAGTCACGTCAATCCGTTCGGCGAGAGCTATTACGTAACCCTTCTGGTTAGTTTTCTTTTGCTGCCGTTTCTTGTTTTACTGAGTAAGGAGTTCCAATTTACATATATAAGTAAACTGTGAAAATGAATTCCAGTTCCACTCATGTCTCAGTAAAACATCTTTTGTGTCCCAAATGTAGAACTATAAGATATACTACAAAATCTGAGCAACCTATACTGCAGTCTTCTTTAATTTTCTCTTGCAACTTTATATCTGTAAAGCTTTAGCACAAGATAGTTATATTCTATGTTTGAAATTATTTGTAGGATCCGCTGGCCAATCACTTACAGAGCACCCTGATGTATTCATTGAGGTTGCCAGAGCAAATCTCCTGGTCGTGGGAAGCAGATGTCGCAGCATAAGAAAAGAAATGAGCCAGGCTAGAGATAGGTTAGTGCACCTGCAGCAGCAGAATGTCGGTGCTCTCCCCAAGGAGGAGCGCAAAGCTGTCATCAAAGAAATGAGAAAGCTCAAAGAAAAGATGACTAAACTAGAAGAGGCTGCGGCCCTGGCCAATGAGGAATTCGCCAAGGAGCAGGATAAGGTTACTAGGGCAGAACTCCGCTTCGCCAAGGAGCAGGATAAGGTTACTAGGGCAGAACTCCGCCACGGAGTGTGAGCTCTGCCTGAAGCCTTCATGGTTCCAGAACAAACTGCACATATGCTGGAACTTCGTTTCGTGTGCACAACTTCTTCTCATGGACCCAGATGTAAACACGGCCCTTGTAAAATCCATGAGCTCGTTACATATTGAATTCTGTAGCCAAAATGTTTCCTCATACGTTGAGTTTTATGTACAGTACAAAATATCTGACATATATTTCTTGCAAGTTCTCATTTTAAGGCATGTTGTCATGATGCGTTAGTGATTTATCTTGGCATCCTTTGCTCTAGGTATAGCTTATCTACAGGTGTTTTTACTAAAGACCCGTATGCATGGTGTGAACCCGTCTGTACTCTGTACCAATGTGTGTCCTTGTTATCCCTTAAAAAAAGCGTGTCCTTGTTATCTAAAAATAAATAAATAAACATTTGGCTTCTCCTTTAAATTCATTTGCTTATGTGATAAAGCCTATAAATTAGAACAAATTCTCTTGCTAATAGTGGAAGAATCCTCTGTTCCTAAATAGCTGGACTACAACCCACTATTTACTTTTCCTAGCCATGCAAAATGCAACCATGCGACATAAAAAAGTCATTCATGTAAATCATAAGTTACTTTTTTACACTAATCTATGCATGCAATGTTGCCATATCATCAATTAATGCATGTTAGTCATAAATTTTTTTACATTAGCTTTTTTTATTATGTGTTAGGCGATTGCAGCATACTTATGAAGTTCGTCCTTCAAATTTTTGTTAGACATGACATTCGTTTAACTGCAACTCAAAACATTTTCTCTTTTTATATGCTTCATATTTTTTTATTATGTCCCATATTCTTGATCATTTCCCTACCTTGAGAAATGGTGAAGATCTTTTAGGCCTAAATCTGGATGAAATTGGATCTATTAATGATCGCTCTTTTGTCCCCCACTCCAATAGATCATGGTTCCGCCTCCTTCGCGCCACCTCGGCAGCGTCGGGAGGGCTTGGGAACTAGGTATGTCAGTTGGAGTTTATAGATCAGGTAACAATTTATTTGTTTTAGCTAGATTTTTTTACCTGCCCGCCCTCTGTGTTAGCTACGACGCTAAGGCGGTGGCGGCACTAGCAGCAAGTGTTTCTCAGCCATGCTTCTAACGATGAAAGATCCTTCCCTATGTTGGTGCTCGTTTGAAAAGTTTTAAGGCGCGGGGCCCCGTGTTGAAGCTGAATCCGGCGGATCTCGGGTAGGGGGGTCTCGAGCTGCTGATCTTGGCACGATGGTAATATGACGAAGAAGGGACACAATATTTACCCAGGTTCGGGCCTTCTCTGTTATATTGATTATGGATGGGGTACAAATTACAGGATGATCTACCTCGAGATCGTATATGAATGCCTGATTCTCTAGGATGTGTTGAGATAGTTCTATCAATTAGCCTAGCCTCGGTTTGTATAATGGACCGGAGGCCTAGGATAACAAGAGTCCTAGTCGGCTACGTCAGTGGAGAGGAGTCCTTGTCTTGCATGCCAAGTCTGTGGAACCTTCCTTGTTTGTGTCATTGGCTGCCCGAAGTGGCCCATTAATTAACCACCACGGGGGTCCTCGGCTCGGCCCTCCTGGCCGGGAGATGACACGGTGAGTACCCCCTAGTCTAGGACACCATCACCCTAGCCACCACCTTGCAACGATTCCGCTGCCCAAAAATCTTATATAAATACCCCAAAAAGTAACAGAAAATTATCGACGTGTTTTACTATACGGAGCTGCCGCCACCTCCTGTTCTTACTCTGGAGATCTGATCTAGAGTCCGTTTCTGGCTCCGGAGAAGGGGATTCGTCGCCGTCGTCACCACCAACCTTTCTCCATCAACAATTTCATGATGCTCACATCCATGTGTGAGTAATTCTCCTGTGGGCACATGGAGGTAGATGATAATTTGATGATATTTATTATATAAAAGTTGTCAGATTTGTTGGCTCGATGCCTAGTATCCACTATGTTCTGGGATTGATGTTTTTATGACTTTGCTATGCTTAACGATTGACACTAGAGCCCGAGTGCCATGATTTCAGATTTGAACTCTCTATGTTTTCATGAATATATCCGTTCTTGGTCTTCTCTGCAAGTTGTATGCACCTTTTATTGTTCCGAATCCTAGACCCCAAAGTGACAATAATTAGGATATCGATGGGGATGGCTTTAACTTGAGGTTACGTGTATTCACTATCTGCTAATGCTTTGTTTTGGTTCTCTATCAAAAGAAGCGCCTTAATTATTCTTAATTTCCATTAGGATCCCACTGCCACGGGAGGGTAGGACAAAACATATTGTGCAAGTTCTTACCGCAAGCACGTACAACTATATATGGAATGCATGCCTACATATGATTGATGAATTGGTTGTCGCTCTATGTTATGACTTTTACACAATGAATCTCATCTGAACAAGACCCACTATCTACTTCCATGTCTATGTTTTTCATTTGTCACAACTCAAATTTTCCCTAAATTTTGGTTGTGAACTTAGAAGCATTTGCATCCATGATTTCCAATGCACATTTGGTTTTTGAAACCAACAAGACCAACATTTGAATTCAAAATTTAATTTTGAGTTTAATTGGAGGTCATGAAGGTTTCACCTAAAAATGATATTCAGAAAACTTGCATAAGGGCAGGAAAGAAATTTCCTAAGATAATATTTGCCCTATTTATTTTGTGTGAACCAGGGTTTGAAAATAGTTCAATTTGGGCAATTAAACTATAAGTAAAATCATGTATAATTAGATCAAATAGAAAGAAAATAAAATAAAACAACTTGCAAATAGGCCCACTAGCTACTGACAAAAATAGTTTCTCAAAATCCTTTGAGAAAAACTTCAACTAGCCAGGAATATTCCCAAAGGATTTTAGGAATATTTTTCCTTTTGAATAAAATTTAAATTTAAATTTAAATTGGGAAAATAGAGAGCAAAACAAAAAATAGAAATAGAAAATAAAAAGAAACGGACGAGTCAGCCAGCCAACTTGGCCAGGTGACGGTGTCCTGGACTAGGGGGTACTCACCACATCGTCTCCCGGCCAGGTGGATCGGGCCGAGGACTCCATGGCGGTTCACTTACGGGCCACTTCGTGCAGCCCATGACCTCTACGAGGAAGATTCCGCGAGACTTGGTGATGAAGATAAGGACTCCTCTCCACTGACGTATCCGACTAGGACTCTTGTTATCCTAGGCCTCCGGTACATTATATAAGCCGAGGTCAGACTAGTCGATAGAGGAGAATCCATCCATCCATACACTCATTCATCATACCCCTAGAGTTTAGACCACAACTTACGATCTCGAGGTAGATCAACTCTGTACTTCGATACCTTCATAATATAAACAAGAGCAGGATGTAGGGTTTTACCTCCATAGAGAGGGCCCTAAACTGAGTAAATCCCTTGTGCGTTCTTCTCCTGTTACCCATCGATCTGATCTAATAGCTCGGCCCTCCTACCCGAGATCTACCGGTTTTCACACCGACATTGGTGTTTTCATTGAGAGCTCGCTATTTGATCGCAAAGGATCGATGGCTCGTCTGCAGATTGATAGCAGTTTTTTTGGACAACAGATTCGTATTCGCTGTTCGCGTCTCCTCGAGCATAGCTTTGATGATTGCTCCGGTGGAATTGTGTGGAATTGAGTCTACAACAACCCTATAAAATTTTGTCGCGTTCCGATGGAGGTATCTCCGGCGAACTCTGATATACCGGAGCTTTGTTGAATCTGGACGGGAATCTGGACGAGTTTAGGGCGAGGAGTCCAACAGTCAGACCGGACGTCCTTTGGAAGATCCAACCGTTCATCGGCTGCAGAATTCCTATATCGACCACCCCTCAAATTTCAACTCGATCCGACCGTTCAAACTCCAGGAAACGCCCGACGAGTACATCAATTTTCGGATCTATTTTCTGCGCGAAAACGAATCCGACCCGAGTTCATCTTTTCCATGAACAGATTATCAGACATCCTTTTTGAAGGAATTATTTCTGGAGTATTGTGTTTTGTTCCTAAAACACATGCCCAAATTTTTTGATCCTTTTCGGAGGCGATCTTCACCGTTATGCCGGTATCAAACCAGCCTGACAACGTTGCTCCATGGCTGTCGGCCTGTGCTAGACAGGTCATTAATTGCTTTGTCGAGCCGAGGTCAACCTCATCAGATCATCACCTCGGCGAGCCGACCAAGAGTTCAACATCACGAATGCTAAATCATCAGCAACATCCTTGCCCCATAGATTACGCGGGGCGGGCACACTGTCATCGCTGCGCGGTTTCTTCATCAAGCTGGCGTCGACCGCGTCACAAATTTTGACCCGCGTCGGCATCATCGTCCCACCTCTTATTCACGCCAACATCCACCACGCTGACCTGCTTCGACTCGTCGGCTGGCATGGAGGTGTCGACACCTCGACTGGGCCGGGGGCTTCGCCATCTCTTCATCAACCTTCTCCGGGAACTTCGGCATCACCTGCCGACCAGCTTCGTCACCTCGGCTGGACCAGGGGCTTCGCCTCGCCATATCGACCGTGTTGAGTCACCACTTCATCAAGCCGAGCTCTTCGCTCGGGCACCTCGAGACCGGCTTGGGGGCCGGGACCTCGACCCGCTGCAAGCTCAACCCACGTCATCAACACGAAGCACATTAACCAGCTAAGTCACTTTCATGCTCAACTTTTTTCTATTTTTAATTTCTGTTTGGTTCAACCAAGCATTATATTTGTGCTAAACAAAAAAGCTGTTTGTCAAAAACGATTTTTGTTAAAAAATGCTGTTTGTTAAAAACAACTTTCTTTGCCCAAGTTATCTGGTGGCTCTCAAATTTATACGTGCCATTTTTTAATAAATGTTTTCTTCTAAGTGGTTGCAAAGTCTTTTTCTACCACTCCTTTTTTGACTCGAGTGTATGGTCAATAGCTGGATAGCCTAATTTCTCTCTAAAGACGCTTGATGATTTTTTATCATTGGGACAAGCTATCACTGACCAGCCATTTTTAGACCCGTCTGTGATAACCATCTTGCCGAGTCCAAAAGTTGATATCACCGCAACCACAGTAGAGGTCGGTAAGTGTTAGCACATAACTGACTCATGTTCAATGGCATGATAGTGATGACTGATGAGGGGCCAGTAGTATGTCGATCAATGGTAGTGCTTCTCAGACGTCATCTTCCTTGCCTAGCTTCTATAGACAGGTTCATGGCGGCAAAGCCGCTGCTAGCATGTTAAATAAACAAAGGGAGATTCCTACATCATTCTTCCCGCCTGCCTCAAATGCGCTTAGGGGATTGAATCCCTTTAATTGAGTGATCGCAATGGTATTATTATTAGCTCTGATAATTTGGAGGTTATTGATACCATGAAGAGTGAAGAATGATCAGCAGGAGCTGCGGTGATAATTTTTTTATGATTGTTATTATATGGCTTGCGATTTTCCTCTCGCTAGTTTGAGTGTTGTAATAGAGAAGCTAATAAGGTTGCTCGTGAGATTGACAACTTGCTAGCTTAGCTAAATTTTCAACTACCAATGATTGGTATAAGAACCCCCTAAACAAAACTATACCTTTTCTTATCGAAAAGCTCAAGAACTGACGTTTCCTATGAGTGATTTTTCTAGCAACACTCTCTGGAATGTCCAATTTATGTGTGTGAATCTCAAAGCGACACACACGACATTCCGTGTTTGCTATCATGCACCCTTTCGAGGGAACAATGCAAACGTTCGCTCCCATATACACCATCTAGAGGGAACGACTCCATGTGTAGCAACGACAGCCTATGTTGTAGCATGACAATTACTTAGAAGCATGTATCACAACTCCTCTATGTAGCATGTCAATTCGGCTTGTTGCAGCACGGTAATTTCTCGAACATGTGGGCAATTTTTCCTTTTTCTTGAGCATAGCAATTCTCTATGTTACATCATGACAGATCCTGAAACACATGTCAATTTACTATGTGGCAGTATGACAAATGCCTGACAATTCTTTCTACTAGTACGCCATTTTTTTCAACACGACAAATCCTTCTGTAGTGTGATAACCCACAAGTATAGGGGATCGTTTGTAACATTCTTCGATAAATAAGAGTGTCGAACCCAAGGAGGAGCTAAAGGTAGAACAAATATTCCCTCAAGTTCTATCGACCACCGATACAACTCTACGCACACTTGACGCTTGCTTTACCTAGAACAAGTATAAAACTATTTTGCAAGAATAAAACTACGAGTACTTTGCGAGAATAAAACTACGAGTAAATTGCAAGGTAATAAAAATTGATAGTTTTTGTCAACAAGAAAGTCATTTGTCCCTAGGTAATCGATAACTAGATCGGTAATCATTCATGCAATTTTACATGAGGGAGAGGCATGAGCTAACATACTTTCTCTACTTGGATCATATGCACTTATGGTTGGAACTCTAGCAAGCATCCGCAACTACTAATGATCATTAAGGTCGTGAAACCCAACCATAGCATTAAGTATCAAGTCCTCTTTACTCTCATATGCAACAGCCCACTTACTCGGGTATGTGCTTCTGTCACTCACGCCACCCACCATAAGCGAATCATGAACATATTGCAACACCCTACAGCAGGGAACCCTCCGTTTGCGCGACACGGAGGGCATCGTAGGACAGCATCATAAATAAAATATACACTCATACCAACCAAGATCACGATTAACCCATAGGACAAAGCAGATGTGACGCTCTCGACTCAATCGTGCACTAATCATACACGCAAACATGCACGATCAAGCACAGGGACTCACGGGAAGATATCACAACACAACTCTAACAAAAATAAACGGAGATCCATAATATTACAGACCAGGGATCACAAGGATCCGAATACATCAGTCAGTCACACAAATAATATCTGGGTACAGACATAGTTAGACAAGTTTTTCCTTAAGAAGTCTAGCACAAACAACGACTCTAGATCAAAAGGCGTAGGCCTCCTGCCTGGGAGCCTCCGATCCTACTCCTGGTCGGCTGGCTCGATCCAGTAGTACGTACCGTCTGGGCCCTCCTGGTAGTAAGCTCCTAAGGTGGCATCTGGCTCCGGGGCTCCATCGTCTGATGTATCATCAAAGTGGGGTATGGGGAAAAAGAAGTAACAAAGCAACCGTGAGTACTCATCCGAAGTACTCAGCAAGCACGGATCTACACTACATATGCAACATTATCAAAGGAGAAAGGCTGTATATGTGGACTGGGCTGCAGAGGTGCCAGAATAGAGAGAAGGCCTAGTCCTATCGAAGACTAGCATCTTCACGAAGCCATCATCTTGCAGCAATAGAAGAGAGTAGAATAGCATTTTATTAAGCAAACATGTTGAAGCAAAGCCTAGAGATCCTTCCTCGACTCCCAGCGAGAAAGCGATCCCGAAGCTTCAATTAAGTAACAAGTATCTAGTTCAAGTAGTAGATCGGGATACACAAACTGAGCGTCCTTTACCGTAGGACCGGCTATCAATAGATTATTCATCCCTGCAGGGGTGCACTACTGTTACCCAACATGCTTGATCACCTCTGGCCGGACACACTTGCTGGGTAATGCCCGGCCTCGGGAGATCAACACGAAGCAGCGCCCTACCTAGGCTCAGCAGAGAGGTCAGCACGCCGGACTAACCTATGCACCCAGAGGTCTTGGGCCATCGCCCTGGGCACCCTGCGCGTTGCGTGGCTGGCCGGGGTGCAGGCGCGACACTGAACTCGTCAGTAAAGTATCCAGCCCATTCCCGGCGATCAGCCCGCATGGTGAATCGTGACGTCTGAAGAGCTTTCGGGAGAAACGTACATCGCAGAGGGCCCCATAACCATTATCCCGCGTGGTAGTAGTGCGTATAGGGCACGTCGACCCACTCAGGTCACACACCCAAATCCAATAGGCTCATTTAGTAACACGCGGAGACAATCAGAGTTTCTGAAGCTCTGCCACAATATCACACTCGAGTGCCCTTCCGGCACACCTGACATCATAGATCCCCTGCAGGTACCCATCAGGGTTGACCCGCCAGTAACAAAGGTCAAAGTAACCGTGTGGTTATAACATCAAGGCGGAAAACCCCGAGGAATCACCCTCGGTGAATTCCACTCGACGAAATCATCAGGGTGAACGTATGAGGCATCACCCTCGAGGTTCACACTGAGGGGTTGCACGACAGAGTCGTATCGGAAGTGGAGATGGAGGAACCACCCTCGATGTCCACGACCGAACAGCTACACTGCAGAGTATTCATCAGGAGTGCGTTACGAGGTATCACCCTCGGCACGCGATAGTTACTATGCAGAGTCGTACAACTAAAGGGGGGGGGGGTGAAGTGATGTGTCGGTCTCTGGTCGACGATCACACTGATCGAGTCGTCGATGATCAAGCAGGGGCAATAAGGGTAAGGTGGTGGGGGTCACTGATGGTTCACTACCGACCTATACTAAGCAGTTTACCGTAGGCTGGTAAGGTAACAATAAACAGGTTACAAAAGCAGGCTATGCATCAGAATAGGAGCAAACATTAACAGTAGCAAAATCTAATGCAAGCAGGAGAAATGGAATGGGCGATATCTGGATGCTCAAAAGGGGGGCTTGCCTGGTTGTTCTGGCAAGAAAGAGCGGTCGTCAACGGGCTGCTCGTCTGTCGCGTAGTCGTACCCAGCTGCAACGTCGTCGGTCTCGGCGTCTATCGAGAGAGAAGGAGGGGGAGAGAAACAATAAATTCATGGCAAAAATGCAAACAATATGCATGACATGTCTAAATGATATGCAGAGGTGTTCTACTGCCTAACTAAATGAGTTAGTTAATTTAGGAATTTATCCGGATTTATTTAATTAAAGTTGGGCACTATTCATTTATTGAAATCGGTCTAAAAGTTCCATGTTCATCTATCTAGGGGCATCCGACAGGAATACGGAGGGCGTATTCAGATTAGTATCGAAATTCTGAGCAACTTTCATATATAAATTATTTTCATCGGAGTTATGGATTATTTTATATGATTTTCTAAAGTTTTAATCATTTTCTAAATTTAATTTAATCATTTAATCCAATATTATGACGTCAGCAGTCAACAGGGCGTTGACTGGGTCAAACTGATGTGTGGGTCCCACCTGTCATAGTATGTTTAGGTTAATTAGGGTTTAACTAATCTAATTACTGTTTAATTAAATTAACTAATTAATTAGATTAACTAAACAGAGTTAATTAACTTAATTAATTAATTCACTAATTAATTAATTAATTAACTAATTATTAATTTTATTAAATCATTTTCATTTTTTTTAATTAACGTTCTGTGGGGCTGGGCCCCGTCTGTCAGTGGTACAGGGGCATCGGGCCCATTCGTCAGTGGCCCATAGGCCACTGCGAGCGCGCGGGCACGCGGGCGCGGCCAGGGCGAGCCCGGGCGCTGGCCACGGGCGCGGCCAGCAACGCGGTTGCCGGAGGACGGCGGAGCGGCGCGGCAGCGCGGGGCGCGCGCGGCCAGCGGCGGCGCCAGGCGAGGGGCGAGGCCATGGCCGGAGTGGTCGGAGCAGGGGAGGAGGAGCCGGGTGAGGGCGGGCTACGCGGTGGGGACGAGGCGAGCGGCGAGCGGGCGCGGTGGAGACGAGCAAGGCGAGGCGGGCTGCGTGCGCGCGCGATGCAGACGAGCAGCGGCAGCGGCAGCGGCCGCGGGGCGTGCGAGCGCGCGCGCTTCAGCGCGAGCAGGGCGCAGCGGTCGGGCGCGGCAGCGCGTGTGCAGGCGTGGCCTGTGGTGGGTGAGCGCGTAACGGGCGCGGCCGGAGCGCGTTGACCGCGGTGAGCGGGGAGCTGAGGAGGGGGGAACAGGGGAGGCCGGGCCTCACCGCGAGGCGTAAGGACAAGGCAGCGGCTGCCCGGGGGAGCGGTTCGGGGCAGAGGACGAGGTGGCACCGGTGAACGACGGCGGGGAGGCGGCAGTGCACGGCGGCGTTGGGCGGCGTCGAGGCGTGCCCCGATCCAATCTGGATCGGGGAGGGGAGGAGGGGAGAGCGAGGGGGTGAGTGGGGGCGATGGGCTAGGGTTTCGGGGTCTCTGGGGGTATAGGCGCGGCGGTGGGCCGGCCTGGCGGGCTGAGGCCAGCTGGGCTAGGCCCAGTTGGGCCAGGGGGGGTTTTCTTTTTGTTTTTGTTTTATTTCCTTTTGTCTTTTTCTTTTTCTTTTTAATATTCTTATTTTCTATTTTGTAAATAGTTAGGCCACAAAATGACTTTTACAAAATTAGTAACCTAGCTCATAATTAACAGTGCATTATACCCTAACTCCAAAAACTAGTTTGGGCAAAACACAATTTCATATTTAATTTAGATTAAATAAAAGGTTAATAAATATTGTCTTTAGTCACTGTTGGAGGATGTTTGAGTCACTTACCCAATTCCAATGATGTTGGTTTCAATTTTAGAATTGTCTCTGATTTTCTTGCTATTTAATGAACAATTTAGTTTCTGATTTGAACAAATTTTATTTTCCAATTTAAATTAATTTTAATTTTGAGTTAGGAGTTGAAATGCAATATGATGCAAATGATGATTAGGCACTGTTAATCATGCTGACTTGTCATTACCAAAAGTGATTACTGTAGCTAATGACATGGGGTGTTACAATTCTCCTCATCTATCAAGAATTCTCGTCCCAAGAATTAAGAGGAAGACTGAAAGAAAGCGGGGTATTCTTCACGAAGACGATCCTCGCGTTCCCAAGTGGCTTCATCTTCAGAATGATTCGACCACTGAACTTTGAGGAATTTGATTGACTTTTGACGAGTCCGGCGTTCAGTTTGGTCAAGAATATGGATGGGATATTATGGATAAGACAGATCTTCCTGTAATTCAAGCATTTCATGATCCACAGCTCGAATAGGATCCTTGAAGCAGCGACGAAGTTGGGATACATGAAAGACATCATGCACTTGAGAAAGATTGGGCGGCAATTGCTATTGATATGCCACTTCTCCTCGACGGGCAAGAATACAGAACGGGCCAATGTAGCGAGGAGCTAACTTGCCTTTGATTCCGAACCGATGAGTGCCTTTCAATGGAGTGACGCGAAGGTAAGCTTGCTCGCCAGGTTGATAGACCATTACCTGGTGCTTTCGGTCATAGTTGCTCTTCTGACGAGACTGAGCAGATTTCAGATGTTCACGGACAATGCGGACTTGTTCTTCAGCTTGCTGAACTATGTCTGGTCCAATGAGTGAGCGTTACCCAGTTTCTGACCATTTCAGAGGGGTTCGACACTTGCGACCGTATAGAACTTCAAACGGTGCCATCTTCAGACTAGCTTGATAGCTATTGTTGTAAGAGAATTCGGCATACGGGAGAGATTCCTCCCATTTCTTACCGAAGGAGATGACGCAAGCTCGAAGCATATCTTCGAGCACTTGATTAACTCGTTCGACTTGACCCTGTGACTGTGGGTGAAAAGCGGTACTGAACGACAGGTGAGTTCCCATAGCTTCTTGGAAACTATTCTAGAATCTGGAGGTAAAGAGGCTGCCATGATCCGAACTGATCTCCAACGGAACACCGTGGAGTGACACAATTCGGGAAACATACAAGTCTGCTAACTGACTAGCAGTGATTGTCTCCTTAACTGGCAGAAAGTGAGCAACCTTTGAGAACCGGTCAATGACGACAAAAATAGCATCATGACCCTTCTGAGATCTGGGAAAACCAGTAATGAAATCCATTTGGACTTTGTCCCATTTCCATTCAGGAATTGCAAGGGGTTGCAGAGTTCCAGTAGGCCTTTGATGTTCTGCTTTAATGCGGTGGAGACGTCACACTCAGAAACATAATGAGCAATGTCTCGCTTCATATTAGGCCACCAGTATCTCTGACAAATGTCATAGTACATCTTTGTGCTACCAGGATGAATTGACAGAGGAGTGTCATGAGCTTCTTTCATAACGTGTTCCCTCTCATCCTTGAACTTAGGTACGAAGAGACGGCATTGGAAGAATAGGATCCCATCATCATCAAGATGGAATTCCGACGGCTTTCCCTTTTCGAGGTATCGCTTAATCCTTTCAACTTCAGAGTCATACCGTTGCATAGTCTTAATGCTGTGCTCTAAATCTGGTTCAACAACCAGGGTATTGAGATAACCCTGTGGAACAATATGGAGGTTCAATTTGCAAAGCTCTTCATGGAGAAGAGGTTGCGTTTCCTGAACCATATGGTTGCTGCAATAAGCCTTGCGACTCAAAGCATCGGCCATTACATTAGCCTTGCCAGGGGTATATGAGATATTCATATCATAATCGGCAATTGTCTGGAGCCATCTTTGTTGACGAAGGTTCAGATCTGGTTGAGTATATAGATACTTCAAACTTTGATGATCCGTGTATATCTCGCAACGGTTACCGAGAAGGTAATGTCGCCATAGCTTCAGGGCATAAATAACCGCAGAAAGTTCAAGATCATGCACTGGATAATTTTCTTCATGAGGACGCAATTGTCGAGAGGCATAAGCAATCACTTTGCGCTCTTGCATTAGGACACAGCCTAATCCTTGACGAGATGCATCACAATATATCACGAAATCCTTTTGGGAATCCGGGGGTGCTAGCACTGGGGCAGATGTTAACTTATCTTTTAGTGTCTGAAAGCTTTCTTGACATTTTTCTGTCCACTCAAATTTAACACCTTTGTGGAGCAGATTCGTCAATGGTTTTGCAATCTTGGAAAAGTTCTCAACGAATCGACGTCAATAACTAGCAAGTCCGAGAAAACTTCTAACTTGCTTGATATTCTTCGGGGGAGTCCAATCAAGAATAGCCTGAACTCGTTCGGGGTTAACAACAATGCCATTCTTGGAAATCACATGACCAAGATAGGTCACTTCAGATAACCAGAATTCACACTTAGAGTACTTGGCGTAAAGCTGGTGTTCTCGAAGCTTCTCCAATACCAGCCGAAGATGTTCAACATGTTCTTCTTCATTCTTGGAATATATAAGGATATCATCCAAATAAATCACCATGAATTTGTCGAGGTAATCCATGAAGATATAGTTCATCAACCGGGAGAAGGTTGCTGGAGCATTTGTTAAACCAAATGACATGACAGTGTACTCATAAGAGCCATATCGAGTAACAAAGGCAGTCTTCGGAATATCCTGTTCGCGAACACGGATCTGATGATAACCCAACCTCAAGTCGAGTTTCAAGAAGACAGAGGATCCAGCAAGCTGATCATAAAGATCATTGATCCGGGGCAATGGGTATTTATTCTGGATTGTGGCTTGGTTAATGGGCCGATAATCCTGAACCAATCGGTTAGTTCCATCCTTCTTCTTAACGAAGAGTGAAGGTGCTCCCCAAGCAGAGGAACTGGGGCGGATGAAACCGTTCTTAAGTGACTTGTCGATTTCTTCCTTAAGCTCGAGAAGGTGGCGCGGAGGCATCTTGTAAGGACGCTTCGCAATAGGGACAGTGCCAGGCTTCAAGTCAATGACAAACTCGACAGCCCTAACCGGGGGTATTCCTGGAAGTTCTTCTGGAAAGACGTCCGGAAAATCTCGAACGACAGGAACGTTCTCGATTCCTTCCATAGGTGAAGCGTTCAAAGCATTCAGAGCATATATCTGAGCTTTAGCATTCCGAGTACTTCGGGCGGTGTAATTCACTATCTCATCAGAGGGGTGAAGAAGTTGGACAACTTTTGTGGCACAATTGATCGAAGCTATATGAGCTTTCAACCAATCCATTCCGAGAATGAGATCTATGGTGGAAGACTTCAGGATAATGGGCGAAACAAGGAATTCCAACCCTTTAATTTCAATGGGGACATTGTGTGCCATCATAGTGGTTTGACACTGGTCTCCAGGGGTGCGGATAACTACTGGCAGATTCATCTTTTGAAACGCAATGTCATGCGATAATGCAAATGCTTCTGACATGAATGAATGCGATGCTCCTGAATCAAATAAAACAGAAGCAGGTACTGAGTTAACGAGAAGGGTACCCATCACAGTAGCAGGTTTATCCTGGACTTCTTCAATATCAATGTTGTAAGCGTGTTCACGACCATGTGCAGCAGACCCAGTATTGTAGTTGCGGGCCTGATTGTTGCCACGACCATTGCCACGGCCAGTACGAGGGAAAGCCAACTGATTCTGAGTCTGGCGGCAGTCTTTAGCAAGGTGACCTGGTTTGCGGCACTTAAAGCACATACCATCTTCAGGACGAAGAGGAGCATTGTGTTGAATAGCTTGAGCTTTTGGCTGCCTCGGTGGTGGAGGAGGCAGACGTGGTGCAGCATAGTTGCTCTTTGGCGCAGGGGCATTTAGACGAAACACGTTGTTGGGAATCCAGACTCGACGCTTCTGTGCCGAGCCCGAAGATGAGCCAGCATCACGATAGCGCTTTTGCGAGTCCTTGTGTTTCATCTGAGCGGTCTCAACCAGAATAGCCTTGTTCACAAGAGTAGAAAAGTCATTAAAGTCTTGAGCAGCAAGGGCAAGCTCGAGGTCTGGGTGGAGTCCATTACGGAACTTCTCTTGTCTACAGGCATCCGTGGCGATGTCTTCTTCAGCATAGCGGGAGAGGTTAAGAAATTCCCGTTGATAAGCTTCGACAGTCTTGTTGCCCTAAGTGAGGTTGCGGAACTGGGTGTTCATCTGTTCCATAATTCCCTGAGGAATATAATGGGCATGGAAAGCAGCCTGGAACTCATACCAGGTAACGAGTGTTCCAGCGGGAAGTGTACGCTTGTGGGTGTCCCACCATTGAGCAGTGGGACCCTTTAGGAAAAAGGCCGCGAAGGTGACGAAGTTGGCAGGGGCGACATTAGCAGACTCCATCTCGTGAGTGATGTCGCGGAGCCAGTCATCATCATCCAGTGGCTTGTCAGAGTTGCGGAACTGAGTGGGGTTGAGTCGCATAAACTCTGTCAAAGTTATTGAAGGAGGGTTCTGGTTCTGGTTGTTCTAATGCAGAAACTGAGCCATGATCCCAGTCATGAACTGGTGGTTGAGCTCGAATTGTTGCATCATAGCTGCCATATAGTCTGGCGGTGGTGGGCGTTCAGGGGCACGACCACGACCATGACCACCTGGTCTAACCATCCTGCTAAGTATCAACAGGGGGTAGTTTAGTAAAAGAAATTGCGAGTGTTTAGCGACAAGCATGATGTAACTCGACAACAATTAAGCAGTGTAACAGATACATAACAGTAGTCAATTAAGACATATAGATCCATACACAGAGTCGGGTACATGCGGACAGCATAACGGCGCAAATTTAAAGGCTAGACACACTAGGCGGCGCGCAGGCACGCGGTAAGGAAGTACACAACGAGACATAGCAAAGGCTACATCAACGTCGGGGAAAACCACTGAAACAGGGCAACTGCGAGTGCGAACGATGAATGTTCGTCGCGGTAGGATCCTGCGCTCCATGTGCACTCTGATGCAGAACCCGGTCTTGAGCTGTAAGAAGAGGTCCACGTGTAGGTGTGTGACCTCCAACAGCAGGCCAATCAATACCAACATACATCTGAGTCCTGTGTGGGTAAAGGATGTGCTCCAGATGTATCCCTGGACGAACAGCGGGTAGCAACTACATCATAGCATCGTAGAGACGTGCTCGAGTGGCAACCAACTCGATGGCAAGAGCCCGAACAGTGCGATCCAGAGCCTGAGTGCACTGAATAAGAACGCGCGGGTCGTAGCGACGAGGCTCGTATGGTGCACAGATAGCTGTGTAGTATCCAGTAGCATCTCCAGCAAGGGCATACGGAATGTATCGAAACTCAGAGTCATCCAAGATATCGCTGAACTCTCCTCGGAGAGGTGCGACAGCAGAGTAGGCGGCATCATGGACTGCCATCTCAATCGTCACGCCGATACCGTGGAAAAGGTGCAGCTCGGTGTCTGAGTCATCTTGCTGATCATAGAAACGAACATCAGCATGGTACTGCTCTTGGTTGAACTCGCGGTAATCCTCGTAGACCATGTACTCGGGGTACCAGCGGTAGCCTAGTCTGGTCAGGAGGGCGATCAGGACAGTTGGAAAACCAGGGGCATCACGAGCCCAAGTGCGAAGCACAAGCTGCGTCGTAGGACGTGGTGGAAACAAATGATCCATCTGAAATAGAGGAAATTCAGGATTGTCAAATGACAATGAGATGTTTAATACAACTCGGAGAGAAAGGTTAAACAAAACAATGGAAAGGATAATGATTATCAGACTAATCAGATCAATGGTAAGGAAGTGAGCACAGATATGCAGCTCTCCGGGTAGACGGGATTTATGAGATCCTCAGTGTCGGCGTTAGTAAAAATTTATTCAACCCGAATAGAAGAGAGATCAGAGTCCCAGAGTATAGACGAGGAATAAAAGATCCTAATACCACCCAGTTGGCGACGTGGGCCTGTAAGAGACACAGCCAAGTTAGTAAATTAGTTTTTCGGTTTCTAGACTCAACTTCGGCCAAGGAATTTGGAAGGGGCTTCCTACAGGCAGTCGGCTCTGATACCAACTTGTGACGCCCCCGACTCAATCGTGCACTAATCGTACACGCAAACATGCACGATCAAGCACAGGGACTCACGGGAAGATATCACAACACAACTCTAACAAAAATAAACGGAGATCCACAATATTACAAACCAGGGATCACAAGGATCCCAATACATCAGTCAGTCACACAAATAATATCTGGGTACAGACATAGTTAGACAAGTTTTTCCTTAAGAAGGCTAGCACAAACAACGACTCTAGATCGAAAGGCGTAGGCCTCCTGCCTGGGAGCCTCCGATCCTACTCCTGGTCGCTGGCTCGATCCAGTAGTACGTACCGTCTGGGCCCTCCTGGTAGTAAGCTCCTGAGGTGGCATCTAGCTCCGGGGCTCCATCGTCTGATGCATCATCAAAGTGGGGTATGGGGAATAAGAAGTAACAAAGCAAGCGTGAGTACTCATCCGAAGTACTCAGCAAGCACGGATCTACACTACATATGCAACATTATCAAAGGAGAAAGGCTGTATATGTGGACTGGGCTGCAGAGGTGCCAGAATAGAGAGAAGGCCTAGTCCTATCGAAGACTAGCATCTTCACAAAGCCATCATCTTGTAGCAATAGAAGAGAGTAGAATAGCATTTTATTAAGCAAACATGTTGAAGCAAAGCCTAGAGATCCTTCCTCGACTCCCAGCGAGAAAGCGATCCCGAAGCTTCAATTAAGTAACAAGTATCCAGTTCAAGTAGTAGATCGGGATACACAAACTGAGCGTCCTTTACCGTAGGACCGGCTATCGATAGATTATTCATCCCTGCAGGGGTGCACTATTGTTACCCAACACGCTCGATCACCTCTGGCCGGACACACTTGCTGGGTAATGCCCGGCCTCGGGAGATCAACACGAAGCAGCGCCCTACCTAGGCTCAGCAGAGAGGTCAGCAGGCCGGACTAACCTATGCACCCAGAGGTCTTGGGCCATCGCCCTGGGCACCGTGCGCGTTGCGTGGCTGGCCGGGGTGCAGGCGCGACACTGAACTCGTCAGTGAAGTATCCAGCCCATTCCCGGCGATCAGCCCGCACGGTGAATCATGACGTCTGAAGAGCTTTCGGGAGAAACGTACATCGCAGAGGGCCCCATAACCATTATCCCACGTGGTGGTAGTGCGTATAGGGCACGTCGACCCACTCAGATCACACACCCAAATCCAATAGGCTCATTTAGTAACACGCGGAGACAATCAGAGTTTCTGAAGCTCCGCCACAATATCACACTCGAGTGCCCTTCCGGCACACCCGACATCATAGATCCCCTGCGGGTACCCATCAGGGTCGACCCGCCTGTAACAAAGGTCAAAGTAACTGTGTGGTTATAACATCAAGGCGGAAAAACCCGAGGAATCACCCTCGGTGAATTCCACTCGACGAAATCTTCAGGGTGAACGTATGACGCATCACCCTCGAGGTTCACACTGAGGGGTTGCACGACAGAGTCGTATCGGAAGTGGAGAAGGAGGAACCACCCTCGATGTCCACGACCGAACAGCTACACTGCAGAGTATTCATCAGGAGTGCGTTACGAGGTATCACCCTCGGCACGCGATAGTTTCTATGCAGAGTCGT
Organism: Thinopyrum elongatum; assembly: GCA_011799875.1. Taxonomy (NCBI): domain Eukaryota; kingdom Viridiplantae; phylum Streptophyta; class Magnoliopsida; order Poales; family Poaceae; genus Thinopyrum; species Thinopyrum elongatum. Next base: position 136,616,865 of record CM022303.1, read on the forward strand.
ACAACTAAGGGGGGGTGAAGTGATGTGTCGGTCTCTGGTCGACGATCACACTGATCGAGTCGTCGATGATCAAGCAGGGGCAACAAGGGTAAGGTGGTGGGGGTCACTAATGGTTCACTACCAACCTATACTAAGCAGTTTAATATAGGCAGGTAAGGTAACAACAAACAGGTTACAAAAGCAGGCTATGCATGAGAATAGGAGCAAACATTAACAGTAGCAAAATCTAATGCAAGCAGGAGAAATGGAATGGGCGATATCTAGATGCTCAAAAGGGGGGTTTGCCTGGTTGCTATGGCAAGAAAGAGGGGTCGTCAACGGGCTGCTCGTCTGTCGCGTAGTTGTACCCAGCTGCAACGTCGTCGGTCTCGGCATCTATCGAGAGAGAAGGAGGGGGGAGAGAAACAATAAATTCACGGCAAAAATGCAAACAATATGCATGACATGTCTAAATGATATGCAGAGGTGTTCTACTGCCTAACTAAATGAGTTAGTTAATTTAGGAATTTATCCGGATTTATTTAATTAAAGTTGGACACTATTCATTTATTGAAATCGGTCTAAAAGTTCCATGTTCATCTAGCTAGGGGCATGCGATAGGAATACGGAGGGCATATTCAGATTCGTATCGAAATTCTGAGCAACTTTCATATATAAATTATTTTCATCGGAGTTATGGATTATTTTATATGATTTTTTAAAGTTTTAATCATTTTTTGAATTTAATTTAATCATTTAATCCAACATTATCCAGAATTGTGTAGGCTGACGTCATCATGACGTCAGCAGTCAACAGGGCGTTGACTGGGTCAAACTGATGTGTGGGTCCTGTAACATCCCCAGATATCAACCCTGTCATGAAGCTAATTAATTAGCCATGTCATCATGATCAATCTAAATAAATTGCAACTAGGAAACAATCCAACTCAATTCAAATTTAACATGCAAGTCAAATAAATACTTCTTCAAACAGTAAAACTAAAATGTTCATAATGTTGCAAATATTCCAGAAACAATTATAAAAATATAATAAACTTTAATTGAGTTAGTTAAGTGACTCTAGCATCAAGAAACAGTAGCCAAACATCACCTTTTTTTAATACATTATAATTAATCCCATTTAAAATGAAATGATATTTTGCCCAAACCAATTTCTGGTGGCTGAGAATATTGCATGGCAATTTTTGGGCCAAGTCACCTATTTTGTAAAAGTATACAAGCGACTAAACAATTGTCAAAGTAGAAAGAATAAAGAAAAGCAGAAAAGAAGAAATAGAAAAGGCCTAGACGCTACTGTGGGGTTGGGCCTCTAGTTCTACAGTGCCCGTGGCCAGCCCAGCCAATCCCTTTCTCCCTCCTCTCGATCTCTCTTTCCCCGGTGTCGACTGCGCGCGCTGACATGCCGCCGATGCCGCACGCGTCGGGCATCCGGCGAGCCGCGGAGGTGGATAAGTATCACCTCGGCCCCCCCTCGAACCCTAGCCCCACACCCACTCGCTCACCCTCTCCTTCCTCTCCGTCTCCTCAGAGCCGCCATGCCCGAACGCCATCGCCGCCATGGCCTCGACATACGCGCGGCCTCCAAGCTTCCCCTGCCCTCCAGACGAGCCCATCCGCTCCGCCATCGTCCCCTACGACACCTGCAACCACTAGGACAAGCCGGGAGCCAGTGTGTCGAGCGCCACGACTGCATCTTCCTTCTTGGCTCCGGCGAGATCCTCCAACGAATACGCCGCCTCTGCTGCTCCAAATCTGTCGCTGAGCCGCCTTGAGCTCCTCTGGTGAGCTCCGTCGTCGATCCCCTCTCCGCCTAGCTCGATTTGTACCCTGCTGCTGCTGCCGCCATGAATGTCCGAGCTCACCGCCGCCACGCATGATGCCGCCGTCGATCTAGTCAGCCTCAGCTGTGTCCGAGCACATGGGCGTGTTCCTGGCGCTCTGTAGAGCCCACCAGGGTGCTTCGTTAGTTCGCTAGCCCCCCATAGCCGTGCGCCCGAGCTTGCCCGTAATGCTGCCGCCGCCAACCTTGTCGCCGGCCTCGATTCCGGCCATCTTCGGTCTAACCAACACCACCACACGGCGCGCCTCGTTGCGCTCGTTCTATCGAGCCCTTCCAAGGCTCGTTTGGCCACCTGTAGATGAAACCCGGCCGAAGCCGCCCTCACTGGCGCTCGCCGGAGCAGCGTCGGAGCGCGCGCCGGAGTTTAAACCCTGGCGGGGACACATGTCAACACGCGGCACTAACCCCCGTCGCTAATACTCACTGACGCTGGGCCCCACTACTGTAGCAGTTAGGTTAGGCATTATATTAGCCACTAACTAAAGTGTTAACCCCACTGACATGTGGCCCCACCTAATTAGTAGCCGGATTAAGTTAAAACTAATAAAACTGTTAATATAAGTGGTGACACTGACACGCAGGTCCCACTGGACCCGCTGACCAGTCAACCCAGCTGACTGGGCAGGCCCAGTCACTGGCAGGTGGGTCCAGTGGGCCCCATTTGACCAGTCAACGCTGACCCAGTCAACTGCTGACTGTGCAGTTGACTGGGCCCACTGTCAGTCTCTGGGTGCATTTCTGTGTGCACTCAGCTGGGTACCCGTAGCATTTTGATCATTTATCTATGAATTAACTTTAATTCCAGAAATCCAGATAAACTTCGGAAAATCATAGAAAATAAACCGTTGCTCAGATCGAAAAACTTAAAACATGAAAGTTGCTCAGAACGATGAGACGAATCTGATCGTGTCGTCTGTTTCTATGTCGGAACCCCCTACGTAGGAGAACTCGTAACTTTGAGCCCAAATCCGATAGATGAATAGTGCATACATACCGGTTAATAAATCCCACGTTAATCCTAAAATAACTAAAATGACTTAGACATATCTTTAGGCAACCCTGCACTGCATCCTAGGCATAGCATGCTCCGTGTTGCATTATTTGCCGTGTATTTATATTGTTTCTTCTCCCCCTTTCTTCCCGATAGACTGCGAGAGCGCTGATGATCCGGTGGATAACTACCTCACCGTAGAAGATCCACTTTTGTCTGCAAAGCTTCCAGGCAAGAACCCCCATTTTGAACATGCCTATATTGCCTATTCTCTTCTCTCTTATGCTTGCATTAGAACTGCTGCTGTTACTGTTATCCTATATCTGCTACATAGCCTGTTTAATTGTAGCCTACTGTTGATACCTACCTGTTATCCTAAACTGTTTAGAATAGGTTGGGTAGAGACCGACAGAGACCCCACTTAACCCGACTGCCCCGCTAGATGAACAGAAGACCCGTGTAACGGGATTGAAGACCAGGCCCCAACACAACACGTCACATTCCCCTTAGTTGCCGACACTGCTAGGTTATTATCAAGTGCCGAGGGTAATACCTCGTCAGCACTTCTAATGATAACCTTGTAGGTTAGTTATTCGGTCGTGGTAAGCGAGGGTGATTCCTCCTACACCACCCCCGACACCGACGCCGTCATGCAACACCTCAAGAGTGGACCTCGAGGGTGATTCCTCCTTCGTTCACCTTGACGTTAACATCAGGTGGAATTCCATCGAGGGTGATTCCTCAGGGTTCCCCCTTGGTGTTAGACACACGGTTACTATTGATACTATGACTTACACTGAACCATGTTACTAAAGACGGGTCGGCCCTGAGGGGTGCCCGCGCGAGCATATTGGGAAGTGATATGGAGTCGGGTTGACCTGAGAGGTGCCCGCGAGATAACTACGAGGCGTGGCCGGGCATTCTTGGCCCTTGCCGCAAGTCCTCGAGACGGGGCGACGGGGTCACATCGATCGTGAGTCTCTGCTCGTTACCGCGCGCTCCTAATCCACTAAACGGTTTGGATATTTGATCCGAGGGGCCTCTGGCCTGATAGCACTAACCATCACGTGGGCATAGTATGGGTGTTCTGCGTCATATACTTCAGCCGAAGCTTAATTGACGTCAGCAACTGAGCGGCACATGCTGGGTTGGACTGGGAGTGCAACCGCACTTGTATAAGGGGTTGCTAGGTCTGCTCACCGGCGGTGTACGCAATGTGCAGGAGCGTCCGGGGCAATGGCCCAAGACCCCTGGGGGCATAGGTTAGTCCGGCATGCTGACCTCTCTGTTAAGTATTTGGTCGGGTTGCGGCGTGTTGCTTAGCCGAGGCCGGGCATGACCCAGAAAAGTGTGTCCGGCCGGAGTTAAGCGAGCGTGGTGGGTAACTTGGTGCACCCCTGCAGGGAAGAAAACATCTATCGATAGCCTGTCCTACGGTAACGGACACTCGGAGTTGTATCCCGATCGGTACAACTAGAACTGGTGACTTGAGATGAAATGGATAGTATGTCTCTGGGATTGCTTTCTTGCAGGGAGTCGAGGAAGAATCTCTGGCCGAGGTTGATGAAACTACTATACTTTACATTATGTTATTCTGCTCTCTTCTTATGCTGCAAGACTGATGAAGATGCTGAAGATACTAGTCTTTGATAGGACTAGGCTTTCCCCCTCTATTCTGGCATTTCTGCAGCCCAGTCCACCTATACAGCCCCCTTTGAAAATGTTGCATTTGTAGTGTAGATCCTTGCTTGCTGAGTACTTCGGATGAGTACTCACGTTTGCTCTATTTTCTTTTTCTCCCCATATCCAATTATCGCCACCAGATGACGGAGCCCCTGAGGTAGCTGCCCCCGTCGACGACTACGGCTACTACTACTACCCTCCCGGTGAGTACTACTACGAGGAGCCGACTGACGACCAGGAGTAGGATTCGGAGGGTCCTAGGCAGGAAGCCTACGCCTTTCGATCGTAGTATTTTTTTTGCCCCGCCTATGTGAAGGCTTATCTCTGTTCTGTAATATATCTGTACCCAGATATCTGATGCTTCCGCTGACACTTGTATGCCATCGAGCTATGTATTCGAGCCCTCGAGGCCCTGGCTTGTTATATAAAGCTTGTATGTCTTTATTTATGTTTTAGAGTTGTGTTGTGATATCTTCAAGTGAGTCCTTAGGCTTGATCGTGTGCATTTGCGTGTATGATTAGTGCACGATTAAGCCGGGGTCATCACAGGTTGGTATCAGAGCCGACTGCCTCTAGGAATCCCCCTTTCCAAATTCTTGGCCGAAGTTGAGTCTAGTGATCCAAAAACTATTTTACTAACTTGGCTGTGTGGCTTACGGGCCCACGTCGCCAATTGGGTGGTATTAGGATCTTTTATTCCTCGTCTATACTCTGGGACTCTGATCTCTCTTCCTTTCAGGTTAAAGATTTTACTAACTCTGACATTAGGTTCTCGTAACCACTTCCTCCCGGAGAGCCCCTTCACTATAGATGATCGTCTGCTTCATCTGAAGATTCAGAAGATACTCCCCGAAGTTTTCCGAGACCATTGTGCCCTTAGTCATTGCAAATCGTTACCACCGATAATCACTGTGAACATCTACACTTCCTTGCCGTTTGTATCTTCATTCCTAGTTACTCCTCTATGTACGAGATACCCGAAATACTCCTCATCAATCCGGGAATCCTTTGAGCCTACTGCCGCGCAGCTCCTTTCACATTGCAGTTAATTGCTCCCATTACCGGGGATCCGTTCATCCCCAGTTGTTCTTGAGTTCCTGAAATATTTCATAATGCTATCCGATCTTCCGAGAATCTACTGCAGCCTACTGCTTTTGAGATTCTTCTTACCTACTTTCATTATGGTTAATTCCATACGTTTAGTAATCTTCGTTGACATTCCTCGCCATTTGCCAATTTGAGTCCCTTGAATCAATGTGCTGCGAATGCTTTCTATCATCCGCCGACTCCTAGAATTTGTCCTTCTGGCTCAGTCACCATTCCGGATTGAGCTGGTTCTCGACCAATCAAGTATTGATTGATTGTCCAACTAAGCATGCACAAATCAGTTGTCCCTCTGCCCAGGTGAACTAATTGTCACTCCTGGCTTTGGAAATTATGAACCCTCTGAATTTTATACTTGGGTTGTTCAAGTGCTTCCTTAATTCGATGTGCTTGCCCCCGTCCTTTCTTGGAGGACTCTCAGGTGGAACCAGTTGTTTAAACCTTACCCCATTAGTTCTCACGGATCACTTGATTCCTTTTGTGGACAATTATCTGACCGAGGGAGGTAGTGCATTCCTTCCTCATATTGACCTGGGATTGACTACTGACCAGGACATGTCACGTAACCATGGTTGGAGATCTCTACAAGACGGAACACTAAAGCTGTCCATCTAGTTCTATTCAACCTACTCATCTTTTGATCAGAGCTTTTGCTTCTGATCCTTCATTTCTGGACCATAACCCCGTTGACTTAAACGTTGGAATATTCCGATGTTACTATAAACTGATGCCATTACATTCTTTCTTCTTCTGGTCGAGTACTGCTACTCACGTCAGATCCTTTGGCATCTAACTGATCTTTTGGTTGGATTAATATCCGACAATATCCTCCTTATTCAAACATCTTGTGAGTTCTACGCTGATACTTAATGCCTTTGGTAAATTGTATCATTTGCTTTGAGTTCGACACTTTGCTTTCAAACTCTTATCCCTTACTTTGGTTGATGGTTGTATAGCTTCGTAAAAATATCCCGATGGGTTGAACCTATGCTTTCTCTAATCCGTGTGAACTCGAAAGTTATGCAAGTCATACTCTTCTGGTGCTTCACCAGATAAATTTTCAGCACTACAATTTCTTCGAAAACGAGAAGTGAATGAAAGGTTCTGCATTGAAGAAGTGGGAGTCGACCTTGAACCTTTGTGTTCATGCCCATGGACCCGATGTAGAACTTATCATGTAAGCTGCTCACAAAAATAATTCCCCCTTGGTATAAGTTCATCTTGTATCTATATTTGGTCCTTTGCCACCGTGGTTCCGACCATGATTGTTCTTCTTTCATTCCATTTCCCGGACAAGTTAAAATACTTGTCTTCTGCAAATCATTTCACCTGTCCAACATCTATACTGAAATACCTCGAGCATTACCCCCCTACTATCTCGAGGATATCATCCTACAGTACTACGTCCTATGAATTTTTCCGATGGAGTGATACCTTTCCCTGTCATAGTCACTCCATGGGTTCTGGGTTGTCTTCAACCGAGACCACCGAATAATGAATCGATTCCGCTCGGTGATTCAACACTCCTAGTACTTTGTAGCTGGGGAGTTGGATGCTCCATCACCTCATTCCTAGACTGATCAGCTATATGCTTGTCGTGCTAAATTTTAACCGTGCTATCTGGTCCTTCTTTTCCGAACACAACTTCCGGCGATGAGCTAAGCTTACGCCGATCTTCCTCATCTAATCATTTCACCTCGAACAACAAGCTTGATTTCGAGCTTGTGTCATATCCGTGGTTCAAATAACCTTTTGCTTCAGCATTCTCTTTTGCTTGATGTCATCACTGTTCGATGGCATCTTCATAGAGTCTCTCGACAAAATTTGTCGTGCTCCCCATCATTATGCTGACTTGTTCTAGGATATCAATCAAATTCATGGTGAGAAATACCATCCTTGTCCATCGATGATTTGTTATCGTCAGCAACTTCCCTGACATTCTACCAACACAGACTTGGCCTTGTTTTGCTCTGCCAAGTTCCCTGCTATTCTTGTAATTGTTCCTTTGTATCTCTTGTGCCCTTCAGATCCAATCTCTTACCTGAAAGACCATGTTATTGCTACCTCGAAGCATGACTGTGGTACTCCAAATATTAATAAGAACATTGGCAGCGTAATGCTAATTGATTCTTAATCGTTTATCCAAACACCATTGTATGGGTAATATCATGATTCTTCCCGCGCCCTTTATCTAAATGCTTTTGAACTTGCTGTCCTATCATGTATATCATGCTTCGCTTTTCCTTGGACAGGATATACTTCCAATTCTTGTGTGTAAACATATTTTCCTTTCCATTATTTTGTTTAACCTTTCCTGTGATCTATATGATATAAGCAGAAGTAACTCCCTGCTTAAGTAAACACCCTCGGTGCCCAACTTCGACAGAGAGACCCTGTTACTATTGTTGATGACATTTCGGTAACCCCGATGGATGAGAACTTTGCCTTTTGGTCCGCCTCGTTCCATGAGCAGGAAAATGGTTCTCTTCGTCCCTCGCCCTTGGTACCGACCTTGTTACCGACATAACTGACAGACTTCCCTCTGACATGTCTCTTTGTTGTGACCGGTAGGATGTCACCGTTCACCCTACTTATAATTGACCCCCACAGTTCCACAGGATCGGAACCTGACTCTCCTATACATCCTTGATTTCAAAAGATCATTTGTACCTGGCTTCGTATCATATCACGAGCCACCCTCCGACAGTTGATCTATTTCCGATGCTCTGAACCCCCTTCTCACACTCTGGTCAGGTATCGATCGGTTGTCCATTCGCTTGATACTCCTTATTTGTACCCTCTTACCTTGATCTCGATGTTTTCTTAAGTTTCAACTCGAGAGATACTTCTGCCACATTCCCTGAATTGTTCACCAGATAATTAACCCTATAAGGGTCCGTTCTTCCGAAGTTACTTTTACTTCCCCACTTAAATCTCGGGACGAGATTTCTTGTAGTGGAGGAGATTTGTAACATCCCCAGATATCAACCCTGTCATCAAGCTAATTATTTAGCCATGTCATAATGATCAATCTAAATAAATTGCAACTAGGAAACAATCCAACTCAATTCAAATTTAAAATGCAAGTCAAATAAATACTTCTGCAAACAGTAAAACTAAAATGTTCATAATGTTGCAAATATTCCAGAAACAATTATAAAAATATAATCAACTTTAATTGAGTTAGTTAAGTGACTCTAGCATCAAGAAACAGTAGCCAAACATCACCTTTTTTTAATACATTATAATTAATCCCATTTAAAATGAAATGATATTTTGCCCAAACCAATTTCTGGTGGCTGAGAATATTGCATGGCAATTTTTGGGCCAAGTCACCTATTTTGTAAAAGTATACAAGCGACTAAACAATTGTCAAAGTAGAAAGAATAAAGAAAAGCAGAAAAGAAGAAATAGAAAAGGCCTAGACGCTACTGTGGGGTTGGGCCTCTAGTTCTACAGTGCCCGTAGCCAGCCCAGCCAATCCCTTTCTCCCTCCTCTCGATCTCTCTTTCCCCGGTGTCGACTGCGCACGTTGACACGCCACCGATGCCGCACGCGTCGGGCATCCGGCGAGCCACGGAGGTGGATAAGTATCACCTCGCCCCCCCCTCGAACCCTAGCCCCACACCCACTCGCTCGCCCTCTCCTTCCTCTCCCTCTCCTCAGATCCGCCACGCCCGAACGGCATCGCCGCCATGGCCTCGACATACGCGCGGCCTCTGAGCTTCCCCTGCCCTCCAGACGAGCCCATCCGCTCCGCCATCGTCCCCTGCGACGCCTGCAACCACTAGGACAAGCCGGGAGCCAGTGTGTCGAGCGCCACGATTGCGTCTTCCTCCTCAGCTCTGGCGAGATCCTCCAACGAATACGCCGCCTCTGCTGCTCCAAATCTGTCGCTGAGCCGCCTTGAGCTCCTCTAGTGAGCTCCGTCGTCGATCCCCACTCCGCCTAGCTCGATTGGTACCCTGCTGCTGCTGCCGCCATGAATGTCCGAGCTCACCGCCGCCACGCATGACGCCGCCATCGATCTAGTCAGCCTCAGCTGTGTCCGAGCACATGGGCGTGTTCCTGGCGCTCTGTAGAGCCCGCCAGGTTGCTTCGTTAGTTCGCTAGCCCCCCATAGCCGTGCGCCCGAGCTTGCCCGTAATGCTGCCGCTGCCAACCTTGTCGCCGGCCTCGATTCCGGCCATCTTCGGTCCAACCAACACCACCACACGGCACGCCTCGTTGCGCTCGTTCGATCGAGCCCTTCCAAGGCTCGTTTGGCCACCTGTAGACGAAACCCGGCCGAAGCCGCCCTCACTGGCGCTCGCCGGAGCAGCGCCGGAGCGCGCGCCGGAGTTTAAACCCCGTCGAGGAAACATGTCAACACGCGGCACTAACCCCCGTCACTAATACTCACTGATGCTGGGCCCCACTACTGTAGCAGTTAGGTTAGGCATTAGATTAGCCACTAACTAAAGTGTTAACCCCACAGACATGTGGCGCCACCTAATTAGTTGCCGGATTAAGTAAAAACTAATAAAACTGTTAATATAAGTGGTGACACTGACACGCGGGTCCCACTGGACCCGCTGACCAGTCAACCCAGCTGACTGGGCAGGCCCAGTCACTGGCAGGTGGGTCCAGTGGGCCCCATTTGACCAGTCAACGCTGACCCAGTCAACTGCTGACTGTGCAGCTGACTGTGCATTTCTGTGTGCACTCAGCTGGGTACCCATAGCATTTTGATCATTTATCTATGAATTAACTTTAATTCCAGAAATCCAGATAAACTTCGAAAAATCATAGAAAATAAACCGTAGCTCAGATCGAAAAACTTAAAACATGAAAGTTGCTCAGAACAACGAGACGAATCTGATCGTGTCGTCTGTTTCTATGCCGAAACCCCCTACATAGGAGAACTCATAACTTTGAGCCCGAATCCGATAGATGAATAGTGCATACATACCGGTTAATAAATCCCACGTTAATCCTAAAATAACTAAAATGACTTAGACATATATTTAGGCAACCCTGCACTGGATCCTAGGCATAGCATGCTCCGTATTGCATTATTTGCCGTGTATTTATATTGTTTCTTCTCCCCCTTTCTTCCCGATAGACTGCGAGAGCGCTGATGATCCATTGGACAACTACCTCACCGTAGAAGATCCACTTATGTCTGCAAAGCTTCCAGGCAAGCTACCCCATTTTGAACATGCCTATATCGCCTATTCTCTTCTCTCTTATGCTTGCATTAGAACTGCTACTGTTACTGTTATCCTATATCTGTTGCATAGCCTGTTTAATTGTAGCCTACTGTTGATACCTACCTGTTATCCTAAACTGTTTAGAATAGGTTGGGTAGAGACCAACAGAGACCCCACTTAACCCGACTGCCCCGCTGGATGAACAGAAGACCCGTGTAACGGGATTGAAGACCAGGCCCCGACACAACACGTCACATTCCCCTTAGTTGCTGACACTGCTGGGTTATTATCAAGTGCCGAGGGTGATACCTCGTCAGCACTTCTGATGATAACCTTGTAGGTTAGTTATTCGGTCATGGTAAGCGAGGGTGATTCCTCCTACACCACCCCCGACACGGACGCCGTCGTGCAACACCTCAAGAGTGGACCTCGAGGGTGATTCCTCCTTCGTTCACCTTGACGTTAACATCAGGTGGAATTCCATCGAGGGTGATTCCTCAGGGTTCCCCCTTGGTGTTAGACACACGGTTACTATTGATACTATGACTTACACTGAACCATGTTACTAAAGACGGGTCGGCCCTGAGGGGTGCCCGCGCGAGCATATTGCGAAGTGATATGGAGTCGGGTTGACCTGTGAGGTGCCCGCGAGATAACTACGAGGCGTGGCCGGGCATTCTTGGCCCTTGCCGCAAGTCCTCGAGACGGGGCGACGGGGTCACATCAATCGTGAGTCTCTGCTCGTTACCGCGCGCTCCTAATCCACTAAACGGTTTGGATATTTGATCCGAGGGGCCTCTGGCCTGATAGCACTAACCATCACGTGGGCATAGTATGGGCGTTCTGCGTCGTATACTTCAGCCGAAGCTTAATAGACGTCAGCAACTGAGTGGCACACGTTGGGTTGGACTGGGAATGCAACCGCACTTGTATAAGGGGTTGCTAGGTCTGCTCACCGGCGGTGTACGCAACGTGCAGGAGCGTCCGGGGCGATGGCCCAAGACCCCTAGGAGCATAGGTTAGTCCGGCGTGCTGACCTCTCTGTTAATTATTTGGTCGGGTTGCGGCGTGTTGCTTAGCCGAGGCCGGGCATGACCCAGAAAAGTGTGTCCGGCCGGAGTTAAGCGAGCGTGGTGGGTAACTTGGTGCACCCCTGCAGGGAAGAAAACATCTATCGATATCCTATCCTACGGTAACGGACACTCGGAGTTGTATCCCGATCGGTACAACTAGAACTAGTGACTTGAGATGAAATGGATAGTATGGCTCTGGGATTGCTTTCTCGCAGGGAGTCGAGGAAGAATCTCTGGCCGAGGTTGATGACACTACTATACTTTACAATATGTTATTCTGCTCTCTTCTTATGCTGCAAGACTGATGAAGATGCTGAAGATGCTAGTCTTCGATAGGACTAGGCTTTCCCCCTCTATTCTGGCATTTCTGCAGCCCAGTCCACCTATACAACCCCCTTTGAAAATGTTGCATATGTAGTGTAGATCCTTGCTTGCTGAGTACTTCGGATGAGTACTCACGTTTGCTTTATTTTCTTTTTCTCCCCATATCCAATTATCGCCACCAGATGACGGAGCCCCTGAGGGAGCTGCCCCCATCGACGACTATGGCTACTACTACTACCCTCCTCGCGAGTACTACTATGAGGAGCCGACTGACGACCAGGAGTTGGATTCGGAGGGTCCTAGGTAGGAGGCCTACGCCTTTCGATCGTAGCATTTTATTTTGCCCCGCCTCTGTGAAGGCTTATCTCTGTTCTGTAATATATCTGTACCCAGATATCTGATGCTTCCGCTGACACTTGTATGCCATCGAGCTATGTATTCGAGCCCTCGAGGCCCTGGCTTGTAATATAAAGCTTGTATGTCTTTATTTATGTTTTAGAGTTGTGTTGTGATATCTTCAAGTGAGTCCTTAGGCTTGATAGTGTGCATTTGCGTGTATGATTAGTGCATGATTAAGCCGGGGTCATCACAGGTCCCACCTGTCATAGTCTGTTTAGGTTAATTAGGGTTTAACTAATCTAATTACTATTTAATTAAACTAACTAATTAATTAGATTAACTAAACAGAGTTAATTAACTTAATTAATTCACTAACTAATTAATTAATTAACTAATTATTAATTTTATTGAATCATTTTCATTTTTTTAATTAAAGTTATGTGGGGCTGGGCCCCGTCTGTCAGTGGTATAGGGGCATCGGGCCCATTCATCAGTGGCCCATAGGCCACTGCGGGCGCGCGGGCACGCGGGCGCGGCCAGGGCGAGTCCGGGCGCTGCCCACGGGTGCGGCCAGCGACGCGGTTGCCGGAGCATGGCGGAGCGGCGCGGCAGCGTGGGGCGCGCGCGGCCAGCGGCGGCGTCAGGCGAGGGGCGAGGCCATGGCCGGAGTGGCCGGAGCAGGGAGGAGGAGCAGGGCGAGGGCGGGCTGCGCGGTGGGGACGAGGCGAGCGGCGAGCGGGCGTCGTGGAGACGAGCAAGGCGAGGCGAGCTGCGTGCGTGCGCGATGCATACGAGCAGCGGCAGCGGGCGTGGGGTGTGCGAGCGCGCGCTTCGGCGCGGGTAGGGCCCAGCGGTCGGGCGCGGCAGCGCGCGTGCGTGTGTGGCCTGTGGCGGGTGAGCGTGTAACGGGCACGCCCGGAGCGCGTCGACCGCGGGCGGCGACCGTGGTGAGCGGGGAGCTGAGGAGGGGGGAACAGGGGAGGCCGGGCCTCACTGCGAGGCGTAGGGACAAGGCAGCGGCTGCCCGGGTGAGCGGTTTGGGGCAGAGGACGAGGAGGCGCCGATGAACGACGGCGGGGAGGCGGCAGTGCACGGTGGCGTCGGGCGGCATCGAGGCGTGCCCCAATCCGATCTGGATTGGGGAGGGGAGGAGGGGAGAGCGAGGGGGTGAGTGGGGGGGCGATAGGCTAGGGTTTCGGGGTCTCTGGGGGTATAGGCGTGGCGGTGGGCCGGCCTGGCGGGCTGAGGCCAGCTGGGCTAGGCCCAGTTGGGCCGGGGGGGTTTTCTTTTTATTTTTGTTTTATTTCCTTTTGTCTTTTGTCTTTTAGCTTTTTAATTATTCTTATTTTCTGTTTTGCAAATAGTTAGGCCACAAAATGACTTTTACAAAATTAGTAACCTAGCTCATAATTAGCAGTGCATTATACCCTAACTCCAAAAACTAGTTTTGGCAAAACACAATTTCATATTTAATTTAGATTAAATAAAAGGTTAATAAATATTGTTTTTAGTCACTGTTGGAGGATGTTTGAGTCACTTACCCAATTCCAATGATGTTGGTTTCAATTTTAGAATTGTCTCTGATTTTCTTGCTATTTAATGAACAATTTAGTTTCTGATTTGAACAACTTTTATTTTCCAATTTAAATTAATTTGAATTTTGAGTTAGGAGTTGAAATGCAATATGATGATGCAAATGATGATTAGGCACTGTTAATCATACTGACTTGTCATTACCAAAAGTGATTACTATGGCTAATGACATGGGGTGTTACAGCGGATCTACTCAAACATCATAGGATAACCATAGATCATTGAGAAATAATATATGGAGTTGAGCACCATGTTTAAGTAGAGATTACAGCGGGGAGAAGAGGTGTTACACTACTGCATAGAGGGGGAGAAAGTTGGTGTTGACGGTAGCAAGATTGTTGATGTAGATCGCCGTCACGATCCTTGCCCCGGCGGCACTCCGGCGCCACTGGGAGAGAGGGGGAGAGAGCCCCCCTCCTTCTTCTTCTTCCTTGGCCTCCCCCCTAGATGGGAGGAGAGTTCCCCCTCTGGTCCATGGCCTCCATGACGGCGGAGGGGCGGGAGCCCCTCCGAGTTTAGATCTCCCTCTCTGTTCTCTTCTGTTTCGCGTTCCCCAGATCTGGCCGAAAACCGTTTCTTATATTCCGGGAGATCCGTAACTCCGATTGCGCTGAGATTTTAACACGATTTTTTTTTCAGATATATGCTTCCTTGCGCCCGAAGTAAAGCCCCAACTGACATCCGAGGAGGGCACAACCCACCAGGACGCGCCCTGGTGTCTTGTGGGGGCTGTGGGCCCCCGTTTGTGTTGATTCCAAGTCCCAAAAATCACATATATTTCAAAATAATTCTCCGTAAATTTTTATCGTGTTTGGACTTTGTTTGATATGGATTTTCTGCGAAACAAAAAACATGCAAAAAACAGGAACTGGCACTGGGCACCGAATCAATAGGTTAGTCCAATAAATCATATAAAATGTTGTCAAAAGTATGTGAAAGTTATATAATATTGGCATGGAACAATAAAAAATTATAGATACGACGGAGGCGTATCATAGTGCCATGTCAATTCCCTAGGAGTGGTTTTTTTAGGGAATGATCTAGTGGCGTTGTTCGTTCAAATGTGCCCCCTGTAGTCAATGTTCATTCGCACTGGTGACCTCTTTGAGTGACGTCAACACATTATTGACATTCTTTCTTATAGACGATTTTACTGTTATTGAAAATTAATAGTGTCTTGTTTAAAAAAAAGATGGGGTGGATGAGCACAACAAAAAAGTGAGTTAATTGAATAGATGTACGCATAATTCGTCGACTTTGTAATTTCTTTTTTTTTGCGGGGAAAAGAGATTAAATTAAACTGGGATATGAGTACAATCAACACAAATCGCCTCAGCGATTTCTTATTTTGAACACAGTACAGACGCAAGCGCTCATATACACGCGCATACACTCACCCCTATGAACGCACACATGCATGCCCTACCCCTATGAGCACCTTCGAAAAACTGAGCCGGCATATCATCTTGAAATTTACGAAGTCACCGTAGGCACTTCGTCGTCGACGGGAACGTCTCCTCCCACTGAATGCGCATCGCCAGAAATCCTGAAATAAATTCAGAAATAAATGCGAGCACCAGGACTTGAACCCTGGTAGGCTGAGGATACCACAGTCCCTCTAACCATCCAACCACAGGTTGATTCGCCGCCTCAGCGATTTCTGGAGCGTAGTTTCTAAGCCAAACGACTGTCCTGCCTTGTACTCTACCTACTCTAGCTAGCTCGTGACTTGCCTTGTTAGCATCACGGCTGATCTGGTCCCTGATGAGCTCCTGAATCACACTAATCCTTGATGCATATATAGGTGGACGCATTCGGACTTCTCACATCCGATAGCTTGATGGCCTCCACACAGTCTAATTCTAGAGTGAAGGCATCCGGAGTCCAGTGCAGCGCGAGAGCGAGGCCCTCCTCCATCGCTACAAGCTCCGAGTCGAGTGCATCGATGCCAACACATATATGCCGGCTTGCCGCGAAGACCATGGCTCCCGTGTAGTCACGGAGAATCATACCTGCACCTGCTGTTCCATCATTTGCATATGCCCCATCAACATTCAGCTTCATCCTCCCTTCCTCAGGCGGCTGCCACTTCGTCCTGATTTTCTTTCGGCCATCTCTCATATGCTTGTCCTGGTTACTCACTGATATGTATGACACTGTTTCCTTTCCTTTCACTACGTCTGCTGTTGGATGTTGCTTTATATACATCAGCGTGTCCATATAACTACACAGAAATCTGCGGGAGCTCTCAGCTGGCAGAGCCGACTTATTATGCATAAGTTCATTGTGGACATGCCAAATCCTCCACAAAAGCATTAGCAGTAGCGAACATGGGGCCTCAGTTTGTCTCGCTAGGATCTGCAGTAGCCATTCATGTCCATCCGGCCGCAACATGTCGTCCCTCGGGAGGTCCCAAACTTCACGCATGACCTGCCAGAGCAGTCCCGCATGGGTGCAATGGACTAGCGCATGGAAAGTATCTTCATCTTCCCTCCCACAGACGCGACATGTTGCATCATGTGTCATATATGCCGTGTTTTCATGTTCACTTCTTTTGCCAGAATATTTGAGGCTACCTTCCATGCAAAGACACCTACCTTTGGGGGTACTGGACACTGCCATATCAAGCGCCATCCAGGCCGCTCACTGGTCGGCTGCTAGTAGCTCCAACCCCTTGCTGGTTCATTTGTAGCTGGAGCACGAGGCTATAGGCGCTGCGGACAGTTTATCTGGCTGCCAGGCTAGAAAATCTTGTTCATTCCTCAGTGATGGTCTGATCTTTATTATCTCTGCAACATCCATTGGAAGGAAATATTGGTTTAGTAGTTGCATATTCCAATTGCCACTGGGTTCTAGAAAGTCAGCTACCCATCTCAATCTATATCGTCGCTATTGTGTTACAGGTCTCAGACTCCATGCTCTTGGTATCCAAGGGTCTCGCCACACTCGGATACTTGCTCCGTTGCCTACACGCCAAATGATTCCCTGTTTCAGTAGTTGTAGCCCATACTCAATGGCATGCCAAGTCGATGATGCGTTGCCTGTAAAGATTGTATCAATCAAATTGCCATTAGGATAATATTTTGCTTTAGTACACGTGCACAGAGGGCATGCGGGTACTGGAGGAGGCGCCAAGCTTGTCGGCCCAGGAGAGCTTGGTTGAACAAATGCATATCTTTAAAGCCCATGCCCCCTTGGTCTTTCGATCGTGTTAGCATATCCCATGCCATCCAATGAGTTTTCCTTTTTCCATCCTTTGCACCCCACCAATAATTTCGGATCAATTTCTCTACGTCATCACATAGACCAAATGGTAGCTTAAAAACTCCCATGACATATACCGGCATGGCTTGAGCCACTGATTTTATCTTTACCTCCCTTCCAGCTGAAGATAGGTGATTATCACCCCTTGCATTAACCTCTTTGTTGTCTTTGATTGTAGATTTTGAAATTTATCCTTAGTCATTCTTCCCTCAGGAGTTGGCAACCTCGGATACTTGGGCTCAAACACCTCATTTGTTACCTGCAAGGTATGCTTTACTTCCTCCCTAGTTTCCTGGTCACAAGAATCTCCAAAAAATATTGAGCATTTTCCTAGGTTAATAAGTTGTCTTGTACTAGTAGCAAATGTATCGAGTACATCTCGGATCCGGGTGGCCTGCTCAGCATTAGCTTTGAAGAACAATAGGCTATCATCCGCAAAGAGCAAGTGTGAAATGACCGGCGCTCTTCTGCATATTTTAACTGGTTCAATATTTTCATTCTGAACCTCACGTTGTAGTAGAGCCGAGAGGCCGTCCGCGACAAAGAGGAAAAGAAAGGGGGACAAAGGGCAACCTTGCCGGAGTCCACGGGAAGGCGAGAACGAATCCAGAAGAGCTCCATTAAAATTTACTGTATACCTCACTGTGATCACACATGGCATAATCCATCCGACCCACCGGTGAGCGAAGCCCATTCTTTGCATCGTTCTCCTTAAAAACTCCCAGTCCACCATTTCATAAGCCTTAGTTAGGCCCAGCTTATATGCACATAAGTTCTTATCCTCATTTGTATTATGCTCGATGAAGTGCACACACTCAAAGGCAATCAAAGCATTATCAGTAATTAAGCGTCCAGGCACAAATGCACTTTGGTTCTCAGATACCAGTTCACCCAGGATTGGTCTAAGTTTATTTACCAGACACTTTGCCACTGATACGTCCACTTTGCATCATATTTTTATATTGATATTTATTGCATTATGGACTGTTATTTCACAAAGGTACAATACTTATGCCTTTTCTCTCTTATTTTACAAGATTTACATGAAGAGGGAGAATGCCGGCAGCTGGAATTCTGGACCAAAAAGGAGCAAATCTGAGAGACATATTCTTCACAACTCCAAAAGTCCTGAAATTTTACAGAGAATTATTTTGGAATATATAAAAAGACTAGGCGAAGAAACTACCAGAGGGGACCCACCAGGTGGCCACAAGCCTGGGGGCGCGCCCTACCCCCCAAGGCGCGCCCCCAGGGCTTGTGGGCCCCCTGGCCATCATTCGATGTCCCTCTTCTGCTATATGGAGGCTTTTGACCTCGAAAAAAATCAGAAGAAAGATTTCGGGATGAAGTGCCGCCGTCTCGAGGCGGAACCTAGGCAGAACCAATCTAGGGCTCTGGCGGAGCTGTTCTGCTGGGGAAACTTCCCTCCGGGAGGGGGAAATCGAAGCTATCGTCATCACCAATGATCCTCTCATCGAGGGAGGGTCAATCTCCATCAACATCTTCATCATCACCATCTCCTCTCCAAACACTAGTTCATCTTTTGTATCCAATCTTTGCTTTAGAACCTCAGATTGGTACCTGCGGGTTGCTAGTAGTGTTGATTACTCCTTGTAGTTGATGCTAGTTGGTTTATTTGTTGGAAGATCATATGTTCAGATCCTTAAAGATATTCAATACCCATCTGATCTTGAACATGAACATGCTTTATGAGTAGTTACTTTTGTTCCTGAGGACATGGAAGAAGTCTTGTTATAAGTAATTATGTGAATTTGGTATTCGTTCGATATTTTGATGAGATGTATGTTGTCTTTCCTCTAGTGGTGTTATGTGAACGTCGACTACATGACACTTCACCATTATTTGGGCCTAGGGGAAGGCATTGGGAAGTAATAAGTAGATGATGGATTGCTAGAGTGACAGAAGCTTAAACCCTAGTTTATGTGTTGCTTCATAAGGGGCTGATTTGGATCCACATGTTTCATGCTATGGTTAGATTTATCTTAATTCTTCTTTCGTAGTTGCGGATGCTTGCGAGAGGGGTTAATCATAAGTGGGAGGCTTGTCCAAGTAAGGACAGCACCCAACCACCGGTCCACCCACATATCAAATTATCAAAGTAACGAACGCAAATCATATGAGCATGATGAAAACTAGCTTGACGATAATTCCCATCTGTCCTCGGGAGCGCTTTGCTTTCGTCCAGGCTTATCCTTTGCTATAAAAAGGATTGGGCCACCTTGCTGCACCTTTGTTACACTTGTTACTTGTTACCCATTATGAATTATCTTATCATCAAACTATCTATTACCGATAATTTCAGTGCTTGCAGAGAATACCTTGCTGCAAACCGCTTGTCATTTCCTTCTGCTCCTCGTTGGGTTTGACACTCTTACTTATAGAAAGGACTATGATTGATCCCCTATACTTGTGGGTCATCAAGACTCTTTTCTGGCGCCGTTGCCGGGGAGTGAAGCGCCTTTGGTGAGTGGAATTTGGTAAGGAAACATTTATATTACGTGCTGAAATTTATTGTCACTTGTCACTATGGAAAATCATCCTTTGAGGGGCTTGTTTGGGGTACCTTCACCTCGCCCGGAAGAGCAAAGAATTGCTCCTCAACCTACTGCACCTACTGAAAATATTTATTATGAAATTCCTTCGGGTATGATAGAGAAACTGCTAGCTAATCCTTATGATGGAACACTACATCCTGATATCCATCTAATCTATGTGGATGAAGTTTGTGGATTATTTAAGTTTGCAGGTTTGCCCGGAGATGAAGTCAAGAAGAAGGTCTTCCCTTTATCTTTGAAGGGAAAGGTATTGGCATGGTATAGGCTATGTGATGATATTGGATCTTGGAATTACAACCGATTGAAATTGGAATTTCATTAGAAGTTTTATCCTATGCATCTGGTCCATCGTGATCGAAATTATATATATAATTTTTGGCCTCGTGAAGGAGAAAGTATCGCTCAAGCTCGGGGGAGGCTTAAGTCAATATTATATTCATGCCCCAATCATGAGCTTTCAAGAGAAATTATTATTCAGAATTTTTATGCTCGGCTTTCTTGTAATGATCAATCCATGCTCGATACTTCTTGTACTAATTCTTTTATGAAGAAGACTATTGAATTCCTATGGGATCTTTTGGAAAGAATTAAATGCAACTCCGAAGATTGGGAGCTCGACGAAGGTAAGGAGTTAGGTATAAACCTTGAGTTTGATTGTGTTAAATCTTTTATGGATACCGATGCTTTTCGTGAATTTAGCACTAAATATGTGATGGAAATATGCCCTTGAGATAATAATAAAGTTGTTAATATTAGATTTCCTTATTCATGATAAAGGTTTATTATTCATGCTAGAATTGTATTGATCGGAAACTTAAATACATGTGTGGATACATAAACAAATACCGTGTCCCTAGTAAGCCTATACTAGACTAGCTCATTGATCAAAGATGGTTAGGGTTTCCTAACCATAGACATGTGTTGTCACTTGATAACGGGATCACATCATTAGGAGGATGATGTGATGGACAAGACCCATCCGTTAGCTTAGCATATGATCATTCAGTTTATTGCTATTGCTTTCTTAATGTAAAATACATATTCCTTCGACTATGAGATCGTGCGACTCCCGGATACCGGAGGAATACCTTGTGTGCTATCAAACGTCACAACGTAACTGGGTGATCATAAAGATGCTCTATAGGTATCTCCGAAGGTGTCTGTTGAGTTGGCATGGATCGAGATTAGGATTTGTCACTCCGTGTATCGGAGAGGTATCTCTGGGCCCTCTCGGTAATATACATCACAACAAGCTTGCAAGCAATGTGCCTAAGGAGTTAGTTACGCGATGATGTATTACGGAACGAGTAAAGAGACTTTTGGTAATGAGATTGAACTAGGTATGAAGATACCAACGATCGAATCTCGGGCAAGTAACATACCGACACACAAAGGGAATTACGTATGTTTGTCATAAGGTTCGATCGATAAAGATCTTCGTAGAATATGTAGGAACCAATATGGGCATCTACGTTTCGCTATTGTTTATTGACCGGAGAGGTGTCTCGGTCATGTCTACATAGTTCTCGAACCCATAGGGTCCGCATGCTTAACGTTCGTTGACGATATAGTTTTATATGAGTTATGTGATTTGGTGACCGAATGTTGTTCGGAGTCCCGAATGAGATCACGGACATGACGAGGAGCTTCAGAATGGTCCGGAGGTAAATATTGATATATAGGACGATGCTATTTGGACACCGGAAAGGTTTCAGAGTGTATCGGGTAGTCATCGGATCACCGGAAGGGGTTCCGGGAAGCCCCGGGAGGTTAATGGGCCTTATGGCCCAAGAGGGGGGAACACACCAGCCCAGAAGGGGCTGGCGCGCCTCTTCCCTTGGCCGTCGGCCATAGGGATGGAAAGGAGGGAGGGCTAGCCCCTCTTTCCTTCCCTCCACCTTGGAGGAAGGAAAGGGGGGGGGGGGGGGGGGGGGGGGGGGCGCCACCTCCTCCTGCCTTCCCCCCGCAGGCATACAAGGAAGGGGGGCGCTAGAGGGTAGGAGCCCAAGGGGGCCGGCCGGCCACCCTTGGGGCGCCTCCTGGCTGCCTCCCCTCCCTCCTAGGTATATATGAGGGAGGGGGCGCCACACAAGACGACGACAATCTCTTAGCCGTGTGCGGCGCCCCTCTCCACAGTTTAGTCCTCCATCTAGTTTCTCCGTAGTGCTCGACGAAGCCCTATGGGAACAAGTTCACCATCACCGTCACCACGCCGTCGTGCTGCCGGAACTCATCTACTACTTCGCCCGTCTTGCTGGATCAAGAAGGCGAGGACGTCATCGAGCTGAACATGTGCTGAACGCGGAGCTGTCGTACGTTCGGTACTTGATCGGTTGGATCGCGAAGAAGTTCGGCTACATCAACCGCGTTAATAAATGCTTCCGCTTTACGGTCTACGAGGGTACGTAAACACAGTCTCCCCTCTTGTTGCTATGCATCTCCATGGATAGATCTTGCGTGTGCGTAGAATTTTTTTTGTTTTCCATGCAACGTTCCCCAAAAGTGGCATTCGAGCCAGGTCTACGCGTAGATGATATGCACGAGTAGAACACAAAGAAGTTGTGGGCGGTGATGGTCATACTACTTACCACCAACTTCTGATGACCCACAAGTATAGGGGATCAATCATAGTCCTCTCGATAAGTAAGAGTGTCGAACCCAACGAGGAGCAGAAGGAAATGACAAGTAGTTTTCAGCAAGGTATTCTCTGCAAGCACTGAAATTATAAGTAACGAGTAGTTTGATAGCAAGATAATTTGTAATGAGCAAGTAACGGTAATGGTAACAAAAGTGCAGCAAGGTAGCCCAATCCATTTGAGGCAAAGGACAGGCCAAGACGGTCTCTTATGATAAGCAAAACGTTCTTGAGGGTACACGGGAATTTCATCTAGTCACTTTCATCATGTTGGTTCGATTCGTGTTTGCTACTTTGATAATTTGATATGTGGGTGGACCGGTGCTTAGGTGCTGTTCTTTCTTGAACAAACCTCCTACTTATGATTAACCCCCTCGCAAGCATCCGCAACTACGAGAAAAGTATTAAGATAAAATCTAACCATAGCATTAAACTTTTGGATCCAAACCAGCCCCTTACGAAGTAGCGCATAAACTAGGGTTTAAGCTTCTGTCACTCTCGCAACCCATCATCTAATAATTACTCCACAATGCATTCCCTTAGGCCCTAATAAGGTGAAGTGTCATGTAGTCGACATTCACATGACACCACTAAGGGAATCACAACATACATATCATCAAAATATCGAACACATATCAAGTTCACATGATTACTTGCAACAAGATTTCTCCCGTGACCTCAAGAAAAAAAGTAACTACTCACAAATGATAATAATACTCAAGATTATAGGGGTATTAAATAGCATAATGGATCTGAACATATAATCTTCCACCAAATAAACCATATAGTAATCAACTACAAGATGTAATCAACACTACTAGTCACCCACAAGCACCAATCTAAGGTTCCGGTACAAAGATTGAACACAAGAGATGAAATAGGGTTTGAGAGGAGATGGTGATGTTGAAGATGTTGATGGAGATTGCCCTACCCAAGATGGGAGAGTTGTTGGTGATGATGATTTCCCCCTCCGGGAGGGAAGTTTCCCCGGCGGAATCGCTCCACCGGACGGCAAAAGTGCTCCTGCCCAAGTTGCGCCTCGAGACGGCGGTGCTTCGTCCCAAAAGTCCTCCCCTTATTTTTTCTAGGTCAAAATGACTTATATACTAGAAGAGGGGCACCGGAGGTGGGCCGAGGAGGGCACAACCCACCAGGGCGCGCCTGGGGGCCCTGGCGCGCCCAGGTGGGTTGTGCCCACCTGGTGGGCCCCCTCTGGTGGTTATTTGCTCCAATAATTCTTATATATTCCATAAAAAATCTCCGTAAAGTTTCAGCTCATTTGGAGTTGTGCAGAATAGGTGGCCTGAGGTAGCTTTTTCAGGTCCAGAATTCCAGCTGTCGGTATTCTCTCTCCTTGTGTGAACCTTGCATATTATGAGAGAAAAGGCATTAGAATTACTCCAAAAAGCATTATTATGCATAAAAACATCATAAATAACAGTAGGTAAACATGATGCAAAATGGACGTATCAACTCCCAAGCTTAGACCTCGCTTGTCCTCAAGCGAAAACCGAAATCGAAAAACATATCCACATGCTTAGAGAGAGAGGTGTCGATAAAAACAAAATACGGACATAGAAGCATCATGTATATTATTATAACAGCAATAAACTTTAACATAAAACTTTTATCAGATAACTTCTATCATAAACTTCTCATGAACAAGTAACAATTCATCACAAAATCGAAGTATAAAGCATAAACTCTATTGAAAATCAACAAACTATGTTCTCAGTCAACTTTGCAACTATAATTCATCATCTTTTCAGGAAGGGTCACATATCGGAGCCTTTTTGGCAAGTCCACATACTCAACCATCATATAGTCTTCTATGATTGCTAACACTCACCGCATACACATGAGCAAAAAGTTTCAACCGGACACATAGAAAGATAGGGGCCTATAGTTTCGCCTCCCAACATACTCACCTCAATTTTCTCTTACACTCAATTTTCTCTTACACTAAATGATCTAACACATTTAGAAGCAATTTTTATTGCCTTATTGCACCGATGACAACTTACTTGAAGGATCCTACTCAATCCATAGGTAGGTATAGTGGACTCTCAAAAAAAAATTGGTTTAAGGGTTTTGGATGCACAAGTAGTATCTCTACTTGGTGCGGAATTTTTGGCTAGCAAAGATGGGGGACAAACACCACATGTTAAAGGATCTATGACAATATAACTTCTATGTGAATATGAACAAAGATAAATATTTACGTTGTCTTCCTTGTCCAATGTCAACAATTTTGGCATATAATATTTTGGTGGGGGCTCACAATCATAAAAGATGTCCAAGATAGTGTATTTGCATGTGAATCTTCTCTTCCCTTATTAATTCTTTCATGAATTGCATCATTGACCAATGCTATGTTTGTCAATATCCAATAAAATTTTCTACTTATACTCTTCCTTATGTGATGTCATTACTTACCATAAGATTAGCATATGATCTTTTTCATTTATTTCCTTTCTTTTTATTGAACATGAAAGTAAAGAAAGCAAAACTCAAACTAAACTTTATTATATATCTCGCATGCGATTACAAGGATAGATCACTAAGCAAACACTCAAAAAGAAAGGATCAAACTAAACTTTTATTCAACTAAATCAAAGGATAACTAAGGATCGAACTAAGATAAGTAAGGGCAAAAGATAATGGAGGTGATATGATACCGAGATACCTCCCCCAAGCTTGGCACAAGCCAAGGGGAGTGCCCATACCCGATACTCAAGTTTCCTTTGGTGATGAAGATGAAGGTGGAGGTGATGAGGTAGTAGGCTTATCCTTCTCTTTCAGGCTCAAAAGATACTCCAGTCTTCGGATGACGCTCCAAAGGGTGATGATGTGCTCTTGCAATAAAATATTTTCACGAGTGAGATATCTGTTTTGAACACGAACCATTTCAATGATCCTAAAGGCTTCAATCTCAGTGGGAGTGATGTATTCATAGTATGGTTGAAGGATATCTTCTTCTTCCTCCATAGGCAAAGCATGTTCTACTGCTGGAGCTTGATCTCCAACAGCTTCCTTGCTCTTGTCCTTCTGGAAAGATTCTTTGGGCTCTTCTCTCTTCAATTCAATCTTCATCAACCAAGCATTCTCTTCTACGTTGTTGGAGGAGGAAGAAGACATGATGCTAGCCTTGATGGATCTGACAAAAAACAGCAAGAAAGAAAACAGAAGATTTCTCCGCGATATGGTTGTCAATAGGTTCGGGGGGTATATAAAGATTTTTTATCTTGGGAAACAAGCAAATAGGAGAAAAACAGAGTTCAGAAGGTACCCGAGGTGGGCACAACCCACCTGGGCACGCTTGGCAAGCCAGGCGCGCCCTGGTGTCTTGTGGCCACCAGGGGTGCCTTCCTGGTTGTTTCTTATTTTCCTAATTTTTAATATATTCCAAAACTGACAGAAAATATTTTTATGGATTTTTTGGAGTCTGTTTACTTACCGTATCACATACCTCCTCTTTTGCACGATTCTGGAGTGTTCCGGAAGGTTTCTTTTATGTGTTCTTCCAGTGTCATTGTTTGGATAATATTGCTTTCAACATTAATGGGCGTACCTGAGATATAATGTTTTATTCTTTGCCCATTAACAACCTTCGGGTTAGTGCCTTCGGCATTATTTATTTTTATAGCTCCAGATCGATAAACCTCCTTGATAACATAAGGTCCTTCCCATTTAGAGAGAAGCTTCCCTGCAAAAAATCTGAAACGAGAGTTGTACAAAAGAACATATTCTCCAACTTTGAACTCACGCTTTTGGATTCTTGTATCATGCCATCTTTTGACTTTTTCTTTAAGTAACTTGGCATTTTCATAAGCTTGGGTTCTCCATTCATCTAGTGAGCTAATATCAAATAACCTCTTTCACCGGCAAGTTTGAAATCATAGTTGAGTTCTTTAATTGCCCAAAATGCTTTATGTTCTAACTCAAGAGGCAAATGACAAGCTTTTCCATAAACCATTTTATAAGGAGACATACCCATGGGATTTTTGTATGCTGTTCTGTAGGCCCAAAGTGCATCGTCTAATTTCTTAGACCAATTCTTTCGGGACCTATTGACAGTTTTTTGTAAAATTAATTTTATTTCTCTATTGCTAAGTTCAACTTGACCACTAGACTGAGGATGATAGGGGGATGCAATTCTATGGTTAACATCATACTTAGCAAGCATTTTACGGAAAGCACCATGAATAAAATGTGAACCACCATCAGCCATTAAATATCTAGGGACTCCAAACCTTGGGAAAATAACTTCCTTAAGCATTTTAATAGAGGTGTTGTGATCAGCACTACTAGTTGGAATAGCTTCTACCCACTTAGTAACATAATCAACAACAACCAAAATATGTGTATACGCATTAAAGGAAGGAAAAGGTCCCATGTAATCAAAACCCCAAACATCAAATGGTTCAACAGCAAGAGAATAATTCATAGGCATTTCCTGACGCTTACCAATGTTACCAATTCTTTGACATTCATCACAAGATAAAACAAACTTACGGGCATCCTTGAAGAGAGTAGGCCAATAAAAACCAGATTGCAATACCTTGTGAGCAATTCTGTCTCCCGCATGATGCCCTCCGTAAGCTTCGGAGTGACATTTTCGTAGGATTTGTCCCTGTTCATGCTCAGGTACACAATGTCTAATAATACCATCTACCCCTTCTTTATAAAGATGTGGGTCATCCCAAAAGTAATGTCTTAAATCATAGAAGAATTTTTTCTTTTGTTGGTATGTAAAGTTAGGTGGTATATATTTTGCAACAATATAATTAGCATAGTCAGCATACCAAGGAGTGTTATGAGAGACATTTATTGCAGCTAATTGCTCATCAGGAAAACTATCATTAATAGGTTGTGGGTCATCAAGAATATTTTCCAACCTAGACAAGGTATCTGCTACGGGGTTCTCAGCTCCTTTTCTATCGGTGATATGCAAGTCAAATTCTTGTAGTAAGAGAACCCACCTAATGAGTCTAGGTTTAGCATCTTTCTTTTACATAAGATATTTAATAGCAGCATGATCAGTATGAACAATCACTTAAGAGTCAACAATGTAAGATCTGAATTTATCACAAGCAAACACAACTGCTAAGAATTCTTTTTCAGTAGTAGCATAATTGCGTTGGGAACTGTCTAGAGTTTTACTAGCATAATGAATAACATTTAATTTCTTATCAACTCTCCGTCCTAAAATAGCACCAACAGCATAATCACTAGCATCACACATAATTTCAAAAGGCAAGTTCCAATCAGGTGGTTGAACAATTGGTGCAGAAATTAAGGCTTTCTTAAGTGTTTCAAAGGCTTCTACACAATCATCATAAAAAACAAATGGAACATCCTTTTGTAAAAGATTTGTAAGAGGCCTATAAATTTTAGAGAAGTCTTTAATAAATCTCCTATAGAAACCAGCATGACCGAGGAAACTACGAATACCTTTGATATCCTTAGGACATGGCATTTTCTCAATTGCATCAACTTTAGCTTTATCCACCTCAATACCTCTTTCAGAAATTTTGTGTCTGATAACCCACAAGTATAGGGGATCGCAACAGTTTTCGAGGGTAGAATATTCAACCCAAATTTATTGATTCGACACAAGGGGAGCCAAATAATATTCTCAAGTATTAGCAGCTGAGTTGTCAATTCAACCACACCTGAAAGACTTAATATCTGTAGCACAGTAGTATGGAAGTAACGGTGACGGTAGCAAAAGTAACAGTAGCAGTTTTGTAGCAATTGTAACAGTGGCAACGGCAAAGTAATGTAGCAAAGATCAATATGTGAAAAACTCGTAGGCAATGGATCAATGATGGATAATTATGTCGGATGGCATTCATCATGCAATAGTTATAACCTAGGGTGACACAGCACTAGCTCCAATTCATCAATATAAGGTAGGCATGTATTCCAAATATAGTCATACGTGCTTATGGAAAAGAACTTGCATGACATCTTTTGTCCTACCCTCCTGTGGCAGCAGGGTCCTAATGGAAACTAAGGGATATTAAGGCCTCCTTTTAATAGAGAACCGGACCAAAGCATTAGCACTTAGTGAATACATGAACTCCTCAAACTACGGTAATCACCGGAAATAATCCCAATTATTGTCACCTTGGGGGTATGCAGATCATAACTCGTAATAGGTGTCTACAACTTGCAGGATAGGATCAAGAACACAAATATATTCATGAAAACATAATAGGTTCAGATCTGAAATCATGGCACTCGGGCCCTAGTGACAAGCATTAAGCATAGCAAAGTCATAGCAACATCAATCTCAGAACATAGTGGATACTAGGGATCAAACCCTAACAAAACTAACTCGATTACATGATAAATCTCATCCAACCCATCACCGTCCAGCAAGCCTACGATGGAACTACTCATGCACGGTGGTTAGCATCATGAAATTGGTGATGGAGGAAGGTTGGTGATGATGATGGCGACGGATTCTCCTCTCCGGAGCCTTGAACGGACTCCAGATCTGCCCTCCCGATGAAGAACAGGAGGTGGCAGTGGCTCCATATCGTAAAACGTGATGAATCCCTCTCTCTGATTTTTTTCTCCCCGAAAGTGAATATATGGAGTTGGAGTTAAGGTCGGTGGAGGTCCAGGGGACCCACAAGGCAGGGGGCGCGCCCTCCACCCTTGTGGACAGCCGGTGGGTCCCCTCTGGTTGATTCTTTCCCCAATATTTTTTATTTATTCCAAAAATATTCTCCGTAAAGTTTCAGGTCATTCCGAGAACTTTTTGTTTCTGCACAAAAATAACACCAAGGCAATTCTACTGAAAACAGCGTCAGTCCGGGTTAGTTCCATTCAAATCATGCAAATTAGAGTCGAAAACAAGGGCAAAAGAGTTTGGAAAAGTAGATACGATGGAGACGTATCAACTCCCCCAAGCTTAACCCATTGTTTGTCCTCAAGCAATTCAGTTGACAAATTGAAAGTGATAAAGAAAAACCTTTACAAACTCTGTTTGATCTTGTTGTTGCCAATATGTATAGCCAGCATTCAGGTTTTCAGCAAGGATTATGAACTAAGCATATTCACAATAACATTTAGGTCTCACATTTACTCATATCAATGGCATAATCAACTAGCAAGTAATAATAATAAATCTCGGATGACAACACTTTTTCAAAACAATCATGATATGATATAACAAAATGGTATCTCGCTAGCCCTTTCTGAGACTGCAAAACATAAATGCAGAGCACCCCTGAAGATCAAGGACTGACTAGACATTGTAATTCATGGAAAAAGAGATCCAATCATAGTCATACTCAATATCAATTAATAACAAAGCATACAAATGACAGTGGTGCTCTCTAACTGCTGCTTTTTATAAGAGGATGATGACTCAGCAATAAAAGTAAATAGATAGGCCCTTCGCAGAGGAAAGCAGAGATTTGCAGATGTGCCAGAGCTCGAGCTTTTTGAAACAGAGATGAATAATATTTTGAGCAGTATGCTTTCATTGTCAACATAACAACCAAGAGATCTCGGTATCTTCCATGCTAGATACATTATAGGCAATTCCCAAACAGAATGCTAAAGTTTATACTCCCCCTCCACCAACAAGCACATTCCACGGCTGGTCCGAAACAACGGGTACCATCCATACAAACAACAGTCCTGGGGGAGTTTTGTTTGAAGTTATATTTTGATTTGATTTGAGCATGGAATTGGGCATACCGAATACCAGCCACTTTCTCGTGAATGACAAGTGAATCAACACTCATCGTGAGAATAACCCACCTAGCATGGAAGATACTGACAGCCCCCAGTAGCTACATGAGCGATTCGGGCATACAAAACAGATTATTATTTGAAGGTTTAGAGTTTGGCACATGCAAATTTACTTGGAACGGCAGGTAAGTACCGCATATAGGTAGGTATGGTGGACTCATATGGAACAACTTTGGGTTTATGGAAGTGGATGCACAAGCAGCATTCCCTCTTAGTACAAGTGAAGGCTAGCAAAATATTGAGGAGCGACCAACTAGAGAGTGATAACAGTCATAAACATGCATTGAGATTAACCAACATTGAGTGCAAGCATGAGTAGGATATAAATCACCATGAACATAACTATCGTGGAGGCTATGTCGATTTTGTTTCAACTACATGTGTGAACATGTGCCAAGTCAAGCCACTCAAATCATTCAAAGGAGGATACCATCCTATCATACTACATCACAACCATTTTAAAAGCATGTTGGCATGTAAGGTAAACCATTATAAACTTCTAACTAATTAAGCATGGCATGAGTAACTATAATCTCTAATTGTCATTGCAAACATGTTTCATTCATAATGGGCTGAATCATGAACGATGAACTAATCATATTTACAAAAACAAGATAGGTTGAGTTCATACCAGCTTTTCCTCATCTCAATCATTTCATCATATATCGTCATTATTGCCTTTCACTTGCACGACCAAACGGTGTGGATAATAATAATAGTGCACGTGCATTGGACTAAGATGGAATCTGCAAATATTTATTTCAAAGGAGAAGACAAGGTAATATGGGCTCTTTGTTAGATCAACAATAATGCATATGAGAGCCACTCAACATTTTCATCGTATTCTTCTCCTCTCAACCCAAAGGAAGGAAAAAGAATTTCAAAGAAACACACCGAAATGTTTTTGGAGTTTTTTTTTCTGAAGAAAGTAAAACAAGAATGAGAAAAACTATTTACACGGGAAAGCTCCCAACAAGCAAAAGAAGAACGAGAAATCTTTTTGGGTTTTCTTTTAATACTACTACTAAATAAACAATGATAGGAAAACTAAAAAGAAGCTACAACTAATTTTTTGGTTTTTCTTAAAGTTTTTCAAACACATAAGAATAAAGCGAGAAAAAGAAAACAAACTAGCATGGATAATACAATGAAAAAGTATGAACACCGACAACCGGAATGAGTGTGTGAACATGAATGTAATGTCGGTGAGAAATACGTACTCTCCCAACCTTAGGCTTTTGGCCTAAGTTGGTATAGGCCCATGGATCAAAGTAGCCCTCTCCGGAGTGCTGAGGGGGATCCTGGGGGTTCCACTACTGGTTAGCAAGCTCCTGTGGCTCCCTCTAATAAATAGACTCCTGATAAGGATCAGGTGATGGCTCTGGATCAGGAACTGGGGATCGCGTCCTCTCCTAGTATGCATAAATGTCCTCGGGCAAAATGAGGTACGTGCCTGAATGAATGTTGAACAAAGAAGGTGCAGGTAAAGTAATAATCTGACAAGTTTTCTGGCTAAATACCAAGTTATAGATGAGTCTCTTATCCTTATCATCACTAATAAAATCATGTGCTACCATGCTGTTGTAATCTAAGTATATAGTGGGTAGCAGCATCTCCTCTTCTTCCTCGTGCCTAATGGGTATCTCAAAGCGTTTAGCAAGGCGGGAGGCATAGATACCTCCAAAGATAGGACCCCTCGAACGGTTTAAACTCAACCGTCGAGCAACCATAGCGCCCAAACTAAAAGTTCTATCACGAAGTAAAGCATGGCGCAAAATAGCAAGGTCAGGAGCACTAAGGCCTCCACTCTCCCCGCCACCAATTAAACATCTCCCAGCAAATAATGAGTAGTAGCGCAAAACAGGAAAATGTAAACTAGCCACTCTCGCTTCCGACACCCTTCTCCTTTCCCCTACGATAACTTCATCAATAAAATCTTCCACATCTCTAGGACGTGGTTCATCGACGCTGCCCTCATAAGGTAATTTGCAAACCTCACAAAAGTCATAAACCGTCATCTCCTTATGCTCATCATACAAATAAATTTCTACCGTGGGTGGAGATTTCCTAGCATGAAAGTGAAAATTTTGCACGAAGGTATTAATGAGTAAGAGGTATTGATTACACTTATCGTTGAGGAAGTTGGTGATGCCTGCATTCTCAGCCAAATAATAGAAATCATCATAAATTCCGCCCACCCCCAAGAATGCAACACTTCGCCATTCACACGGCCAAACCTCCGCGGTGCGAGGAAGGTTATACTTGGGCTTCTTCTTCTCTTCATTTTCATTTTCCTTTGAACCCCGGCTTGAAGAGCCTCTCAACCATCTCTTCATCATTTCTTTTCTCTGAAAATTTCTGGAATTTTTAATGACTCAAAATAAAAGTGAACCAAACTTAACAAAGTTGATAGCAACTACTCCTACAAGTGTCTAGAGGCTATATCATGCATCAAAACTACTTTGGACCATATAAATTTGACATGCAAGCTCAAGAACAAGGTCACCACAGCAGCAAAAATTTGCAATAAATAAAGCACTAGAACAAAAACTAATTGGACCATTGGAGGAGTCACATACTGAAGAACAATCCCCCAAAATAGTTTTGCAAATGGAGCTTTGCACAAGGAGATCGAAAATGGCAGCAAGATGAGCAAGAACACAGGTTTGAGCAACGAGATGATTTTTTCTGGAGGAAGACGAAGTGGATGGGTGCTGGAATAAGTGAGGGGGACCCACAAGGCAGGGGGCGCGCCCTACCCTCCACCCTTGTGGCCCATTGGTGTAGCCCCCTGGTGCATGTTCAGTGCCAGAAATTCTAAAATATTCTATAAAAAATCATACTAAATTTTCAGGGCATCTGGAGAACTTTTATTTTCGGGACATTTTTTATTGCACGGATAATTCAGAAAATAGACGGATAATACTATTTTTGCTTTATTTATTCTAAATAACAGAAAGTAAAAAGTGGGTACAGAAAGTTGTGCTTTCTAAATTCATCCATCTCATGCCTATCAAAAGGAATCCATTAACAAGGTTGATCAAGTCTTATTAACAAACTTCTTCCGAATGACATGAAATTGGAGAATTTTTGAATAACACTAGGTTACCTCAACGGGGATATGCATGTCCCCAACAATAAGAATATCATATTTCTTTTTGACAGTAGGAAGAGGGAACTCAAAACCTCCAATAGTAATAGTTGAAATTTTTCCAATAGAATTGATACTATGAACTTGAGGTTGTTTCTTTGGAAAGTGTACCGTATGCTCATTACCATTAACATGAAAAGTGACATTGCCTTTGTTGCAATCAATAGCAGCCCCTGCAGTATTCAAAAAGGGTCTACCAAGGATGATCGACATACTGTCATCCTCGGGAATATCAAGAATAACAAAGTCCGTTAAGATAGTAACGTTTGCAACCACAACAGGCACAAACTCACAAATACCGATGGGTATAGCAGTTGATTTATCAGCCATTTGCAAAGAGATTTCAGTAGGTGTCAACTTATTCAATTCAAGTCTATGATATAAAGAGAAAGGCATAACACTAACACCGGCTCCAAAATCACATAAAGCAGTTTTAACATAGTTTCTTTTAATGGAGCATGGTATAGTTAGTATTCCTGGGTCTCCAAGTTTCTTTGGTATTCCACCCTTAAAAGTATAATTAGCAAGCATGGTGGAAATTTCAGCTTCCGGTATCTTTCTTTTATTAGTAACAATATCTTTCATATACTTAGCATAAGGAGACATTTTCAGAATATCAGTCAAATGCATACGCAAAAAGACAGGTCTAAGCATTTCAACAAGGTGCTCAAAATCCTCATCATCCTTTTTCTTGGATGGTTTAGGAGGAAAGGGCATGGGTTTCTGAACCCATGGTTCTCTTTCTTTACCATGTTTCCTAGCAATGAAGTCTCTCTTATCATAACGTTGATTCTTTGATTATGGGTTATCAAGATCAATAGCAGGTTCTATCTCCACATCATTATCATTACTAGGTTGAGCATCAGCATGAACATCATCATTAACATTAGCACTAGGTTCATGCTCATTACCAGATTGTGTCTCAGCATCAGAAACAGAAATATCATTGGGATTCTCAGGTGTGTCTATAACAGGTTCACTAGAAGCATGCAAAGTCCTACCAGTTTTCCTCTTCTTTTTATTACTAGGAGGACTAGGTGCATCAGTATTAATTCTCTGAGAATCTTGCTCAATTCTCTTAGGATGACCCTCAGGATACAAAGGTTCCTGGGTCATTTTACCACCTCTAGTCATAACCCTAACAGCATTATCATTATTCTTACTATTCAACACATTTGAGCAAATCATCCTGTGCCTTAAGTACTTGTTCTACTTGAGTTTTAACCATGGAAGCATGCTTACTAATAATCTTAAGATCACTAATAGTTCTACTCATATAATCACCCAAGCAGTCGAGCATGTAAGCATTACTTTTCAATTGTCTACTAACATAAGCATTGAAATTTTCTTGTTTAACAATAAAATTATCAAACTCATCCAAGCATTGACTAGCAGACTTATTATGAGGAATATCACCTTCATCAAATCTATAGAGAGAATTTACCTCTACTACCAGTGTTGGGTTATCAAGACCATGTATTTCTTCAATAGGCGGTAAATTCTTAACATCTTCAGCTTTAATACCTTTTTCTTTCATAGATTTCTTTGCCTCTTGCATATCTTCAGGACTGAGAAATAGAATACCTATTTTCTTCGGAGTTGGCTTAGGAGTTGGTTCGGGAAGTGTCCAATCATTATCATTACCCAATATATTATTCAATAGTAATTCAGCTTGCTTAATAGTTCGTTCCCTGAAAACACAACCAGCACAACTATCTAGGTGGTCCCTAGAAGCATCGGTTAGTCCATTATAAAAGATACCAAGTATTTCATTTTTCTTGAGAGGATGATCTGGCAAAGCATTAAGTAATTGGAGAAGCCTCCCCCAAGCTTGTGGGAGACTCTCTTCTTCAATTTGCACAAAGTTAAATATTTCCTTTAAAGCAGCTTGTTTCTTATGAGCAGGGAAATATTTTTCAGAGAAGTAATAAATTATATCCTGGGGACTATGCACACAACCAGGAGCAAGAGAATTAAACCATAACTTAGCATCACCCTTTAATGAGAAAGGAAACAACTTAAGCATATAGTAATAGCGAATTTTTTCCTCATGAGCAAATAGGGTGGGTATATCATTCAATTTAGTAAGATGTGCCACAACAGTTTCAGATTCATAACCATGGAAAGGATCAGATTCAACCAAAGTAATTAACTCATGATGACAGAGAATTCATAATCCTTATCAGTAACAAAGATAGGTGAAGTAGCAAATTTAGGATCATATTGCATTCTAGCAATCAAAGTTTTTTCTTTCCACTTGCATAATAATTTCTTAAGATCATCTCTATCCTTACAAGCAAGAAAGTCCCTAGCTACCTCTCCATCCATAACATAACC
This sequence comes from Thinopyrum elongatum, assembly GCA_011799875.1. Classification (NCBI taxonomy): domain Eukaryota; kingdom Viridiplantae; phylum Streptophyta; class Magnoliopsida; order Poales; family Poaceae; genus Thinopyrum; species Thinopyrum elongatum. The sequence goes on from CM022303.1 coordinate 136,652,740, forward strand.
CTCAGGCATAATAGGAAGTTCATATCTAGGAGAGCTAGTCTTATCAGGTGTTTCAAAGTTTTCAGTTTCAATAATTTCATCAGTTTCAGAAATATCATCATCTTCAGCATAATCAATAGTTCTAACTCTAGCAAGATGTTCATCAAGTAATTCACCCAGTGGCACAGTTTTATCAAGCAAAGTAGTAGCATCATAAACATCATTCATAGTATAAGTAGCATCATCAATAACATGCAACATATCAAAATCAATAGCAGGTGTAGGTGTCACAAGCTTACTCAAAACAGAAGGTGAATCAAGTGCAGAGCTAGATGGCAGTTCCTTACCTCCCCTCGTAGTAGAGGGAAAAATCTTGGTTCTAGTATATTTCAAATTCCTCATAGTGATCAACAGATATAAATCCCAAGTGACTCAGAGAATAAAGCTATGCTCCCCGGCAACGGCGCCAGAAAAAGGTCTTGATAACCCACAAGTACAGGGGATTGCAACAGTTTTCGAGGGTAGAGTATTCAACCCAAATTTATTGATTTGACACAAGGGGAGCCAAAGAATATTCTCAAGTATTAGAAGCTGAGTTGTCAATTCAACCACACCTGAAAGACTTAATATCTGTAGCAAAGTATTTAGTACCAAAGTAGAATGGAAGTAACGGTAATGGTAGCAAAAGTAACAGTAGTAGTTTTGTAGCAATTGTAACAGTGGCAACGGCAACGTAACACAGCAAAGATAATATGTGAAAACTCGTAGGCAATGGATCAATGATGGATAATTATGTCGGATGGCATTCATCATGCAACAATTATAATCTAGGGTGACACAGAACTAGCTCCAATTCATCAATATAATGTAGGCATGTATTCCGAATATAGTCATACATGCTTATGGAAAAGAACTTGCATGACATCTTTTGTCCTACCCTCCCGTGGCAGCGGGGTCCTAATGGAAACTAAGGGATATTAAGGCCTCCTTTTAATAGAGAACCAGACCAAAGCATTAGCACTTAGTGAATACATGAACTCCTCAAACTACGGTAATCACCGGAAAGAATCCCAATTATTGTCACCTTGGGGTATGCGGATCATAACTCGTAATAGGTGTCTACAACTTGCAAGATAGGATCAAGAGCACAAATATATTCATGAAAACATAATAGGTTCAGATCTGAAATCATGGCACTCGGGCCCTAGTGACAAGCATTAAGCATAGCAAAGTCATAGCAACATCAATCTCAGAACATAGTGGATACTAGGGATCAAACCCTAACAAAACTAACTCGATTACATGATAAATCTCATCCAACCCATCACCGTCCAGCAAGCCTATGATGGAACTACTCACGCACGGCGGTGAGCATCATGAAATTGGTGATGGAGGAAGGTTGGTGATGATGATGGCGATGGATTCACCTCTCCGGAGCCCCAAACGGACTACAAATCTGCCCTCCCGGTGAAGAACAGGAGGTGGCGGCGGCTCCGTATCATAAAACGCGATGAATCCCTCTCTCTGATTTTTTTCCTCCCTGAAAGTGAATATATGGAGTTGGAGTTGAGGTCGGTGGAGGTCCAGGGGACCCACAATGCAGGGGGCGCGCCCTAGGCGGGCGCTCTCCACGCTTGTGGACAGCCGGTGGGTCCCCTCTAGTTGATTCTTTCGCCAATATTTTTTATTTATTCCAAAAATATTCTCCGTAAAGTTTCAGGTCATTCCGAGAACTTTTATTTCTGCACAAAAATAACACCAAGGCAATTCTGCTGAAAACAGCGTCAGTCCGGGTTAGTTCCATTCAAATCATGCAAATTAGAGACCAAAACAAGGGCAAAAGAGTTTGGAAAAGTAGATACGATGGAGACGTATCAGTGTCCCAAGACAATACCTTCATTAACCATAAAGTGGCACTTCTCCCAATTCAAGACTAGATTAGTTTGCTCGCATCTCTGCAAAACTCGATCAAGGTTGCTTAAGCAATCATCAAAAGAAGTTCCATAAACGGAAAAGTCATCCATGAAAACCTCAACAATCTTTTCACAAAAATCAGAGAATATAGTAGTCATACATATTTGAAAAGTAGCAGGTGCATTACATAAACCAAAAGGCATACTTCTATAAGCATAGGTTCCAAAAGGACAAGTAAAGGTGGTTTTCTCTGGATCAGGTTGTGAAACAGGTATTTGAGAAAAACCAGAATATCCATCGAGAAAAAAAAAGTGTGTGTGCTTAGATAATCTTTCTAGCATTTGATCAATAAAAGGCAAAGGGTAATGATCTTTTCTAGTTGCTTTATTTAATTTTCTAAAATCAATTACCATTCTGTAGCCAGTAACAATTCTTTGTGGAATGAGTTCATTTTTATCATTAGGAACAATAGCAATGCCCCCTTTCTTAGGGACACAATGAACATGACTTACCCATCTACTATCAGCTATGGGATAAATTATACCTGCTTCCAGAAGCTTCAGTATTTCAGTTCTTACCACTTCTTTAATTTTAGGATTTAAACGTCGTTGGTGATCAACAACGGGTTTAGCATCAGGTTCCATATTAATTTTGTGCTAACAGAGAGTGGGACTAATGCCCTTAAGATCATCGAGAGTACATCCAATAGTAGCTCGGTGCTTCTTCAGAATTTTCAATAATCTTTCTTCTTCATGTTCTGAAAGGTTAGCACTAATAATAACAGGATATATCTTTTTTCTCATCAAGATAAGCATATTTCAAAGTGTCTGGCAATTGTTTTAATTCAAACACAGGATCACCTTTAGGTGGAGGAGGACCTCCTAGAGTTTCAATAGACAAATTATGTTTAAGCAGAGGTCGTTGTTCAAAGAAAATTTTATCTATTTCATTTCTTTCATGCATATGCATATCATTTTCATGGTCTAGCAAATATTGTTCTAGTGGATCAGTAGGAGGCATTGTTGGGGAACGTAGTAATAATTCAAAAATTTCCTACGTGTCACCAAGATCAATCTAGGAGATGCTAGCAACAAGTGAGAGGGAGTGCATCTTCATACCCTTGAAGATCGCTAAGCGGAAGCGTTACAAGAACGCTATTGATGGAGTCGTACTCGCGGCGATTCAAATCGCGGAAGATCCAATTCAAGCGCCGAACGGACGGCGCCTCCGCGTTCAACACACGTACAGCCCGGGGACGTCTCCTCCTTCTTGATCCAGCAAGGGGAGAGGAGAAGTTGAGGGAGAGCTCCGGCAGCACGACGGCGTGGTGGTGGAGCTTGCGGTTCTCTGGCAGGGCTTCACCAAGCACTACGGAGGAGGAGGAGGAGGTGGAGGGGGGAAGGGCTGCTCCAGGGGAAGGGTTTCAGATCCCCTGAACCTCCCCACTATATATAGGGGTGGAGGGGGCTGGTTTCTTGCCCTCCAAGTCCATTGGGGTGTTGGCAAAGGTGGGAGGAAAGAAATCCCATCCTTTCCCTTCCCCGCCGATTGTTATCCCCCCTTTTTAGAGATCTTGATCTTATCCCTTCGGGATATGATCTTATTCCTTCTAAGGGGGGATCTTGGTGCGCCTTGACCAGGGGTGTGGGGCCTTGCCCCCACTACCCACGTTCATGTGGGTCCCCCATGCAGGTGGGCCCCACTCTGGAACCTTCTAGAACCTTCCCGGTACAATACCGAAAAATCCTGAACATTTTCCAGTGGCCAAAATAGGACTTCCCATATATAAATCTTTACCTCCGGACCATTACGGAACTCCTCGTGACGTCCGGGATCTCATCTGGGACTCCGAATAACTTTCGGTAACCACATACAATTTCCCATAATAACTCTAGCGTCACGGAACCTTAAGTGTGTAGACACTACGGGTTCGGGAACCATGCAGACTTGACCGAGACACCTCTCCGGCCAATAACCAATAGCGGGATCTGGATACCCATATTGGCTCCCACATGTTCCATGATGATCTCATTGGTGAACCATGATGTCGGGGATTCAATCAATCCCGTATACAATTCCCTTTGTCCATTGGTATGTTACTTGCCCGAGATTCGATCGTCGGTATCCCTATACCTTGTTCAATCTCGTTACTAGCAAGTCTCTTTACTCGTTTCGTAATGCATGATCCCGTGGCTAACTCCTTAGTCACATTGAGCTCATTATGATGATGCATTATCGAGTGGGCCCAGAGATACGTCTTCGTCATACGGAGTGACAAATCCCAGTCTCGATTCGTGCCAACCCAACAGACACTTTCGGAGATACCTGTAATGCACCTTTATGGTCACCCAGTTATGTTGTGACGTTTGATACACCCAAAGAATTCCTACGGTATCCGGGAGTTGCACAATCTCATGGTCTAAGGAAATGATACTTGACATTAGAAAAGCTCTAGCAAATGAACTACACGATCTTGTGCTATGCTTAGGATTGGGTCTTGTCTATCACATCATTCTCCTAATGACGTGATCCCGTTATCAACGACATCCAATGTCCACGGTCAGGAAACCACAACCATCTATTGATCAATGAGCAAGTCAACTAGAGGCTCACTAGGGACATGCTGTGGTCTATGTATTCACACATGTATTACGGTTTCCGGTTAATACAATTATAGCATGAACAATAGACAATTATCATGAACAAGGAAATATAATAATAACCATTTTATTATTGCCTCTAGGGCATATTTCCAACAGGCACGGCAATAGAATCAAGACCAATTATTTCATCCTTACTAGGCAATTCTTTCTTATGATGTTTTCTATTGAACTTGGAAAAATTAAACTCATGAGACTCATCACCAAAACTAACACTGACGGTTTGTTTCTCACAATCTATTTTAGCATTATCGGTGTTCAAGAAAGGTCTACCAAAGATAATGGGACAAAAGTCTTCTTGTGGGGAACCAAGAACAAGAAAATCAGTAGGATATTTTATTTTCCCACACAAGACTTCAACATCTCTAACAATCCCAAGTGGTGTGATGGTGTCTCTATTAGCAAGTTTAATAGTGACATCTATGTCTTCTATTTCAGCGGGTGCTATGTCATTCAAAATTTCTTGATATAAGGTAAAAGGAATAGCACTCAAGCTAGCACCTAAGTCACATAAACCATGATAACAGTGATCTCCTATTTTGACTGAGACAACAGGCATGCCAACAACAGGTCTATGTTTATCTTTTTCATCTGGTTTGGCAATTCTAGCAGCTTCATCACAAAAGTAAATAACATGCCCATCTATATTTTCTACCAAGATATCTTTAACCCTAGCAACACTAGGTTCTACCTTAATTTGTTCAGCAGGTTTAGGTGCTCTAATATAGCTTTTATTGACCATGGCTGAGACCTTAGCATGTTCCTTTATCCTAACAGGGAAAGGTGGTTTTTCGATGTAAGCAGTAGGAACAACTAGGTCAACATTATAAATGATAGTTTCATCTTTAACCACAACCGGTTCTTTAATAGGTGGGTGATATTTAAACCACTTCTCCTTAGGGAGATTAACATGAGTAGCAAATGATTCACAAAAGGAGGCTACTATCTCAGAGTCAAGTCCATATTTAGTGCTAAACTTTTGAAAAGCATCGGTATTCATAAAAGATTTAACACAATCAAACTTAAGCTTAATACCTGACTCTTTACCTTCATCAAGTTCCCAATCTTTAGAGTTGTGTTTAATTCTTTCTAAAAGATCCCACCTGAATTCAATAGTCTTCTTCATAAAAGAACCAGTACAAGAAGTATCGAGCATGGATTGATCATCACGAGAAAGCCGAGCATAAAAGTTTTGAATGATAATTTCTCTTGAGAGCTCATGATTGGGGCATGAATATAACATTTAATTATGCCTCCCCCAAGCTAGAGCGATACTTTCTCCTTCACGAGGCCAAAAATTATATATATAATTCCGATCACGATGAACTAGATGCATAGGATAATTTTTTTGGTGAAATTCCAATTTCAGTCGATTCCAATTCCAAGATCCAATATCATCGCATAGCCTATACCATGCCAATGCTTTTCCATTCAAAGATAAAGGGAAAACCTTCTTCTTAGCTTCATCTCCGGGTAAACCTGCAAGCTTAAATAATCCACAAATTTCATCCACATATATCAAGTGCATATCAGGATGTTCGGTTCCATCTCCTGCATAAGGATTAGCTAGCAGTTGTTCTATCGTACCCGAAGGAATTTCATAACCAATATTTTCAGTAGGTGCGGTAGGTTGAGGGGCAACTAATTGTGGTTCCGGTCGAGGTGAAGATACCCCGAACAAACCCCTCAAAGAACTGTTCTCCATAGTAACAAGTGACAATAAATTTCAGCACGTAGTAATAATTTTTCCTTACCGATTTCCACTTACCAAGAGTGCTTCACTCCCCGGCAACGGTGCCAGAAAAGAGCCGTGATGACCCACAAGTATAGGGGATCAATCGTAGTCCTTTCGATAAGTAAGAGTGTCAAACAAGTATAGGGGAATTTCATCTAGTCACTTTCATCATATTGGTTCGATTCGTGTTCGCTACTTTGACAATTTGATATGTGGGTGGACCGGTGCTTAGGTTCTATTCTTTCTTGAACAAACCTCCTACTTATGATTAACCCCCTTGCAAGCATCCGCAACTACGAAAAAAGTATTAAGATAAAATCTAACCATAGCATTAAACTTTTGGATCCAAATCAGCCCCTTACGAAGTAGCGCATAAACTAGGGTTTAAGCTTCTGTCACTCTCGCAACCCATCATCTAATAACTACTCCACAATGCATTCCGTTAGGCCCTAATAAGTTGAAGTGTCATGTAGATGACGTTCACATGACACCACTAAGGGAATCACAACATACATATCATCAAAATATCGAACACATATCAAGTTCACATGATTACTTGAAACAAGATTTCTCCCGTGACCTCCAGAACAAAAGTAACTACTCACCAATGATAATCATGCTCAAGATCAGAGGGGTATTAAATAGCATAATTAATCAACTACAAGATGTAATCAACACTACTAGTCACCCACAAGCACCAATCTAAGGTTCGGGTACAAAGATTGAACACAAGAGATGAACTAGGGTTTGAGAGGAGATGGTGTTGTTGAAGACGTTGACAGAGATTTCCCTCCCCAAGATGGGAGAGTTGTTGGTGATGATGATGACGATGATTTCCCCCTCCGGGAGGGAAGTTCCCCTGGCAGAATCACTCCGCCGGAGGGTAAAAGTGCTCCTGCCCAAGTTCCGCCTCGAGACGGCGGCGTTTCGTCCCGAAAGTCCTCCCCTTATTTTTTCTAGGTCAAAATGACTTGTATACGAGAAGAGGGGCACCGGAGGTGGGCCGAGCAGGGCACAACCCACCATGGCTCGCCTGGGGTCCCTGGCACGCCCAGGTGCGTTGTGCCCACCTGGTGGGCCCTCTCTGGTAGTTATTTGCTCCAATAATTCTTACATATTCCATAAAAAATATCCGTGAAGTTTCAGCTCATTTGGAGTTGTGCAGAATAGGTGGCCTGACGTAGCTTTTTCAGGTCCAGAATTCCAGCTGCCGGTATTCTCCCTCCTTGTGTGAGCCTTGCATATTATGAGAGAAAAGGCATTAGAATTACTCCAAAAAGCATTATTATCTATAAAAACATCATAAATAATAGTAGGTAAACATGATGCAAAATGGACGTATCAACGTCTTATTTTGATTCGGCGGTATTGTGGGATGAAGCGGCCCGGACCAACCTTACATGTCCACGCACATGAGACCGGTTCCACTGACTGACATGCAACTTGTTTTGCATAAAGGTGGCTGGCGGGTGTCTGTTTCTCCTACTTTAGTTGAATCGAATTTGACTACGACTGGTCCTTGAAGAAGGTTAAAACAACAAACTTGATAATCACCATTGTGGTTTTTGCGTAGTTAAGAACAGTTCTTGCTAGAAGCCCGTAGCACCCACGTAAAACTTGCAACAACAAAGTAGAGGACGTCTAACTTGTCTTTACAAGGCATGTTGTGATGTGATATGGTCAAGATATGATGTGATATATGTTGATGTATGAGATGATCATGTTTTGTAATATCGACAACCGGCAGGAGCCTTAGGGTTGTCTCTTATTTATTGTATGAAATGCAAGCACCATGTAATTGCTTTACTTTATCGCTATGCGTTAGCAATAGTTGGTGAGATGACCCCGACGCAACAATGGAGATCAAGGTGTCGAGCCGGTGATGATGGAGATCATGACGATGCTTTGGAGATGGAGATCAAAAGCACAAGATGATGATGGCCATATCATGTCACATATTTTGATTGCATGTGATGTTTATACTTTATGCATCTTATTTTGCTTAGAACGGCGGTAGCATTATAAGATGATCCCTTCACTAAATTTCAAGATAAAAGTGTTCTCCCCGAGTATGCACCGTTGCCAAAGTTCATCATTTCGAAGCACCTCGTGATGATCGGGTGTGATAGACTCTACGTTCACATACAATGGGTGTAAGACAGTTTTGCACATGCGGAATATTTGGGTTAAACTTAAAGAGCCTAGCATGTACAGACATGGTCTCGGAACATTGGAGACCAAAAGGTCGAACGTGAGTCATATAGTAGATATGATCAACATAGAGATGTTCAGCATTGATGACTACCCCATCTCACGTGATGATCGGACATGGGTTAGTTGATTTGGATCATGTATCACTTAGATAACTTGATGGGTGTTTATTTAAGTGGGAGTTCATTAGTAATTTGATTAATTGAACTTAATTTATCATGAACTTAGTCTTAATAGTTTTTGCATATCTATGTTGTAGATCATGGCCTGTGCTACCGTTCCCCTGAATTTTAATGCATTCCTAGAGAAAGCTAAGTTGAAAGATGATGGTAGCAACTACATGGACTGGGTCCGTAACTTGAGGATTATCCTCATTGCTGCACACAAGAATTATGTCCTTGATGCACCGCTAGGTGACAGACATGCTGCAGGAGCTACTGCAGATGTTATGAATGTCTGGCAGACTCGATCTGATGACTACTCGATAGTTCAGTGTGCCATGCTTTACGGCCTAGAACCGGGACTTCAAAGACGTTTTGAACGTCACGGAGCATGTGAGATGTTCCAAGAGCTGAAATTGATATTTCAAGCTAATGCCCGGGTTGAGAGATATGAAGTCGCCAACAAGTTCTATAGCTGCAAGATGGAGGAGAATAGTTCTGTCAGTGAACACATACTCAAAATGTCTGGGTATCATAACCACTTGACTCAGCTAGGAATTGATCTTCCAGTTGAGAGTGTTATTGATAGAGTTCTTCAATCACTGCCACCAAGCTACAAAGGCTTCATGATGAACTATAATATGCAAGAGATGATGAACGATTCCCGAGCTCTTCGCAATGCTTAAGGCCGCGGAGGTAGAAATCAAGAAGGAGCATCAAGTGTTGATGGTTAATAAGACCACTAGTTTCAATAAAAAGGGCAAGCGAAAGAAAGGGAACTTCAAGAAGAATGGCAAGAAAGTTGCCGCTCCCATGAAGAAGCCCAAAGCTGGACCCAAGCCTGAAACTAAGTGCTTCTAGTGCAAAGGAAATGGTCACTGGAAGCAGAACTGCCCCAAATACTTGGCGGATAAGAAGGATGGCAAAGTGAACAAAGGTATATTTGATATACATGTTATTGATGTGTACCTTACTAATGCTCGTAGTAGCACCTGGGTATTTGATACTGATTCGTTTGCTCATATTTTTAACTTGAAACAGGAGCTATAGAATAAACGAAGATTGGCTAAGGACGAGGTGACGATGCGCGTCGGGAATGGTTCCAAGGTCGATGTGATCACCGTCGGCACGCTATCTCTACATCTACCTTCGGGATTAGTTTTAGACATCAATAATTGTTATTTGGTGCCAGTGTTTAGCATGAGCATTATATCTGGATCTTGTTTATTGCGAGATGGTTATTCATTTAATATGGAGAATAATGGTTGTTCTATTTATATGAGTAATATCTTTTATGGTCATGCACCCTTGATGAGTGGTCTATTCTTGTTGAAGCTCGATCATAGTGATACACATATTCATAATATTGATGCCAAAAAGATGCAAAGTTGATAATGATAGTGCAACATACTTGTGGCACTACCGTTTAGGTCATATTGGTGTAAAGCGCATGAAGAAACTCCATGCGGATGGACTTTTGGAATCACTTGATTATGAATCATTTGATACTTGCGAACCATGCCTCATGGGCAAGACGACTAAAACTCCGTTCTCCGGAACAATGCAGCGAGCTAATGACTTATTGGAAATAATGCATACCGATGTATGTGGTCCAATGAGTGTTGAGGCACGCGGCGGGTATCGTTATTTTCTGACCTTCACAGATGATTTGACTAGGTATGGATATATCTACTTGATGAAACACAGGTCTTAAACATTTGAAAAATTCAAGGAATTTCAGAGTGAAGTGGAGAATCATCGCAACAAGAAAATAAAGTTTGTATGATCTGATCGCGGAGGTGAATATTTGAGTTACGAGTTTGGCCTTCATTTGAAACAATGTGGAATTGTTTCACAACTCACGCCACCTGGAACACCACAGCGTAATGGTGTGTCCGAACTTCGTAACCTTACTTTATTAGATATGGTGCATTCTATGATGTCTCTTACCAATTTACCTTTATCGTTTTGGGGTTATACATTAGAGACAGCCACATTCATGTTAAATAGGGCACCGTCATCCATTGAGACGACACCGTATGAACTATGGTTTGGCAAGAAACCTAAGCTATTGTTTCTTAAAGTTTGGGGATGCGACACTTATGTCAAAAGGCTTCAGCTTGATAAGCTCGATACAAAATCGGAGAAGTGCGTCTTCATAGGATACCCTAAGGAAACTATTGGATACACCTTCTACCACAGATCCGAAGGCAAGATCTTTGTTGCCAACAATGGGTCCTTTCTAGAGAAGGTGTTTCTCTCGAAAGAAGTGAGTGCGAGGAAAGTAGAACTTGATGAGTTAATTGTACCTTCTCTCGAATTAGAAAGTAGCACTGATGCGGCTTGAACTACATCGGTATTTCCCCAAAGAGGAAGGGATGATGAGCACATCCACGGTAGGTATTTCCCTCAGTTATGAGACCAAGGTTATCGAACCAGTAGGAGAACCACGCAACACTACGTGAACGGCACCTGCACACAAAGAATAAATACTTGCAACCCGACGTAAAAGCTGTAACATCCCCAGAACTTCACCCTGTTGTTAAGCTCATCAAACTTCCATGTCATCATGATCCTCTTCATGAAATTGCATTAGGAAATAATTCAAGTTCAATTCAAAATTAAAAATGCAAGTCAAATAACTATTTCTTCAAACAGCAAATCAAAAGTGTTCATAATTTTGCAAATAATCCATCAGCAATTGTGAAAATGAAACCAACATTATTTAAATTGTTAAACTACCCTTAACCTTTTTAAAATAGTGCCAAAACAGCACCTTCAATGCCTTTTCATTTTTGAAAAATCCAAATGAATTCCAAAACTCACCAAACTTTTTGTGACAGTGGACTAAATTGAAATACTAAATTAGATGCTAAGTATATATTTTACAAAATCTAAAATAATAGGAAACAAAGATAAAACAGAATAAAAGAAAAGAAAAATAAAACAAAACAAATAAAAAGCCAAAATGCCCCCTTCCCCTAGGACGTCCGGCCCAACCGGGCATCCACGCCACCAGGCCGGCCCATCCCCACTCCCTCTTAACCCCCACTAACCAAACCCTACCACCGACACCTCCCACTCGCCCCCCCTCTGCCTCCCACCCCCGATCCAGATCGGATCGGGGCATCGGGGCACGACCCCGACCACCGCGCCCGACGCCGCACGGAGCCGCCTCGCCGATGCTCGTCGCCGACCACCGGCCCATCGCCGGATCTCGCTTCCCTGCCTCCCCCTCGATGGCTCCACCGAGCCACGCCGACCCCCTGCCCGCCATCGCCGGTGAGGGCTTCGCCCTTCCCCTTTTCCCCCTCGCTCCGTGCCCATCGTGCCCCCGCCTCGTCGCCCGCCTTGCCGACCACCCCGCACCGCGCCGTCCTGGGCCTCGCCCCGCGCCCGCCAGTGCGTGTGGGTGCCGTGCCCAGTCGTGCACGTCCGCGCCTCCGAGGCACTCGCGCGCGCGCCCCTCCGGCCTCTGCTCCGCTCGCCGTGGCCATGCTTCCCCCTACGCGTGCTGGCACTCGCCGCGCACCGACTGCGTCCGGCACATGCTCGCCGCGCTCCTGTGCGCGTCCGCCCCGTGCTCGCCCACCGCGCCCTCCACGCCACCCTCGCTCCGTCGCGCGCCGCCCTGCTCCCTCTGCGCGCGCCCAGCCGTTGCCCTAGTGGTGGCCTCGCCGCCTTGGCCGGCGCCCCCCTTGGCGACCTGGGAATCGGGCTGGGCACCAGCACCCGCTGCCCCCTGCTCGCTCGCCCGCTAAGGCCCCTCTGGGCCACTGACAACGGGGCCCAGCCCCCTAACGTTTTAAAAAGGAAAAAGGAATTTGAAAAATAAATAAATAATGATTAATTAATTAAATAGTGAATTAATTAAGTTAATTAATTCTGTTTAACTAAGCTAATTGATTTAGGTTAACATAATCATTTAGTTAAGCTAATTAACCCTGTTTAGTTAGTGTGAATCTTTGACGAACGGGTCCCACCTGCCAGGGTTGACCTAGTCAACCTTTGGTCCTACTGACATCATACTGATGTCATGCTGACATCATGATTGCATTTTCTAATTAAATTAATTCTGTTAATTCTAAAAATGATTTAAAACTGTGATAAATATTATAAAATAAACCGTTTATCAGATGAAAATACTTTGTACATGAAAGTTGCTCAGAACGACGACACGAATCTGAATACGCCCTTCGTATTGCTGTCAGATGCCCCTAACTACCTGAACATGGAACTGGAACTTTTTAACTGATTTCGATAAATGAATAGTGCGCAACTTTAATAAAATAAATCCAAACAAATTCCCAAATTAACTAAATCATTTAGTTAGGCAGTAGAACACCTCTGCATATCATTTAGGCCTGTCATGCATATTGTTTGCATTTTTGCCGTGAATTTATTGTTTCTTCCCCCCTCCTTCTCTCCCGATAGATCCCGAGATCGACGCCGACGCAGCAGAGTTCGACTACACCCCCGACGAGAAGCCTAATGACGATCAGCCTCTCTCAGCAGAGCTTCCAGGCAAGCACCCCCCTTTGAACATGCCTATATCGCCTATTCTTTCTCCCTCCTGCTTGCATTAGAATTTGCTACTGCTCTGAGTTATCCTATTATGATGCATAGCCTGTTTATTGTAACCTGCTATTGATACCTTACCTGCTTATCCTAAACTACTTAGTATAGGCTGGATAGAGACCCACCAGAGACACCACTTTGACCAAGTTGCCCACGGTGGATTATCAGATGACTCGATCAGCATGATCGACAACCAGGCCCCGGCACCGCACATCACCCCCTTAGTTGTATGACACTGCAGCGTTACTATGGAGTGCCGAGGGTGATACCTCATTTAGCACTTCTGATGTTAACTCTGTAGAGTAGCTATTCGGTCATGGTCATCGAGGGTGATTCCTCCTTCACCACTCTCGATAACGACGCTGTCGTGTAACACCTCAAGTGTGAACCCATCGAGGGTGATTCCTCCGAGTTCACCTTGACGAATACATCGAGTTGGAATCCAACGATGATGATACCTCGGATTCCCCTGATGTTATGGACACACGGATACTTGGACCTTACAACTGTTACTTGGAAAGGTGGGTCGACCCTAAGGGGTACCCGCGAGTGATGGGAAGTCGGGTTGACCTGGAGGGTACCCGAGAGATAATTATGAGGCATGGCCGGGCATTCTTAGCCCTTGCCGCAAGTCCTCGAGACGGGACAACAGGGTCACATCGATCGTGAGTCTCTGCTCGTTACCGCACTACCAACACACTAACGATTTGGATATTTGATCCGAGTGGCCCTTTGGCCAGATAGCACTAACCATCACACGGGAATAAGTTATGGGTACTCTGCATTGTACGTTTCTTCCGAAAGCTCTGTCAAACGTCCAGCTCAGCATTGCGGCCGGGATGGACCGGCGCCACCCAGGAGAGAGGTGGTGCCTCGCTTCACCCTGCTCGCAATGACCCAGAGTGCACAGGGCGATGGCCCAAGACCCCTGAGCGCTTAGGATATAGACCGACGGGGACCTCTCTGCTGAGCCTAGGTAGGGCTGCGGTGTGTCGTTTGGCCGAGGCCGGGCATGACCCAGAAAAGTGTCTCCAGCCGGAGTTAATCGAGCGTGGTGGGTAAGTTGGTGCACCCCTGCAGGGAAGAACTAATCTATGCATAGCCGGATCCTCGGTAACGGACGCTCGGAGTTTATCCCGATCGATACAACTAGAACTGGATACTTGTGATGAGAAATGGATAGTATGGCTCTGGGATTGCTTTCTCGCAGGGAGTCGAGGAAGGATCTCTGGGCGAGGTTGATAACACTATTGCTACTTTATACTGTGCTATTCTACACTCTTCTAATGCTGCAAGACCGCTGAAGATGCTAGTCTTCGATAGGACTAGGCCTTCTCGCTATTCTGGCATTTCTGCAGCCCAGTCCACATATACAACCTTTCTTTGATAATGTTGCATATGTAGTGTAGATCCTTGCTTGCTGAGTACTTCGGATGAGTACTCACGGTTGCTTTGCTTCCTTTTTTCCCCATATCCGTTTGATGCCACCAGATGACGGAGCCCTTGGGTCAGCTGCCCCCGTCGACGACCACTACTACTACTCCAAGGGTGGTTACTACTACGAGTTGGCTGACGACCAGGAGTAGGTTCGGAGGGTCCCAGGCAGGAGGCCTGCGCCTTTTCGATCATAGTGTTTTTCTTTTGCCCCGCCTTTTAAAGGCCTTTCTGTCTTTCTTTTATATCTGTACTTAGATATCTGATGCTTCCGCTGACGCTTGTAAGCGAGCTTATGTATTCGAGCCTGTAACACCCCAAAAATACTTCTTTTGGATTTTCAAAATCTTTTCCTTAAAATAAAATATTTTTGAATTATTCTTGTCATTATTCTCTTTATAGTTCTTTTATTCTGAAAATTATTTTCAATTTTAATGGGATTTCAAATTTTCTTTAGTAGTTCTGTTTTGTGAGGTTTAAAAATTATTTGGATAATTAATTTGGAGGTTTTGAATATTTTCATTTAGAAAAGTTTATGGGAGTGATTTAAAATTCTTTTCAAAGGAAATGGCCCTTTTTATTTCTCTCTCTAACCCTTCTAAAATCCATCCAACAATTTTCCTTCCACTCCAAATTCATCCCACAAGTCACTCACAACTTCCAGGGAAGTATCCAACTCCTTTCCACCTCACTAAAATATTCTCTCAATATTTTATAAATTCCAAGGTTGGGATTTATATTATCCATCATTCCTATGGTTTACAAAGGAACCATCATTTCTACAAGGATTCCACCTCCACCAAAATTATCCCAACAAATACAGGGTACCCACAACCCATTTCTCCAAAAACATGGGGTGCCACAGTTTAGATTTTTCAAAATTCACACAGTTCAAATTTGGTCCAGAAACCAATTTCTTGCTCAAAACCAAATCTAAAATTCTCCAAAAATTCTGAAACTTTGTCAAACTCACTTTTGAGCATTAACACATCACCACAAAAATTTACAGAAATTCCTAAAATGCCTAGCACCTCCTGGCATTCTATCATACACCTTATATGCATACTGTAGCACTGTCGGAGAAATTCAGTTAACTGAATTTGTCTTCAGTGGCAGAGGCGATCGCCGCCGTGCACTCAACTCCACCTCATTCCCTCCTCATCCACGCCTCCTCATCCATAAATGTGCAGCCGCGGGGCCTCCTCGTCAGCCCCTCACCGTCAACGGGCCGGAGGCTGGCCGGTGCAACGGCCACCACACTCGGCCACGGCAGGCCGAGCGGATCAACTCGACCACCGGCCACCATCACTGCCGTCAACGCCCTCTCCACCTACCACCTCCACGCGTCGCTCCTCTCTGCGCCATCGCCGCACCGCCCAAGTCCCTGGACCCCTCCTGGCAGTCGCCAGAGTTGGTCATCGCCGTCGCACCCGTACAGGACTCGTCCCGTGGATGAGGCCGAAGCGCTCGACCTCGATCGCGCTGGCATCTCCAGAAGAGTCCGCCGCCCTCATTAACCCTCACCGTCCCTGACCACCGCCCCAAACCTACCTCGCCGACCGCCGTAACTCCGGCGTGATCCGAACCTCGCCGGACCGCCTCGGGATCGCCTATATAAAGGCCCCCGAGCCCCGTTCTTCCCACCCATCGCCTCCACCACCTCCCAATCGCCCCTAGACCACTCACCCGACCTCGAGGAGGTCTTCTTCTTCCCCTCTGATCACCGCTTCGCCGCCACTATCACCGATCTGTTCATCGTCGTTACTCCACTTCAACTGCTCAAATCTTGCCAGTAGTCATATATCCCACCAAATCATCGATTCCCCGCTTCAATTTCACCCCCCGAGCTCTCTCCGGCGAAATCCCAACACCACCGAACCACCATCCACCGCCGTCAACCTCGTCGCCGTTCTGCTGCTCGCCGGCGACCTCCACCGCCACCCACCGACGCGGTACATCATCCCGGACACGTCCCCACCATCGCCAGCTGCTGGAACCCTGGCGATCATCGCTGGCGACCGCCGTCACCTCTCTGTCTCGCGCGCGTGTTCAAATATTTGAACCTGACGGGTGGGCCCCCACCCCGCGCGGTCCTTTTATTTTTTTTCTCTGTTTAAGGCGAAGGCGTATTTTGCTCTTTCCGCCTTCTCCGTTGGAAAACGTATTTCAGCCGAAGCATTTTTTGTTTTAACTATATAGGGACTGCTGTTTTACAGAAAAGCCCCTGGATTTGAAAGTTTAATAACTTTTAAACCACAACTCTGTTTGAGTTGAATTTTTTTTTAAATTCTTATTTTTCTCTCTAGTTTTTTTTAGTATTTATTTAAAAATGCTTTGATACAACTTTTTGTGCTATTGTCAATTTTTTTAATTTAAGTTGAATTTGAATTTTCAGAAAAAGAAGAGGATAACTTTGCCGAGGATTTTGAAGAGTTTTCACCTGACTACTTTGGACAAGGCAAGCATTATTGAACTTGGGATATGGTGATTGCATTTTGCATCTGCATGTTTGCATCCGTTGTTATTGCACCACGTATATCACAAGTGCATGCATGTTCGGTCATGTCATTTTCTTACCCATGTCTTGCACTTCACTCAAGTAAAGAATCTTTCTAACATGGTAAAGCTATGAGTATTCAGGAGAGTGTCTCCTGCCTTGGACGTGCCGGTGGGCACGGGCCATTATTTTCGACACGGTGGTGTCACGTGACTCATGTGGACTATACCGGTGGTAATAATTAACACCTCCTGAGTCGGCCTAGATCGAGTCTTGTTCCTTTACACCTAGCTGGATACCGTGCTGCCATGGGTCTTTCCGCAAGGAAGGTACGGCTTAGTAAGTTGATAACCCCTGTCTAAGTGCACATCGTACAGAGGGCCACGATGAGGGTTTCCAAAGGCCTTGGACTAAATCCTGTCATTGGGTCTGGGGGCATGGGTGTTTCCGGTTGTGACTGAGAGGGGGGCACCCCTTGT
The DNA here is from genome assembly GCA_011799875.1 of Thinopyrum elongatum. Classification (NCBI taxonomy): domain Eukaryota; kingdom Viridiplantae; phylum Streptophyta; class Magnoliopsida; order Poales; family Poaceae; genus Thinopyrum; species Thinopyrum elongatum. Next base: position 136,670,388 of record CM022303.1, read on the forward strand.
AATCCGCGCATATTAATAGTGATCCCATGCAGGACATTGGTCTCTCCGTCTTAGAGTTTTTCTTGAATGATGCCTTGGGTGATTCCTGGCATCCGGAAGGTTAATCTGATGTGTGTTGGTCAGGTGTGTTTTCAACCCATAGACCGTAATAGGAATTAGTCAGTATCACGGTACTGACTAAAGAAATCCTTTACTTGTGGGTAAAGAGTACACCCTCTGCAGAGTTAAACCTATTCGAATAGTCGTGTCCTCGGTCAAAGGGCGTAGCTGGGTGGGTCAAGTGTCGGTCCCGGTGTCGGTCTCCGGAGGAAAACATTTAATCTGGACATGAACTTTTTTTTTGCAGGATATTATTGTCATCACTAGCACTGTCTTGGTTGTTTTGAATGATATTACTATGACTATTCCATGAATATTTATGCTTGTTAAATATTATTATGGTTATGCATAATATTGAGGACTAACCCATTTCTCTTATTTTGAATTTTCCTGAGTGTCTCAGGGGCTGGCTAGACTACCCCGGGCACTCAATTTTATTTTCAAGACCTCTCGTGGCGTCTCTCGAGTTAACAGGCGGTTTATCTCGCCACTACTCTTGTAGACACCCGATTGGCATTTCTCTTCAAGTCCGACCATGGCGTCACTTGACGCCCGACAGGCATTTCTTTTCAAGACCTCTCGTGACGTCTCTCGAGTTAACAGGTGGTTTATCTCGCCACTACTCTTGTAGACACCCGACTGGCATTTCCCTTACTTTTCTGAATGTCACTTGGGATGGCTAGACTACCCGTGGCATTCACTTGCTTTTATTTTCAAAAGACTGGTTATGGCTAACATGTTTTATTTACTTCCGCATCATTTTATAATTATGTCATGACCAGGATTTTAGTCAGCATGAGCATGTCATTATGTTCCTACATGAGCATGTGCATCCATTATATCTTTTGTTCATAATCTTTGCGAGTACATTCCAACGTACTCACTGGCTTGTCCCTGGCTATTTACTTGGCCAGACCTGGAGGAGGACGAGCCTGTGGAGGAGGATTGCGCTAGCGAGCCCGACGCTTAGAGGAGTCCCAGTCAGTCAACCTGTGAGATAGGAGTCTACCACATGTATCATCCGCCGAGCTTCCGCTAGACCAATAAAATAGTCAAGCCTCACTCTGACGCTTGGCTTTACGTTATTGTATCAGTGATGTATCACCACCACACCACTGTCATATTCCACCACTGCCATATATGGGCGAGTTTGTAATAATATTGTTGAGCTCTCAGACTCAACCCTATGTAATATTATATTGTACTGGTTATCTGTATCAAGGAAGTCGACCAGTTGTGTTGATCTTGGGGCTGGTGTGACTTAGGGCTTTTTCTGTGATTTATTCCAGAAAGGGGCCCGACGGAGCCCTCGAGGCCCCTGGCTTGTAATATAAAGCTTATATTATTTTAATTTGTGGCTAGAGTTGTGTTGTGATATCTTCAAGTGAGTCCTTAGGCTTAATCGTGTGCATTTGCATGTATGATTAGTGCATGATTGAGCCGGGGGCATCACAGGTTGGTATCAGAGCCGACTGCCTGTAGGATCCCCCTTTCCAACTCCTTGGCCAAAGTTGAGTCTAGAATTTGCAAAATGATTTTACTAACATGGCTATGTGGCTTACGGGCCCACGTCACCAATTGGGTGGGATTAGGATCTTTTATTCCTCGTGTATACTCTGGGATTCTGATCTCTCGTCTACTCGGGTTAAAGATTTTATTAACTCTGATATTAGGTTCTCGTAACCACTTCATCCCGGAGAGCCCCTTCACTACAGATGATCACTTGCTTCGCCAGAAGATTCTGCAGATACTCCTTGATGATTTCCGAGACCCTGTGCCCACTGCTTTCCAGTTCCTGACTACCGATAATCCCCGTGAATAACATCCTTGCCGTTTGTACCTTTATCCCTAGTTTCTCTTGTTGTTACAAGTTACCCCTATTACTCTCCGTTGTTCCGAGAATCCTTTGTGCCTTCTGCTTTGCAGCTTCTTTTCGCACTGCGGGTAATTCACTTACCCGGGGTCCGCTCATCCCCAATTGTTCATATGCATTCCAAAATACTTGGAAATGCTATCTGATCTCCCAAACATCCACTGCAGCCTATTACTTTTGATTCCCCTTGCCTGCTTGCATTATGGTTAATTCCATATGTCTAGCAATATTTATTAAAATCCTTTGTGATTGTCATTCTGTTCCTATGGATTCAACGTATGTGCGACTACTCGCAATCATCAATTAATCCTTAGGAATTTTCTTTCTGGCTCAGACATCATTCCGGATATGAGGAGGTTCTTGCCCAATCAAGATTCGATCAGTGTGCCTCTAAGTCTGTTCAACCTATCCATCTTCGATCGGAGCATCTGATTCTGATACACCGATCTAGAAATCAAATTTCTTTGTATTTAAGCATCGAATTATTCAGATGTTTCCATAAACCGATGCCCTTGCATTTCTTCTTCTTCTGGTTGAGTACTGATACTCACATCAACTCCGTCATGAATCACCAGATCCATTGTTGGGTTGTTATCCGATAGTGTCCTTAACATCCGAAATCTTGTGAGTTCTCCCCTGATACATATTGCCTTTGGTAAATTGTATCATCTGCTTTGACTTCGATACTCTGCTTACGAACCCGTATTTCTTCTTTGGTTGATGGTTGTATAGGTTCATAAAAATGTCCCGATGGGTTGGACCTATGCTCCCTCTTGCCCTAAATTTTCAGCACTACAATTTCTTCAAAAATGAGGAGTGAATGAAAGGTTATGCATTGAAGAAGTGGGAGTCGACCTTGAACCTTTGTGTTCATGCCCATGGAAACGATGTAGATCGTATCATGGAAGCTCCTTGTAATAATAGTTATCCCCTTGATATAATACCATCTCGTATCTGTGTTATGTCCCTTGCAACCATGGTCCTGACCATGATTGTTCTTCTTTGATTCCATTTCTCGGACAAGTTAAAATACTTGTCTTCTGTAGATCATTTCATCTATCCAACCTCTATTCTGATCTACCTTGAGTATTGCCCCTGTTATCTCGAGGATACTATGTCATTGCACTATCTCTTGTAAATTCTTATGGGATGATACTCCATCACATCATTCCTAGCCTGATCGACTATATCATTATCGTGCTAAATTTTAACTGTGCTACCAGGTCCTTCTTCCCGAAGCACAATTTTCAATGATGAACTTAGCTTACATCGATCTTCCTCATCTTATCATTTCACCTCGAACAACAAACTTGATTTTGAGCTTGTGTCGTATCCGTGGTTCCAATAGCCTTTGCTTCCTCACCCATTTTGCTTGATGTCGTCGCTGACCGATTACATCTTCTTGAAACCCCTCGACCAATGTGTCGTGATCGTCGTCAACCGCTTGATTTCTTCGGAGATGTCAATCGTATTCATGGTGAGAAATACCATCCTTGCCCCCTGACGATCTGTGTCATCATCGACAACATCCTTGACTTCCTACCAATACAGACTTGGTCATGTTTTGGTTATATCTTACATTTCTTGACATTCTTGGAATTGTTTCTTTGTACTTCTTGTGACCTTTAGATTCAATCTTTGCTTGGAACACCATGTTAATGCTACCTCGAAGCATAACTGTGGTATTCCAAATATCAACAGCAACATTGGAAGCACTTTGCTAAATGTTTCTTGACCTATTATCCAAACACCGATGTATGGGTAATACCATGATTCTTCCCTCGCCCCTTTATCTAAATGGTTTAGGACTTGCTGTCCTATCTTGTATATCATGCTCTACTTTTCCTTGGAAAGGATACACTCCTAATTCTTGTGTATAAACACATTTTCCTTTCCATTGGTTTGTTTAATCTTTCTTGCGATCTATATGATATAACCAGAAATAATTCCCTGCTTATAAAACATCCCGATGTACAACCTTGTCAGTGAGACCCTGTTACTATTGTTGATGACATTCCGGTAACCCCCGTTGCACAAGAACTTTGCCTATGGGTCCGCCTCGTTTTAATGAGCAGGAAAATGGTTCTCTTCATCCCTCACCCTTGGTACCGATGTTGCCACTGGCATAACTGACAGACTACCCTCTGACATACCTTGTTGTCATGGCCGGTAAGATGACACCGTCATCCCTACTCTCGATCGACACCCCCCACAGTTCCACAGGATCGGAACCTGACTCTTCTGTATATCCTTGATTCCAAAGTATCATATGCTCTTGGCTGTGTGTGTTATCACGAGCCACTTTCCGAGAATTGATCTATTCCTGATGCTTTGAACCCCCTTTTTCATGCTCCGTTCAGGTAACGACCGGATGAACATTCACTTGAAACCTCTTATTGTACCTTCATACTTTGCTCTCGATGTTTTCCTAAGTTTCAACTCGAGAAATACTTCCGCCACATTCCCTGAATTGTCCACCAGATAATTGACCCTACAAGGGTTAGCTCTCCCGAAGTTACCCTTTACTTCCCCACTTAAATCTCGGGACAAGATTTCTTGTAGTGGAGGAGATTTGTAACATCCCCAGAACTTCACCCTGTTGTTAAGCTCATCAAACTTCCATGTCATCATGATCCTCTTCATGAAATTGCATTAGGAAATAATTCAAGTTCAATTCAAAATTCAAAATGCAAGTCAAATAACTATTTCTTCAAACAGCAAATCAAAAGTGTTTATAATTTTGCAAATAATCCATCAGCAATTGTAAAAATGAAACCAACATTATTTAAATTGTTAAACTACCCTTAACCTATTTAAAACAGTGCCAAAACAACACCTTCAATGCCTTTTCATTTTTGAAAAATCCAAATGAATTCCAAAACTCACCAAACTTTTTGTGACAGTGGACTAAATTGAAATACTAAATTAGATGCTAAGTATATATTTTACAAAAAGTAAAATAATAGGAAACAAAGATAAAACAGAATAAAAGAAAAGAAAAATAAAAAAAACAAATAAAAAGCCAAAAGGCCCCCTTCCCCTGGGCCGTCCGGCCCAACCGGGCATCCAGGCCACCAGGCCGGCCCATCCCCACTCCCTCTTAACCCCCACTAACCAAACCCTACCACCGACACCTCCCACTCGCCCCCACTCCCTCCCCCTCTGCCTCCCTCCCCCGATCCAGATCGAATCGGGGCATCGGGGCATGGCCCTGACCACCGCGCCTGACGCCGCCCGGAGCCGCCCCACCGACGTTCGTCGCCGACCACCGCCCCGTTGCCGGAGCTCGCTTCCCCGCCTCCCCCTCGACGGCTCCACCGAGCCACGCCGACCCCCCTGCCCGCCATCGCAGGTGAGGGCTTCACCCTTCCCCTTTTCCCCCTCTCTCCGTGCCCGTCGTGCCCCCACCTCGTCGCCCGCCTTCGGACCACCCCGCACTACGCCGCCCTGAGCCTCGCCCCGCGCCCGCCAGTGCGTGTGGGTGCCGCGCCCGGTCACGCACGTCCGCGCCTCCGAGGCACTCGCGCGCGCGCCCCTTCGGCCTCTGCTCAGCTCGCCGCGGCCACGCTTCCCCCTACGCGCGCGCTGGCGCTCGCTGCGCGCCGACTGCGTCCGGCACATGCTCGCCGCGCTCTTGTGCTCGTCCGCCCCGTGCTCGCCCACCGCACCCTCCGCGGCACCCTCGCTGCATCACGCGATGCCCTTGCTCCGTCGCGCGCCGCCCTGCTCCCTCTGCGCGTGCCCCACCGCTGCCCCGGTGGTGGCCTCGCCGCCTTGGCCGGCGCCCCCCTTGGTGACCTGGGAATCGGGCTGGGCGCCACCACCCGCTGGCCGCCTGCTCACTCGCCCGCTAAGGCCCCTCTGGGCCACTGACAAGGCGGTCCTGTCCGGGATATCGTGCGACATATGCCAAGGGATGGCTTATCGTGGATGGGGACAAAAGTACGTCGCCGGGCTCTAGAAGCGGGAGTGAGCGAGACCACGTACGCTTGCGAATCTTACCCAGGTTCGGGGCTCTCCTAGGAGATAACACCCCTAGTCCTGCTCTGCGGGGTCTCCGCATGATCACTATTTCAACAGGTGGCTACAAGCTTGCTCCTTGAGCTACCTGGCTGGAGGTGGAAGAAGGGCAAGGCTAGCTCTACTCCACTCTCTCTGCGTGTGTGTGTGGTGCTGTGAGTGCTCGACGAGGCCTCTACCAAGGAGCGAACCCCTTGCATGGTGTGACCTGGGGGTTTATATAAGCCTACCCCCCAGGGGTACAACGGTAATCTGGCTAGATGTGGGGCCCGGTAGTCAGCGTCACTGGGCGCCGGCTTCTCCGCCGACCGCCGAGGCCCGCTGCGTGGTGGGTCCGCCGACTGCCGCGATCTCAGCCGATAGGTGGGTCCCGCCATCCACGGGCCGCATTGACTGCTTTATGCTGTAGCATTGCCCCTGATGATGAAGGCCTCGTCAGGGGGAGCGTGGATACAGTCCCGCCGCTTGGCGGGAACTCACTGTAGCCATACCGCGTCGTATCTGGTTAATGGCGCACGGACTTCGAGGGAGGAGGAGGGCCGCCTGCTGGGAGCCGGCCTCCCACTGAGCCGACTGGTCTGGGCTTGCCGCCTTCTGGCTTGTCACGGACAAGTAGGGCCCGCCGCATGCGGCCGTACTGACCGCCCGTCACGGGAGCATGGCTCCCTCTGCCATGGGTGACGTCATGAGTCGCATGGCAACAGTCCTGCGTTGGGCGCAGGATGCCTGCTCGGTACGCAGTACCGTGGCCACGCCCTGCCCTGGATTCGAGGGTGGCAGGCCCGTACTGTAGCCATGCCCTATCCCAGCATGTTTATGTTGGCGCTGACTTTGAGGGCACGAGGGGCCGCCTGCTAGGACTCGGCATCGCAGGAGGCCGCCTGTCAGGAGTCGGCCCACTTCATGGCCGTCTTGTGGACTCCGCCGCCTCCCGGCTACCGGCTGCTTGGACCAGCCGGCCTCAAGAAGGCGGCCCTTGTCCTTGATGTTTGAGGGGCACAGCCTGCCCCGATGTCTGGAAATACCAAAGGGAGCTGATGGGGCTACCCGTGGTCATTTACTCCGACAGTAGTCCCCGAAGCTGATGAGGCGCTGCGGCTGTAGGGGCGAGAAGCCTCAGCAGCTTCATACGCCGGGTCGTCTGGTATTTTGCTTCGTCCGTCTTCTGAGGTGCCGGCTGGTAGGTGTCGGCCATGACTAGGCAGGCCGTCTGGCAATTTCGAAACGTCGTGGAGGGGACCAGGTGGCATGCTAGCCAGACGTAAGGCTTGCCGCGTGCGCATGTCGGCCATGTGGTGTCATCAGGTCAAGCCGGCCTGCCAGCCCACGCGCGTGACAGGACAGCGCCATAGGCCGGGGCCCGCCACTACAGTGCCTCGGCCCGCGCACGGATCCGCTGCGGCTGAGGCGGACTGTTGGACTTCTGTGGTAGTTAATGCGCGCCTTTACCGGCGCCGCAATAGTGGGATCGTGGGGGAGTGGGCGTAGTTAATCCCACAATCCCCCACGCCCCCGTCCCCTCGGCTTTGCCGCCTGGGGCTATAAGTAGGGGGAGGAGGGGGGCGGCAGATGCACGCGCGCCCTTCTCTCCCTTCACCGTTCTTCATTTTCTCCGCTGCGGTCCAAGTGCTGCCGCAGCCCGCCGTCGTCGAGCGTTCTCTCGCTGCAGCTTCCTTGCTCTGCTGCAGCCTCGCCCGCTCGCCACCGCACCGCGCCTGCGACGAGCTCCTTCGTCCATGGTGCGCTCACGAGCCGGCGACTGGGATGACTCCAATGCCCACGATGACCATCTCTCCTTCCTCCGTCAAACACGGCGGCTGCCCTGGGAGGCGAACGTGCAGGTGCGCGTTCCCCCCGAAGCAGAAATCTCGCTGGCGCCAGAGGACGATGAACGCGTAGTCTTCCTGTCCCATTTCCTTCGTGGCTTCGGCCTTCCGGCCAGCGACTTCCTCCGCTCCTTCCTCGACTTCTACCGAGTCTAGCCGCACCACCTCACGCCAAACACGGTGGTGCTGCTGGCCGCCTTCATCACCATGTGCGAAGGGTACCTCGGCATTCTCCCCACTCTCGAACTCTGGGGGGAGTGCTTCTACCTCAAGCTGGGCACCGCCGCCAAGGGCCAGGCAGCTCAATGCGGAGCCTGTGTGGCGGTGCGGCGCCCGGGCACCGGGAACCGCTTCCCGCCCATCTCCTTGCTGCAGTCGGCCAAGCTGTGGCAGAAATCCTACTTCTACGTCAAGAACATCCACCCGACAAGCGACTACGTCAACTTGCCGGCCTACGCAGCCGGCCCGCTGGCCGAGCCGCGCGCCAACTGGCAGTACAGGCCGAGTTCCCTGTCGGCCGCCTCCTCCGTCGCCCTTGCCTGACTTCAGGCGATATCGGAGTCGGAGGGCTTGAAGGGCTCGGACTTGCTGGCTGCCTTCGTGACGCGCCGAGTGCTCCCCCTCCAAGCCCGGCCTCACATCATCAGCGGCATGAGCGGGCACCGGGACCCGTGCTGGATGTGCACACGGGACCTGCCGGACATGGAGGTGGTCCGGCTGGTCAACTATATCTCCAACTGCAAGCTGTCGGAGGTGGACTGGCGGTTCGGCATGCGGCCGTACGACCGCGCAGATCCGCCGCCTGCAGTGAGTCTTGTAATTCTTTTCTCTTTGCTGGTCTGAGCTCTTGTTTTTGCCGCCTGACCAGTCAGCCATGGTGCAGGTCCTCCCGGCCGAGTCGGCCGCCGGCACTCTGGATCCAGGTCAGGAGTATATGCCGGATCGAAGGAGGAGCGATGTGGAAGACCCCGACTTGGGGGCGGCCGCCATGGAGGAAGACGACGCCACAGGTGGCGGTGGTGGAGCAGGCGGCTCCGGGGGAGGAGGCGGCCTTGAGGACTTGCCGGACGACGATGAGGAGGAGAGCGAGCCGCGCCGCCCGCACGGCACCGACAGGGCGGGCGCGAGCTCCTTAGCCGCGCCGACCGCACCAGGCGGCCCAAAAAAGCACCGGGCCGGCTCGTTGCTGTTCGGCAGCCGGCCGAAGAAGTCCAAGAACGCGGCCTCCGCGACCAGGCGGCAAGAGGCCGCCGCAAGAGCGGCCCAGTTCCAGAGGGCCCCGAAGCAGCCCCCGATGGTGTCCGCGTAAGTGCTTGGCTGTGTTTTCCTTTCTTCTTCCTTTCAAACTTTTTCTGAGTTTTTCTCTTGTCTTGCCTGAATTAGGGCCCCACTCACTCTTGAGCGGTCTGCCGCTGCTTCCATGATCGGGGAGGCAGAAGGCTCCGCCAATACCCGCCACGTGGACCCGCTTGCCGACCTCCGGGCGGCGATGGAGAGGAATGCACGGGAGGCGCGTGAGGAGCGGGAGGAGGCGGAGAGGCAGGAGGCAGAGGCGGCCAGGGCAGCGCGGGCGGACGGCGCCGCCAAAGCTCGGGCGGACGCGGCCGCTAGGGCGCAGGCGGAAGAAACCGCGCACGGCCAGGCCCCGCAACTTGTCATTCCGTTGCGCGCGGCGCCGCCAGCGCCAGAGATCCTGGTGCCGATTGGAGGAGCCGGCGATGACCAGCCGGTCGTGGAGAGGGGAGGAGGTGACGCCATCGTCTCGGAGGCGGAGGTGCCCCCGCAAGCGCCGACTGCCGGGGCCCGAGGCAATCGGCCTGACGTGCCACCGGCGTCGCCGGTCGGTGTCAAGTTGGTGGTGGGGGCGACTCCCGCGGTCTGCCCTTCGGTGCGCCGGCGTGCGGCGAAGGCGGCCTCGGCGCCGCGAGCACAGGAGGTCGGGGCCGCGAGCTCGTGGGCCCTAGATGCAGAGGCCACCAGTGCCCCCCCCACCGGAATGGACGCCTGCGGGCGGGACGGGCGTGCTGAACAAGGCCGCGCAGGACGTTCAGGCCCAGCTCCAGGCCCAAGGCGCCGCCCTCCAGCAGTGTATGAAGGCGTTCTTGGCGACACGGACGGCCGTTCGGGTATGCTTCTTTGCTTTGTTTTTTTTATTCTTGCAGTCTTCCGTGGGGGCGCGCCAAGTCCAGGAGTTGGCTAAGCGGACCGCCGACCTCACCGAAAGTTGGTGTAAGCATTCTGTCTACTTCCTCGCGGGGGCGCGTCAGCGCACCCGCTGGGTGTAGCCCCCGAGATTTGGGCCGACTGCTGAGCAGTCGGGCCGGATCTTTTGGCAACCACTTTCTTTTTTGGTCATCTTTGTTGATTGTCCTCTCTTTCTCATTTTTGCAGGAGCCAACGCCACACTGCAGCAGCAGCTGGGCGAAGTCCAGACCGAGCTGCGCATCAAGGAGGAGGAGCACCGTAAGGTGGCCTTGGAGCGCGACCGTCTGGCCAAGAAGTTGGCGGACCAGGCGGACCAGCACAAGGCGGAGCTCCAGAAGCTCAAGGAGGCTGAAGGCGCCCTTCAGGCCGAGTTTGAGGTCGAACGCTCAAAGTGGGCCGAGCAGGAGGCGATCCTCGCCGCTGACTACGGCGAGATTGAGGACATGATCGACGGTAAGCTTGTTTCTTTGGAATAGCTGCCGACTGCATCGGGAGTCGGCTTCTGATCTCTGTTTTTCTTTTGCGTAGACTTCTTTCCTGGCCACGCTGTTGCCGTCAGCCAGGCCATCGAGGCGCGGCGCAACCGGCATAGGAGGGAAGGAGTGGAGATCCCGCCCGACGCGCCTCGAAAATGAACGAGCAGCTCCTGGCCGTTAGGACGCGTTTACAGCCGATTCATCGTCTGCTCCGCCGCCTTCAGCGTGCCGGGTCTTAGCTGGTTTCCGCCCTCTGGCCAGGCGGCCAAGCTCCACGCACCCCTAGTCGGACCGCCGACTGGTTGGAGGCGGCAATCGGCCGCTTCGAGGCTTGGAGGGGCTCCTCCGCTCGGGCAGGCGCCCGAAGAGCCTTGGAGTTCGTCAAGGCGTGGTATCCTGGGCTGGACCTAGCCCAGTTGGCCATGTTCCGGCAGGAGGCCATGGAAGAGTTGGTGGCAGCGGGGCCCGCGCTCACCCATCGTGCGGTGGCGATCGCCGAGTACACCGACAATGGCGTCTTCTTCCCTGAGCTGGACGAGGAAGGTGCCGAGGTGCCGATGGACTGGTTCGGGCTGAACCCGAATGACGGCGAGGACTCGGCGGAAGAAATCGCCTCAAGCGATGAAGGCGAGGACGAGGAAGATGAGGATGGTGAAGGCGACGCACCGGAGGGCGGAGTGGACGCCCAGCCTCATCTTGATCTAGCCTCGAGCAACGAGCCGCGTGTGGGTGCACCGACTGCTGCTAAAGGCGACCAATCCGAGACTCGCCAGACGGCCACTCCACCAGCTGGCACCGCCGACTCCACCAACCTGCCGGACCCGCCTGTTGCTCATTTGGCCTAGGCTGCCAACTTATCTTATCTTTTCCTGCTTTGGTAATCTTTAGAACAAACTTTGTTAAATTCGCGCAGTTCCACCCACTGGGTGTATTCAAACTTTGTTGAATGCTGGCCGAAGGCCACTTGCTAAGTGATTTAATTCTCGCACAAGATGTGCTTCGCCGAGCTTTGACTTATCTTGCTCTCTGTTCTTTTGGCTCTTTCCTTTGCCGCTTTCCCTTGGCTGCCGCCTTGCCGGCCAGACAGCCATTCTTCGGTCTGCTGGCCGGGTCAAGTACTTGGCCATTTTGGGAAGACAAGTACTTTGGCTGCTTAGAACGTAGCAATTTAAGTGAGAAGCCGGCCGGCCGGCTGCTCAGCAACCGGACTGCTAGGCGAGGAGCCCCCGCAAGCCTATGTCGGTGCTTTCGTCCTTAGCCATTTTTCATGTGAGCACCATTTCTTGCCTTTGACCCTTCCCTGCCAGACAGTCACTCTGCGAGCTGCGGCTTATGGCAAGGGTGGGCTTAGATGCCGGCACACTACTTGTCCGACTGCAGGTAGAGCCAACATAGTACAAGGCGGCAAGCCCCCCGGGCCGACTGGTCGGACCCGGTGCCGGGCGGAGGAATGAAATAACATATTCACAGGCATGAAACTTATCATACAGATAAGAAAGGTAGCCCCCGAGTGCTCCTCGAGGGACCCGGTGCCTTTGCCCTTAGTACAAAAGGTAGCGTGGTACATACTGTATTTAACTGTAAAATCTTCGGAGAAGATTTGCGTTCCATGGGCGCTCTGCTTCCTTGTCGGAATCGTCCCTTTTGCGCGCCCTGGGCTTCTGCGCGTCGATGAGGTAATAGGAGTCGTTGCCCAAGGCTCTGCTGATGATGAAGGGGCCTTCCCAAGGGGCCGAGAGCTTGTGCTGGCTGGCTGTTCGCTGGATCAGCCGGAGCACAAGGTCTCCCTCTTGGAAGGATCGTGGATTGACCTTCCGACTGTAGTAGCGGCGCAGGCTCTGCTGGTAGATGGCGGACCGGCTGAGTGCTAACAGCCGGCCTTCTTCCAGCAGATCGATGCCGTCTTCTCGTGCTTCCTTCGCCTCCGCCTCGGTGTACATGGTGACGCGAGGCGAGTCGACCTCGATGTCAGTTGGGATGACGGCCTCGGCCCCGTATACGAGGAAGAAGGGAGTGAAACCGGTTGATCTGTTCGGAGTGGTGCGGGGACTCCAGAGGATGGCCGGCAACTCATCGATCTAGCAGCCGGCCGAGCGCTCCAGTGGCTCGACGAGTCGGGGTTTGATGCCGAATAAGATGAGGCCGTTTGCTCATTCTACCTGGCCGTTTGACTGCGGATGGGCAATGGACGCTAAGTCCAGTCGGATGCCCTGCGTCGAGCAGAAATGGGACAAGGCGCCTTTGGCAAAGTTAGTGCCATTGTCGGTGATGATGCTGTGTGGTACATCGTACCGGACGGCGAGATCCGCGATGAAGGTCACCGCAGTCGGACCGTTTAGTTTCTTGATTGGTTTTGCTTCAATCCACTTGGTGAATTTGTCCACGGCGACCAGCAGATGGGTCATGCCACCGCGTGCTGTCTTGAATGGGCCCACCATGTCCAGCCCCCAGACGGCAAAGGGCCAGGTAAGGGGGATGGTCTTGAGTGCAGAAGCCGGCAGATGTTGCTTGGAGCTGAATTTTTGGCACCCCTTGCATTTCTTGACCAGATCCTTGGCGTCCTCCAAAGCACTCGGCCAGAATAAACCATGGCGGAAAGCTTTGGTGACAAGGGATCTGGAGGCTGCGTGGTGGCCGCACTCGCCTTGGTGTATGTCTCTGAGGATAGCCTTGCCCTTCTCTGGTTCAACGCAGCGTTGGAAAACGTCGGTCACGCTGCGCCTGACAAGCTCTCTGTTTACTATCATGTAAGCTCCTGCCCGACGTTGCACCTGCCGGGCCGAGATCTCATCAACTGGCAGCTCTCCACCTAAAAGAAAGCTGAGGATGGGCTGCGCCCATGATGGTGCTTTGACTTCATCCACTGTCATTACGGTTACTGAAACTAGGGCGGTTGGGTCTGGAGGTGGTGGGGCGGAGTCGGCCGCGTCTTGTTGCGTTGTTGAAGTCCCCGGGACGGCCGCTGCAGCCCCCAGGCCGGGTTGTAAAGTCCCTGGGCCGGGTGCGACTGCCGCAGTCCCCGAGCCGCTTGCCGAAGTCCCCGGGCCGGCTGCTGCAGCCCCCGGGCCAGGTTGCGAAGTCCCCGGGCCGGGTGCGACTGCTACAGTCCCCGTGCCGCTTGCCGAAGTCCCCAGGCCGGCCGCTGCAGCCCCCGGGCCGGATTACAAAGCCCTCGGGCCGGGTGCGACTGCTGCAGTCCCCGTGCCACTTGCCAAAGTCCCCGGGCCGGCCGCTGCAGCCCTCTGGCCGGGTTGCGAAGCCCCCGGGCTGGGTGCGACTGCTGCAGTCCCCGTGTCGCTTGCTGATGTCCCCCGGCCGGCTGCTGCAGCCCCCGAGCCGGGACCGACTGCTTCGGGAATAGCCGGCACGAAGATGGATTCTGATTCCGGGGAAGGCTTGATAGACGGCTTGCGGAGGCACTGAAGGGACACGCCGGCTGGTATGGCTTGCCTGGTGGAGCCGATCCGTGCCAGGGCATCTAATTGCTCGTTGTCGGCCCGTGGCATGTGAAGGAACTCGCACCCATCAAAATATCGGCTGATCTGCTGGACGAGGAAGCGGTAGCTCGCCATATTTGCATCCTTGGCGTCCCAGTCGCTGGACGACTGTTGGACCACGAAGTCCGAATCGCCGTAGCACAGAATCCGGCGGATGCCAATCTCCTTGGCCAGCCGGAGTCCGTGTACTAGCGCCTCGTACTCAGCCACGTTGTTGGAGGCGGCAAAGTGGATTTGCAGCGTGTATCTGAGCTTGTCGCCTTTGGGAGAGGTGAGGACGACGACGGCTCCCAAACCGGCGGGCATCTTTGAGCCATCAAAGTGCATCCGCCAATGAGTGGAGTCTGGAGCTGGCGGCAGGTACTGGGTCTCGGCCCAGTCGACGAGGAAGTCGGCCAGTGCTTGGGACTTGATGGCGGCGCGAGGCTGGTAGAAGATGGTGTAGTGGGCCAGCTTGAGGGCCCACTTGGCCACTCGGCCCGATGCGTCTCTGCTGCCTATGATCTCCGCAAGCGGGGCGGTGCAGACGACCGTGATGGGATGCTCTTGAAAGTATGGCTTGAGCTTCTTGGCGGCAAAATGCACGCCATAGCACAACTTTTGGTAGTGGGGGTAGTTCTGCTTGGAAGCTGACAGCACCTCACTCAAGTAGTAGACGGGCCTCTGGACCGGCAGCGCCTTGCCGTCCTCTTGGCGCTCTACCACCATAACTGTACTAACCACCCAGCTGGTGGCGGCGATGTAGAGAAGCATGGGCTCCTTGGCAGCCAGAGCGGCCAGGACGGGCGGCGTGGTCAACATCTTCTTGAGCTGGAGGAACGCCTCGTCCGCCTTGTCGTTCCAGTCGAAATGAGTGGTCTTCTTCATTAGCTGGTACAGGGGAAGAGCCTTCTCGCCCAGCCGACTGATGAAGCGGCTAAAGGATGCCAAGCAGCCGGTGAACTTCTGAACGTCTCACAGTCGGGTGGGCCTCTCCATCCTCTCGATGGCCTTGATCTTGACAGGGTTGCACTCTATGCCGCGCTCTGAGACAAGGAAACCGAGGAGCTGGCCGGCTGGTACTCCAAAGACACACTTCTCTGGGTTGAGCTTGATTTGAAAACGGCATAGATTATCAAAAGTTTCCTTGAGATCTTCCAGCAGGGTACCGCGCTTCTCCGTCTTCACCACAATATCGTCTACATAGACGTGGGCATTTCTGCCGATTTGCTTGAGGAGGCACTTCTGCATGCAACGCTGGAACGTGGCACCAGCATTTCTCAAGCCGAATGTCATGGTCAGGTAGCAGAAGGCTCCGAATGGTGTGATGAAGGCGGTCTTCAGGCGGTCGGCTGGGCTCAACTTAATCTAGTGGTACCCCTAATAGGCATCCAAGAAACTCAACAGCTTGCATCCGGCTATGGAGTCTATCACTTGGTCAATCCGAGGCAAGGCGAACGGATCCTTCGGGCAGGCTTTGTTGAGGCTGGTGTAGTCAATACACATGCGCCATTTGTTATTCTTCTTTAGTACAAGGACTGGGTTGGCTAGCCACTCTGGGAAGAATACTTCCATAATTAAGCCGGCTGCTAGAAGCCGGGCTATCTCTTCACCAACAATTCCTCTCTTCTCCTCCGACAGACGGCGGAGGGGTTGCCTGACTGGTTTTGCATCCGCTCTGACATGTAGCTTGTGCTCGGCGAAATCCGTCGGAACACCCGGCATGTCCTTTGGAGACCACGCAAAGATGCCCCGATTCTCACGGAGTAAATTGATGAGATCGCGTTCCTATTTGCTGTCAAGGTGAGCTCCTATGACAGGGAACTTCTCTGGGTGCTCTGGGTCCAAGGGTATCTTCTTGGTTTCTTTGGTCGGCTGGAAAGAGCCCTGAGCTTCTGACTCCTTGGGATCTGGCGATAGGTCCGGCTGCTTGCCGGCCATGGCCACAACCCGGTCAAGGAGCCGTTTCTCGGCAGCAATCACAAGGGACTCGGCCAACCGACTGCTGGCTGCAGCACACTCGGCAGACTTCTGGTAGTCGCCGGCTATGGTGATAATGCCCTTGGTGCCCGGCATCTTCATCTTGAGGTAGGCGTTGTGGGGGATCGCCATGAACTTGGCCAGAGCAGGCCGACCAAGCAACGCGTGGTAGGGGCTCTCAAGGTCAACCACCTCGAACCAGATTGGCTCTCGGCGGAAGTGACTCTTGTCTCCAAAGAGGACATCTATCTTGATCTTGCCGATTGGTGAGCAGGATAGGCCAGGCACAATGCCATGGAAGACAGTCCGGCTGGGCTGGAGCTGTTTCTCTTTGATGCACAACTTCTCCATGGTGTCGCGGTAGAGGATGTTGATGCTGCTACCGCCATCCATCAGAATTCGGGAGAAACAAGCAGCTCGCCTCTCTGTTGCGAAGGTGGCATCCAACACCAGGGCATAGGAACCCCGAGAAGGCATCACCTATGGGTGGTCAGCTCGGCTCCAACTGATCGGCTTCTCCGACCAGTGCATGAACTCTGGGGCTCCAGAGGCGACAGTATTCACTTCTCGGCGCTGTTGACGCCGGCCGTGCCTGTCGTCAGTCACGCTGGTGAAGACGATGTAAGCTCCATGCTCTTCAGGAAACTCGTCTTGGATCGCGCCGACTGGTCGGACCGCCGGCTGCTGGGGAGGCGGAGGCGGCAGGCCAGTAGGCGGCGGAGGCAGTCCTTCGCCTCTGGCGATGCGGGTGAGCCAGTGGCACTTCCGAGTGGTGTGGTTGGATGGCTTCGCGCCACTGTGGAACTTGCAGGGAGCGTCGAGGGTTTGCTCAAACGAAAAGGCGGGCAACCAGGCAGGCTTGCCGCCCTTCTGGCGTTTGGGGCTGGGCTGCTCTTCTGGCTGCTGGTCTTCGACTGTCGCCACCTGCCGGATGGTGGTAGCCAGTTGCGGGGCCTTGCGCTTACTATCGTTTGACTGTTGGCGCCGACTGGAATCACCAGCCGGTGTCTGAGGTGCCGGAGGGAACAACTTTCCTGACGCATCCACTCGGAGTTCCGACTTCATGGAGGAGTCGGCAGTGGCGTACTTGTCCGCTATGATCAACAGCTCATCGAGCATGGCCGGCTCGTCGCAGAGGAGCCGGTGCTTGAGTAGGGTGCCCTCTCGGCACCCGACAGTGAAGTATTCAATGGCTTGCACCTCATGAACCCCTTCGCAGGAGTTGCGCAGCTCGGCCCACCACGTTAAGTATTCGCGGGTGGACTCGATCGGGCCTTGGATGCACAGGGAGAGCTGGCGAGGCTTGGGCGGCCGCTTGTAGGTGCTGGTGAAGTTGCGGATGAAAACTTCGGTGAAGTCTAGACAGCTGTTGACGCTGTAGGGCTTGAGGCTGTTCAGCCATGTCCGGGCCGTGCCCTGGAGCATGAGCGGAACATAGTTCACGGCGACACGCTTGTTGCCATTCGCTATGTTGACGGCAGTGGAGTAGTCGACCAGCTAATCTTCCGGCTTCACAGAGCCGTTGTACTTAGGAGTGTCCCGAGGGAGCGAGAACCCCTTGAGGAAGGGCTCATCGCGAATGCGGGGGCCGAAACAAGGCGGGCCGATTGCATCTTCTTCTTCCAACGCCAGGGACCGAGCCAAGCGGTCGATCCGGTTGCGGGCATCATTCTCTCCGACTCCTTCGCGGGGGCCTAGCCGACGCCCGAGAGTCGGATGCTCAATAGGCGGCGGAGAGGCGCGCCTCTCCCTGCGCGGGGGAGGGGGCTGACGATCGTCCCGCCGCTCCACTGCTCGTGGGCGGCCGTCTTGGTCGCGCTCAATGGAGATGCGGGTGCGGGTGCGGCTGGCAACCGGCTCTGGGTCTCCTCGGTCATGAGCGCCGGTTGTCGGCGTCTGGGAGGTCGCGCCGTGCTCCCGGCGAGGGGGAAGGTTCCCAGCCTGTAGGCCGGGTTCCACCACGCGGCGGCCGGCTTCTTGCTGCGTGGCGGCCGCGTTGATGAGCTGCTGGACGCGCTCCGTCATGCAGCGATGTTTGTCGCCCTCCAGGCGGTCCAGCTCGTCTGCCGCTGCCTGGGCGGCACGCAAGTTCTCTATGGGTGTGGTGTAGACCGGGCGGTTGGCCCCCAACATGCTGGCGATGGTGGCGTCGCGCTGCCGGACTGTGCCCACGCGGCTGGGCTCGTCAGCAGCCGGTGTGCCGCAAATGGCGCGGTCGATCTCGCGGTGGTAAGCCTCGGTGAGGCGTCTCATGGCCGCCAACTTGTTGGCGCTGTCGAGAAGTGTGATACGGCATGCCTCTAGCGTTTCACCGCTCGCACCGGGCGCTACGGGAGCGGACAGGTCCCGCATTGCCGCCTGCAACGGGTCCCGGCCGGCCTGGTCGGAGGTTTCGTCGTGGCTGATGACCAGCACCTCAGTGACGGTGCTGGTGCCGGCGCTGCTGTCTGCAGCGGGAAGTGGGTCGTCAAAGATCACCACGTCACCGGGGAAGGCATCAGGAAGCGCGGTGTCGGCGTCGACGACCATGTCGACGAGCAGGTCGGTGGAGCCAACGGACTCCGGATCGGAGACCGGCTCGTCGATGATGTGAAGCTTGCCAAGGAGATCGACGAGGCAGCTCTCGGAGCTAGCTGCGCCCGCGTCAAGTACGGGCTCGTCGAAGAGGCAGATCCCGCTGATGAGATCAGCGAGGTTGCTTGCGGCGCAAACAACTTCCACGCCGCGCAGTGTGTCGGCGCAAACGCCGTCAGCCGTGCCGGGCTGGCTGCGATCGCCAGGGAGGAAGAGGGTTCCCGTCTAGAAGGTGTTTCCGGACGATGGTGCACCTAGCCCCACGGTGGGCGCCAAATGTTGGGGATATCATGCGACATATGCCAGGGGATGGCTTATCGTGGATGGGGACAAAAGTACGTCGCCGGGCTCTAGAAGCGGGAGTGAGCGAGACCGCGTACGCTTGCGAATCTTACCCAGGTTTGGGGCTCTCCTAGGAGATAACACCCCTAGTCCTACTCTGCGGGGTCTCCGCATGATCACTATTTCAACAGGTGGCTACAAGCTTGCTCCTTGAGCTACCTGGCTGGAGGAGGAAGAAGGGCAAGGCTAGCTCTACTCCACTCTCTCTGCGTGTGTGTGTGGTGCTTTGAGTGCTCGACGAGGCCTCTACCAAGGAGCCAACTCCTTGCATGGGGTGACCTGGGGGGTTTATATAAGCCTACCCCCCAGGGGTACAACGGTAATCTGGCCAGATGTGGGGCCCGGCAGTCAGCGTCACTCGGCGCCGGCTTCTCCGCCGACCGCCGCGGCCCGCCGCCTGGTGGGTCCGCCGACTGCCGCGATCTCAGCCGACAGGTGGGTCCCGCCATCCACGGGCCGTGTTGACTGCTTTATGCCGTAGCATTGCCCCTGATGACGAAGGCCTCGTCAGGGGGAGCGTGGATACAGTCCCGCCGCCTGGGAGGAACTCACTGTAGCCATACCCCGTCGTATCTGGTTAATGGTGCACAGACTTCAAGGGAGGAGGAGGGCCGCCTGCTGGGAGCCGGCCTCCCGCTGAGCCGACTGGTCTGGGCTTGCCGCCTTCTGGCTTGTCACGGACAAGTAGGGCCCGCCGCCTGCGGCCGTACTGACCGCCCGTCACGGGAGCATGGCTCCCTCTGCCATGGGTGACATCATGAGTGGCATGGCAACAGTCCTGCGTTGGGCGCAGGATGCCTGCTCGGTACGCAGTACCATGGCCACGCCCTGCCCTGGATTTGGGGGTGGCAGGCCCGTACTGTAGCCATGCCCTGTCTCATCATGTTTATGTTGGCGCTGACTTTGAGGGCGCGAGGGGCCGCCTGCTAGGACTCGACATCCCAGGAGGTCGCCTGTCACGAGTCGGCCCACTTCATGGCCGTCTTGTGGACTCCGCCGCCTCCCGGCTACTGGCTGCTTGGACCAGCCGGCCTCAAGAAGGCGGCCCTTGTCCTTGATGTTTGAGGGGCGCAGCCTGCCCCGATGTCTTGAAATACCAAAGGGAGCTGATGGGGCTACCCGTGGTCATTTACTCCGACAGGCCCAGCCCCAGAACGTTTTAAAAAAGAAGAAAAGAAAAAGGAATGTTAAAAATTAATAAATAATAATTAAGTTAATTAATTTTCTTTAACTAAGCTAATTGATTTTAGTTAACCTAATCATTTAGTTAAGCTAATTAACCCTGTTTAGTCAGTCTAAGTCTATGACAAACGGGTCCCACCTGCCAGGGTTGACCTATTCAACCTTTGGTCCTGCTGACATCATGATTGCATTTTCTAATTAAATTAATTCTGTTAATTTTAAAAATGATTTAAAACTTTGATAAATAATATAAAATAAACCGTTTATCAGATGAAAATGCTTTGTACATGAAAGTTGCTCAGAACGACGAGACGAATCTGAATACGCCTTTCGTATTGCTGTCAGATGCCCCTAACTACCTGAACATGGAACTTTTTAACTGATTTCGATAAATGAATAGTGCTCAACTTTAATAAAGTAAATCCAAACAAATTCCCAAATTAACTAAATCATTTAGTTAGGCAGTAGAACACCTCTGCATATCATTTAGGCATGTCATGCATATTGTTTACATTTTTGCCGTGAATTTATTGTTTCTTCCCCCCTCCTTCTCTCCCGATAGACACCGAGGCTGATGCCGACGCAGCAGAGTTCGACTACACCCCCGACGAGCAGGCTACTGATGATCAGCCTCTCTCAACAGAGCTTCCAGGCAAGCACCCCCCTTTGAACATGCCTATATAGCCTATTCTTTCTCCCTCCTGCTTGCAATAGAATTTTCTACTACTCTGAGTTATCCTATTATGATGCATAGCCTGTTTATTGTAACCTGCTATTGATACCTTACCTGCTTATCCTAAACTGCTTAGTATAGGCTAGATAGAGACTCACCAGAGACACCACTTTGACCCAGTTGCCCCCGCTGGATTATCAGATGACTCGATCAGCGTGATCGACAACCAGGCCCTGGCACCGCACATCACCCCCTTAGTTGTATGACACTGCAGCGTTACTATGGAGTGCCGAGGGTGATACCTCATTTAGCACTTCTGATGTTAACTCTGTAGAGTAGCTATTCGGTCATGGTCATCGAGGGTGATTCCTCCTTCACCACTCCTGATAACAACGCTGTCGTGCAACACCTCAAGTGTGAACCCATCGAGGGTGATTCCTCCGAGTTCACCTTAACGAATACATCGAGTTGGAATCCAACGAGGGTGATATGTGATGCCCCCGGCTCAATCGTGCACTAATCATACACGCAAATGCACACGATCAAGCCTAAGGACTCACGGGAAGATATCACAACACAACTCTAAAACGTAAATAAAGTCATACAAGCTTTATATTACAGGCCAGGGGCCTCGAGGGCTCGAATACATAAGCTTGCGTACAAGCATTAGCGGAAGCATCAGATATCTGAGTACAGATATAATAGAAAACACAGAAAGGCCCTTAGAGGGCGGGGCAAAAAAAAACAATACGATCGAAAGGCGCAGGCCTCCTGCCTGGGACCCTCCGAACCTACTCCTGGTTGTTGGCAAACTCGTAGTAGTAGCGATCGTCGGTGGGGGCAGCTGTATCCAGGGCTCCATCATCTGGTTGCATCAAAAGATATATGGGGGAAAAAGAAAGCAAAGCAACCGTGAGTACTCATCTGAAGTACTCAGCAAGCAAGGATCTACACTACGTAAGCAACATTATCAAAGGAAAGCTGTATATGTGGACTGGGCTGCAGAAATGCCAGAATAGAGGGGAAAGCCTAGTCCTATCGAAGACTAGCATCTTCAACGGTCTTGCAGCATTAGAAGAGTGTAGAGTAGTAGTATCATTAAGTTTCAACCTCAGCCAGAGATCCTTCCTCGACTCCCTGCGAGAAAGCAATCCCAGAGCCATATAGTCATCAACCTCGTCCTGAGATCCCTTCTCGACTCCCTGTGAGAAGCAACCCCAGAGCCATAGTATCCAATTCTAGTTGCATCGATCGGGATACAACTCCGAGTGTCCGTTACCGAGGATCCGGCTATGCATAGATTAGTTCTTCCCTGCAGGGGTGCACCAACTTACCCACCACGCTTGCTTAACTCTGACCGGACACACTTTTCCGGGTCATGCCCGGCCTCGGCCAAACGACACACCACAACCCTACCTAGAGCTCAGCAGAGAGGTCCCCGCCGGTCTACATCCTAAGCACTCAGAGGTCTTGGGCCATCGCCATGTGCACTCCGGGTCGTTGCGCACACGGTGAAGCCATGCACCAACACTACAGGATGGCGCCGGTCCGTCCGTGCCGCCATGCTGAACTGGACGTCTGACAAAGCTTTCGGCTGATGCATACGATGCAGAGTACCCATATTTATTCCTGCGTGAAGGTTAGTGCTATCGGGCCAGAGGCCCACTCAGATCACATATCCAAACCGTTAGTACCTTGGGGGTGCAGTAACGAGCAGAGACTCACGATCGATGTGACCCCGTCGCCCCGTCTCGAGGACTTGCGGCAAGGGCTAAGAATGCCCGGCCACGCCTCGTATTCTCACTCGGGAACCATCCAGGTTAACCCGTCTTCACAACACTCGCCATTTAGGCGCACGCGGGTACCCCTTAGGGTCGACCCGCCTTTCCAAGTAACAGGGTAAGGTCCACGTATCGGTGTGTCCATAACATCAGGGGAATTCGAGGTATCACCCTCGTTGGATTCCTACTCGATGTATCCGTCAAGGTGAACCTGGAGGCATCACCGTCGATGGGTTCACACTTGGTGTGTTGCACGACAGGGTCGTATCGGAAGTGGAGAAGGAGGAATCACCCTCGATGACCACGACCGAATGGCTACTCTACAGAGTTAACATCAGATGTGCTACAAGAGGTTTCACCCTCGACACTCAATAGTAACGCTGCAGTGTCGTTACAACTAAGGGGGTGATGTGCGGTGCCGGGGCCTGGTCTTCAATCCCGTTGATCGGGTCTTCTGATAATCCAGCGGGGCAGTCGGGACAAGTGGGGTCACTGATAGGTCTCTACCCAGCCTATACTAGACAGTTTATGATAAGCAGGTAAGGTTTCAATAGCGGGTTACAATAAACAGGCTATGCATCAGAATAGGTAGAACAGTAACAGCAGCAATTCTAATGCAAGCATGAGATAGAAATAATAGGCGATATCGGTATGCTCAAAGGGGGGGGGTGCTTGCCTGGTTGCTCTGGCAATTAGGACGGGTCGTCGGAAGCCTGCTCGTTCGGAGCGTAGTCGTACTCAGCTGCAACGGCGTTGGTCTCGGCGTCTATCGAGAGAGAAGGAGGGGGGAAGAAACAGTAAATACTAAGCAAACAAGTGCTACACAATGTATGACATGAAAATATGCAGTGCCGGGTGTGTCCTAACGTATGGTTGCCCGTTACCGAGGAAGGGGGAATCCATCCGGGAATAATTTCCTGGTTTCGGACATTTGTCAGACAGATGACCAAAGGGGAACGGTTCCATGTTCGGTTAGTTAGGGACGTGTGACGGACGAACGGACCGCCGTATTCGGATTCATCTCATTCTTCTGAGCAACTTTCATGTACAAAGTTTTTTGATCTGAGCTACGGATTATTTTCTATGATTTTTCAAAGTTTAAACAATATTCTGAAATTACAGATTTATTATTAATTCGAATTATCCAAAACAGTAAATGGTGACGTCAGCATGATGAAAAGATGACATCAGCAGTCAACTCTGGCTGACTAGAGTCAAACCTGACAGGTGGGGCCCACCTGTCAGCTGCAGTGAGGCTAACAGTAGTTTAACTTTTAATTTAACAGCTAATCTATGGGTCGGCCCGGCCTGTCAGCGCCTGTGCTAATTAACAGATTAACTAACTAAACGTGATTAGTCCCTAACTAACTGATGAGGGGGGCGCACTGGTCAGCGACTGTAGTTGCCATGTCAGCAGGTTGACTAGGTCAACTGGTCAGCTGGGTCCGTGGGACCCAGTTGCCAGTGGCTCAGGGTGGCCCACCGGTCATTCCACGTAGGACGCCGGCGCCGGAATCTCTCCGGCGAGCCCTCCGCGGCGGCAACTTCGCCGGAGAGGCTCGGGTTTCGCCCGTGGGGGGTCCATTTGGACCGCGGCCGGTCGCGTTCGATAGCTAGCAAACCCGCGCATCGATCGGTGCCACCGGTTGGACGCGGGGGTGGCCGGAACGACGCCGGCGACGGTGGTTGGCGGCGGTGGCTACGGGCGGCGCATGGACTAGGGACTGCAGCGCGCGGATGAGCAAATGAAGCGGCTCGGGAGTGCCTATGCTACATGGCGAGCACGATGGGCAGCAGCACCGGGTCCGACGGTCGCCGTGGCTACGCCGGCGATGAGCTCATGCGGTGGCGTGTTCGGGCGAGAAGGGGGCGGCACGTACGGTGCAGAGGAGAACACAAGGAGAGGGGGAGGAGGACGGGTTGCTCACGGCCGTTGCAGAGAAGGCCATGGGGCGGCTCGAGGTGCTCGGGGCAGCGCGAATCGATGGCGAGCTCGCGGTGGCCATAGAGGAAGGAGAAGGTTGACGCGGGCAAGGCAGGGGCTCCCAGCTCCATCCAGCAGTGCGGGGAGACGTAGCAGATGATGACGGAGCAACCTGGCATGACGGCGAGGCGCAGAGGCTACGGTGGCCGCAAGGCTACTACGGCGAGGCCTTGGCGGCGTCGGGTGAGGTGGAAGCGAGTGGGGGAGAGGGAGGGGGATGGTTGGGGTTAGCCAGAAGGGTCGAGGGGGGGACCTTATCCCCACTGGCGGGCACGGGACGGTGCGGTGTCGACCGAGGAGAAGGAGGGGGGCGGGGCGCGGCGTGCGGGCGCGGCGACAGCGGCGCGTGGTGAACAGGGGAGGTAGGGGACGAGCGAGGGGAGTGGGCTGGGCTGCGCGGGTGACTTGAGCCCAGCCACAGTGGGCCTTTTCTTTTTCTCTTCTTTTCTGTTTTCTGTTTTCTTTTTAGTTTCTGTTTTGCAAAATGTGTGGCACCCAAATGAATTTTGTAAAATATATGACCTGGTCCATAAATCACAGTGCAACATACCCTATCACCAAAAATTAGTTTGGGGTATTTATCATTTCATATTTATATTATATTAATTAATAGGTTATTAAATATTGTTTCCACCCACTGTTTGAGGATGTTTAAGTCACTTATCCAATTTAATAAGGTTGGTTACAATTTTATCATTGCCACCAAATTATTTGCTATTTAATGAACATTTTAGTTTTCAAAATTGAACAACTTTTATTTTCACTTTAAGTTTGAATTTCCATTTGAATTTGAATTTGAAAAGAGATAGGATCCAAATCATGTTTAAGCACTGTTGATCATGATGACATGGCAATATCCAAATGGGATTACTGTGGCTAACCACTGGAGGTGTTACAAATCTCCTCCACTAATAAGAATTCTCGTCCCGAGAATTAAGAGGTGGAGTAAGGGGGAAAAGACTCAGGAAGGACGGAGCCCAACACAAGATAGGAACCTGGGGGCGATCTCAGTGACGTCGCATAGGGGTATCTCTCGAGTTGAAATTCAAGAAAGTCACCGAGAGCAAGGTACAGAGGTGCAATAAGAAGCTTCAACCGGATAGGCAATCGTTCGTTGCCTGAAACAGAGGGTGAAAGGGGATCAGAGCAATGGGAATAAGCATTGTGTATGATACTAGAATAGATCACTAGGATGGGTGGCTCGTGATGTACTTACGAAGCCAAGTGCGAGAAACTATTTCGGAAAACAGGGATGTACAGGAGAGTCAGGTTTCGATCCTATGGAACTGTGGGTTATGGGGCCACCATGAGGGCTAAAAGTAGGAAGGAGGCGAACATATTGCACGGTCACGATAGCAAGGCATGTCAGAGGATAGTCTGTCAGTTATGTCGACAACAACATCGGTACCAAGGGCGAGGGACGAAGAGAACCATTTTCCTGCTCGTTGAACGAGGCAAACCGATAGGCAAAGTTCTCGTCCATCGGTGGTTACCGAAATGTCATGAACAGTAGAAACAGGGTCTCACTGACAGAGTTGTACACCGAGGTGTTTACATAAGCAGTGAATTATTACTGCTTAGATCATATAGATCACAAGAAAGGTTAAACAAAATAATGGAAAGGAAAATGTGATCATCAGATTAAACAGAACAATGGAAAGGAAAATGTGTCTAAACACATATTCCAGGGGTATATCCTTCGCAAGGACAAGCAGAGCATGATATCCATGGCAGGATAGAAAGTAGAAAAAGCTTTAGGTAAGGGGAGAGAAATTCCATGACATTACCCATACAATGGTGTTTGGATAATTGAAAAAGAAATTTTAGCATTGTGCTTCAAATGTTCTTATTGAAGATCGGAGTACCACAGTCATGCTTCGAGATAACATTGACATGGTCTTCCAGTAAAGATCAGACGTTGGATACACAAAGGATCCATCAGGATGCAATAGGGTTGCTAGAAGTTTCGAATTCACACACTATAGTTCATTTGTCGGCATTCCGGTTAAAAACAACACGGGGACCAAGAAGGAATGGTGATGGTGAGAAGTAACACTTGTATCAAGAATTCTCATGAGGTGGTGAAATTCCCACGACATTCTTGACATAAAAGGTGGTAATTTTTCCTAGGTAAAGAAGAACAAATGCTGAATAGCAAGGAACTCAAGGTATAACACAAAACACGAACAAGTTTGTGTTTGGGGGGGGGGGAAGGCAATAAAGTGGCCGATGATTATCACAAATCATCGAGGGCAAGGACGGTATTTCTCATCATGAGTTCAATTGATATCCTAGAAGAGCTCAGAATGCTGATGATGATCACGACACATTTGTCGAGAGATTCCATGAAGATGTAATCGATCGGCGATGACATCAATTCAAAGAAATGATGAAGCGAAAGTTTATTGGAACCATGGGTATGACACAAACTCGAAATCAAGTTTGTTGTTCAAGGAGAAATGATATGACGAGGAAATTCGACGTAAGATTAGCTCACCGTCGAAATTTGTGCTCTGGGAAGAAGGACCAGGTAGCACTGTTAATAATAGCACGATAATGATGTAGCCGTTCAGGCTAGGGTTAACATTATGGAGTATTAAACTTGTAAGCAATGAAGATTTCGAATACTTGTCGAATCGCAATGCGGGCTTGATTCCGTTATCGGTGTCCTTGAGTGTATAACAACTCAGAACCCGGGGAAAAATTGGAATCGGTGAGAAATAATAGTAGATGAAGAACTCATAAGGAGTTATGTAGCTCCGTGATAATCTCGAGATACCAGGGGGTAATACTCAACGACAGATCAAAACAGAGGTTGGACTGGGGTATTGCTCTACAGAAGTCAAGGGTTTAACTTGCACAAGAAATGGTAATTAAAAGGAGGACATGGTCAGAACCACGATTGCAAAAGGCGAGATACCAGATATAAGATGAACTTATACCATGGGAATAATTATTTTAAGAGAAGCTTTAATGACTAGATATACATCGTGTCCATGGGCATGAACACAAAGTTCAAGGTCGACTCCCACTTCTGCAATGCATAACCTTTCATACGCTGCTCTATATAAAAAAATGATTTGAGTGCGAAGGCCTACATGGTGATTTACCAGAGGAGTATGAACCCTGGAAAACTTTCGGGTTCACAAAGATTAAGGAAGGCATAGGTTCAACCCATTGGGGGCATCTTAGGAACATATACCACAACTTCCGGAGTATATATAACAAGTTCGCCAGCAGAGCCAGGTTGACAAAGTAGGGAATACAATTTACCAAAGGTAATATGTATCAGGGAGAGAGCGCACAAAATTTTGAATATGAAGGACACTGCCGGATAATAATCCAACAAAGGATTCAGCGGTCCTCCATGGATCTGATGCGAGTATCAGTACTCAATCGGAAGAAGGAAAGAATGCAAAGCCATCGGTTTATGGAAACATCTGAATAATTTGATGCTTAATTGCGAAGGTTTACAATTCCAAAATCGGGGAATCAGAGGCAGAGGCTCTGATAAAAAGATGAGTATGATGAATAGAATTAGATTGGCAATCAATCAAGGATTGATTTACTGAGATCCAGCTCATATACATAAATGACGTCTGAGCCGGAAGGATGAATTAGTAGGACTCAACTGATGATTGCGAGTATTCGCACACATGTTGAATCAATAGGATCAGAATGATAGTGACAAGGGGTATCAACGATGTTTACTTGACATATGGAACTAACCATAATGCAAGCAGATCAGAAGAATATCAAGAGCAATAGGGTGCAGAGGATTTTCGAAAGATCAATTAACAATGGGAAGGATGTTGCGAGGCACATGATTAACTAGAGATGAACAAATCCCTGATAAGTATGAGGAATTATCCGCAGCGCGAAAGAAGCTGCATGGTAGTTGGTTCAAAGGATTCCCAGATAACGAGGAGTATTTCGGGGTATCTCGTATATAAAGGAGTAACTGGGAATGAAGATACAAACGACAAAGATGTATAGCTGTTCACGGTGATCATCGGTAGTAGGGAACTTGCAAAAGCAGTGGGCATAATGGTCTCGGGAAACATCGAGGAGTATCTTCGGAGTCTTCTGATGATGACACGCCATCTTCTGGAATGAGGGGGGGGGGCTCTCCGGGAGAAAGCGGTTACGAGAACCTAATGTTGGAGTTAGTAAAATTTTAACCCGAATAGAAGAGAGAACAAAGTCCCAGAGTATAGACGAGAAATAAAAGATACTAATACCACCCAATTGGCGACATGGGCCCGTAAGCCACACAGCCAAGTTAGTAAATCAGTTTTCGGACCACTAGACTCAACTTCGGCCGAGGAGTTGGAAAGGGGGGGTTCCTACAGTCAGTCGGCTCTGATACCAACTTGTGACGCCCCCGGCTCAATCGTGCACTAATCATACACGCAAATGCACATGATCAAGCCTAAGGACTCACGGGAAGATATCACAACACAACTCTAAAACATAAATAAAGTCATACAAGCTTTATATTACAAGCCAGGGTCCTCGAGGGCTCGAATACATAAGCTTGCGTACAAGCGTCAGGGGAAGCATCAGATATCCGAGTACAGATATAAAAAAACACAGAAAGGCCATTAGAGGGCGGGGCAAAAGAAAACACTACGATCGAAAGGCGCAGGCCTCCTGCCTGGGACCCTCCGAACCTACTCCTGGTCGTCGGCAAACTCGTAGTAGTATCCACCCTCGGGGTAGTAGTAGCGATCGTCGGCGGGGGCAGCTGTATCCGGGGCTCCGTCATCTGGTTGCATCAAAAGGGATATGGGGGAAAAAGAAGGCAAAGCAACCGTGAGTACTCATCCAAAGTACTCAGCAAGCAAGGATCTACACTACATAAGCAACATTATCAAAGGAAGGTTGTATATGTGGACTGGGCTGCAGAAATGCCAGAATAGAGGGGAAAGCCTAGTCCTATCGAAGAATAGCATCTTCAACTGTCTCGCAGCATTAGAAGAGTGTAGAGTAGTAGTATCATTAAGTTTCAACCTCAGCCCGAGATCCTTCCCCGACTCCCTGCGAGAAAGCAATCCCAGAGCCAAACAGTCATCAACCTCGTCCTGAGATCCCTTCTCGACTCCCTGCGAGAAGCAACCCCAGAGCCATAGTATCCAATTCTAGTTGTATCGATCGGGATACAACTCCGAGTGTCCGCTACCGAGGATCCGGCTATGCATAGATTAGTTCTTCCCTGCAGGGGTGCACCAACTTACCCACCATGCTCACTTAACTCTGGCCGGACACACTTTTCTGGGTCAAGCCCGGCCTCGGCCAAACGACACACCGCAGCCCTACCTAGAGCTCAGCAGAGAGGTCCCCGCCGGTCTACATCCAAAGCACTCAGAGGTCTTGGGCCATCGCCATGTGCACTCTGGGTCGTTGCGCACATGGTGAAGCCAGGCACCAACACTACAGGATGGCGCCGGTCCGTCCGTGCCGCCATGCTGAACTGGACGTCTGACAAAGCTTTCGGCTGATGCATACGATGCAGAGTACCCATATTTATTCCCGCGTGATGGTTAGTGCTATCGGGTCAGAGGCCCACTCAGATCACATATCCAAACCGTTAGTACCTTGGGGGTGCGGTAACGAGCAGAGACTCACGATCGATGTGACCCCGTCGCCCTGTCTTGAGGACTTGCGGTAAGGGCTAAGAATGCCCGGCCACGCCTCGTATTCTCACTCGGGCACCATCCAGGTTAACCCGTCTTCACAACACTTGCCACTTAGGCGCACGCGGGTACCCCTCAGGGTCGACCCGCCTTTCCAAGTAACAGGGTAAGGTCCACATATCCGTGTGTCCATAACATCAGGGGAATCCGAGGTATCACCCTCGTTGGATTCCTACTCGATGTATCCGTCAAGGTGAACTTGGAGGCATCACCCTTGATGGGTTCACACTTGGTGTGTTGCACGACAGGGTCGTATCAGAAGTGGAGAAGGAGGAATCACCCTCGATGACCACGACCGAATGGCTACTCTACAGAGTTAACATCAGATGTGCTACAAGAGGTTTCACCCTCGGCACTCGATAATAACGCTGCAGTGTCGTTACAACTAAGGGGGTGATGTGCAGTGCCGGGGCCTGGTCTTCAATCCCATTGATCGGGTCTTCTGATAATCCAGCGGGGCAGTCGGGACAAGTGGGTCACTCATAGGTCTCTACCCAGCCTATACTAGACAGTTTAGGATAAGCAGGTAAGGTTTCAATAGCGGGTTACAATAAACAGGCTATGCATCAGAATAGGTAAAGCAGTAACAACAGCAACTCTAATGCAAGCATGAGAGAGAAAGAATAGGCGATTTCGGTATGCTCAAAGGGGGAGGGTGCTTGCCTGGTTGCTCTGGCAAGAAGGAGGGGTCGTCGGAAGGCTGCTCGTCCGGAGCGTAGTCGTACTTAGCTGCAACAGCGTTGGTCTTGGCGTCTATCGAGAGAGAAGGAGGGGGAAAGAAACAGTAAATACTAAGCAAACAAGTGCTACACAATGTATGACATGACAATATGCAGTGCCGTGTGTGTCCTAACGTATGGTTGCCCGTCACCGAGGAAGGGGGAATCCATCCAGGAAAATTTTCCTGGTTTCGGACATTTGTCAGACAGATGACCGGAGGGGAACGGTTCCATGTTCGGTTAGTTAGGGACGTGTGACGGACGAACGGACCGCATATTCGGATTTGTCTCGTCGTTCTGAGCAACTTTCATGTACAAAGTTTTTCGATCTGAGCTACGGATTATTTTCTATGATTTTTCAAAGTTTAAACAATATTCTGAAATTACAGATTTATTATTAATTCGAATTATCCAAAATAGTAAACGGTGAGGTCAGCAGTTAACTCTGGCTGACCAGAGTCAAACCTGACAGGTGGGGCCCACCTGTCAGCTGCGGTGAGGCTAACAGTAGTTTAACTTTTAATTTAATAGCTAATCTATGGGTGGGCCCAGCCTGTCAGCGCCTGTGCTAATTAATAGATTAACTAAATAAACGTTATTAGTCCATAACTAACTAACTGATGAGGGGGGCCCATTGGTCAGCGGTTGTAGTTGCCACATCAGCAGGTTGACTAGGTCAACTGGTCAGCTGGGTCCATGGGACCCAGTGGCCAGTGGCTCAAGATGGCCCACCGGTCAGTCCACGTAGGACGCTGGCGCCGAAATCTCTCTGGCGAGCCCTCCGCGGCGGCAACTTCGCCAGAGAGGCTCGGGTTTCGCCTATGGGGGTCCATTTGGACCGCGGCCGGTCGCGTTCGAGAGCTAGCAAACCCGCGCGTCGATCGGTGCCACCGGTTGGACGCGGGGGTGGCCGGAACGACGCCGGCGACGGCGGTTGGCGGCGGTGGCTACGGGCGGCGCATGGACTAGGGGCTGCAGCGCGCGGATGAGCAAATGAAGTGGCTGGGAAGGGCCTACGCTACGTGGCAAGCACGATGGGCAGCAGCACTGGATCCGACGATCGCCGTGGCTACGCCGGTGATGACCTCACGTGGTGGCGTGTTCGGGCGAGAAGGGGGCGGCGCATACGGTGTAGAGGAGAGCACAAGGAGAGTGGGAGGAGGACGGGGTGCTCACGGCCGTTGCAGAGAAGGCCCGGGGGCAGCTCGAGGTGCTCTGGGCAGCGCGAATCGACGGTGAGCTCGCGGTGGCCGTAGAGGAAGGAGAAGGTCGACGCGGGCGAGGCAGGGGCTCCCAGCTCCATCCAGCAGTGCGAGGAGATGTAGCGGACGATGACGGAGCAACCTGGCATGACGGCGAGGTGTAGAGGCTATGGTGGCCGCGAGGCTACTACGGCGAGGCCATGGCGGCATCGGGCAAGGTGGAAGCGAGTGGGGGAGAGGGAGGGGGATGGCTAGGGTTAGCCAGAGGGGTCAAGGGGGGGACCTTATCCCCACTGGCGGGCGCGGGACGGCGCGGTGTTGAGCGAGGAGAAGGGAGGGGGGCGGGGCGCAGCGACAGCGGCGCGCGGTGAACAGGGGAGGTAGGGGACGAGCGAGGGGAGTGGGCTGGGCCGCGCGGGTGACTTGAGCCCAGCCAAAGTGGGCCTTTTCTTTTTCTCTTCTTTTCTGTTTTCTGTTTTCTTTTTAGTTTCTGTTTTGCAAAATGTGTGGCACCCAAATGAATTTTTTAAAATATAAGACCTGATCCGTAAATCACAGTGCAACATACCCTATCACAAAAAATTAGTTTGGGGTATTTATCATTTCATATTTATATTATATTAATTAATAGGTTATTAAATATTGTTTTCAGCCACTATTTGAGCATGTTTAAGTCACTTATCCAATTTAATAAGGTTGGTTACAATTTTATCATTGCCTCCAAATTATTTGCTATTTAATGAATATTTTAGTTTTCAAATTTGAACAACTTTTATTTTCACTTTAAGTTTGAATTTCCATTTGAATTTGAATTTGAATTTGAAAAGAGATAGGATCCAAATGATGTTTAAGCACTGTTGATCATGATGACATGGCAATATCAAAATGGGATTACTGTGGCTAACCACTGGGGGTGTTACAAATCTCCTCCACTAATAAGAATTCTCCTCCCGAGAATTAAGAGGTGGAGTAAGGGGGAAAAGACTCGGGAAGGACAGAGCCCAACACAAGATAGGTACCTGGGGGGATCTCAGTGACGTCGCATAGGGGCAGCTCTTGAGTTGAAATTCAAGAAAGTCACCGAGAGCAAAGTACGGAGGTGCAATAGGAAGCTTCAACCGGATAGGCAATCGTTCGTTGCCTGAAACAGAGGGTGAAAGGGGTTCAGAGCAACGGGAATAAGCATTGCGTATGATACCAGAATAGATCACTAGTTGGGTGGCTCGTGATGTACTTACGAAGCCAAGCGCGAGAAACCATTTTGGAAAACAGGGATGTACAGGAGAGTCAGGTTTCGATCCTGTGGAATTGTGGGTTATGGGCCCACCATGAGGGCTAAAAGTAGGAAGGAGGCAAACATATTGCACGGTCACGATAGCAAGGCATGTCAGAGGATAGTCTGTCTGTTATGTCAACGACAACATCGGTACCAAGGCTGAGGGACGAAGAGAACCATTTTCCTGCTCGTTGAACGAGGCGGACCGATAGGCAAAGTTCTCGTCCATCGGTGGTTACTGAAAGTCATCAACAGTAGAAACAGGGTCTCATTGAAAGAGTTGTACACCGAGGTGTTTACATAAGCAGTGAATTATTACAGCTTAGATCATATAGATCACAAGAAAGGTTAAACAAAACAATGGAAAGTAAAATGTGATTATCAGATTAAACAGAACAATGGAAAGGAAAATGTGTCTGAACACATATTCCAGGGGTATATCCTTCGCAAGGACAAGTAGAGCATGATATCCATGGCAGGATAGAAAGTACAAAATGCTTTAGGTAAGGGGAGAGAAATTCCATGACATTACCCATACAATGGTGTTTGGATAATCGAAAAAGAAATTTTAGCATTGTGCTTCAAATGTTCTTATTGAAGATCGGAGTACCACAGTCATGCTTCGAGATCACATTGACATGGTCTTCCAGTAAAGATCAGACGTTGGATACACAAAGGATCCATCAGGAGGCAATAGGGTTGCTAGAAGTTTCGAATTCACACACCATAGTTCATTTGTCAGCATTCCGGTTATAAACAACACGGGGACTAAGAAGGAATGGTGATGGTGAGAAGTAACACTTGTATCAAGAATTCTCATGAGGTGGTGAAATTCCCACGACATTCTTGACATAAAAGGTGGTAATTTTTCCAAGGTAAAGAAGAACAAATGCTGGATAGCAAGGAACTCAAGGTATAACACAAAACACGAACAAGTTTGTGTTTGGGGGGGGGGGGGAAGGCAAAAAAGTGGCTGATGATTATCACAAATCATCGAGGGCAAGGATGGTATTTCTCATCATGAGTTCAATTGATATCCTGGAAGAGCTCAGAATGCTGATGATGATCACGAAACATTTGTCGAGAGATTCCATGAAGATGTAATCGATCGGCGATGACATCAATTCAAAGAAATGATGAAGCGAAAGGTTATTGGAACCATGGGTACGACACAAATTCGAAATCAAGTTTGTTGTTCAAGGAGAAATGATATGACGAGGAAATTCGACATAAGATTAGCTCACCGTCGAAATTTGTGCTCTGGGAAGAAGGACCAGGTAGCACTGTTAATAATAGCACGATAATGATGTAGCCCTTCAGGCTAGGGTTAACATTATGGAGTATTAAACTTGTAAGCAATGAAGATTTTGAATACTTGTCGAATCGCAATGCGGGCTTGATTCCGTTATCGGTGTCCTTGAGTGTATAACAACTCAGAACCCGGGGAAAAATTGGAATCGGGGAGAAATAATAGTAGATGAAGAACTCATAAGGAGTTATGTAGCTCCGTGATAATCTCGAGATACCAGGGGGTAATACTCGACGACAGATCAAAATAGAGGTTGGACTGGGGTATTGCTCTACAGAAGTCAAGGGTTTAACTTGCACGAGAAATGGTAATTAAGCGGCTGGGGAGGGCCTACGCTACGTGGCGAGCATGATGGGCAGCAGCACTGGGTTCGACGGTCGCCGTGGCTACGCCGGCGATGAGCTCACGCGGTGGCGTGTTCGGGCGAGAAGGGGGCGGCGCGTACGGTGCAGAGGAGAGCACAAGGAGAGGGGGAGGAGGACGGGGTGCTCACGGCCGTTGTAGAGAAGGCCCGGGGGCGGCTCAAGGTGCTCGGGGCAGCGCGAATCGACGGCGAGCTCCCGGTGGCCGTAGAGGAAGGAGAAGGTCGACGCGGGCGAGGCAAGGGCTCCCAGCTCCATCCAGCAGTGCGGGGAGACGTAGCGGACGATGACGGAGCAACCTGGCACGACGGCGAGGCGCAGAGGCTACGGTGGCCGCGAGGCTACGGTGGCCGTGAGGCTACTACGGCGAGGCCATGGCAGCGTCGGGCGAGGTGGAAGTGAGTGGGGGAGAGGGAGGGGTATGGCTAGGGTTAGCCAGAGGGGTCAAGGGGGGGGGGACCTTATCCCCACTGTTGGGCGCAGGACGACGCGGTGTCGAGCGAGGAGAAGGGGGGGGGCGCAGCGCGGCGTGCGGGCTCGGCGACAGCGGCGTGCGGTGAACAGGGGAGGTAGGGGACGAGCGAGGGGAGTGGGCTGGGCCGCGCGGGTGACTTGAGCCCAGCCACAGTGGGCCTTTTCTTTTTCTCTTCTTTTCTCTTTTCTGTTTTCTGTTTTCTTTTTAGTTTTTGTTTTGCAAAATGTGTGGCACCCAAATGAATTTTGTAAAATATATGACCTAGTCCATAAATCATAGTGCAACATACCCTATCACCAAAAATTAGTTTGGGGTATTTATCATTTCATATTTATATTATAATAATTAATAGGTTATTAAATATTGTTTTCATCCACTGTTTGAGGATGTTTAAGTCACTTATCCAATTTCAATAAGGTTGGTTACAATTTTATCATTGCCTCCAAATTATTTTCTATTTAATGAATATTTTAGTTTTCAAATTTGAACAACTTTTATTTTCACTTTAAGTTTGAATTTCCATTTGAATTTGAATTTGAAAAGAGATAGGATCCAAATGATGTTTAAGCACTGTTGATCATGATGACATGGCATTATCAAAATGGGATTACTTTGGCTAACCACTGGGGGTGTTACATGATACCTCGGATTCCCCTGATGTTATGGACACATGGATACTTGGACTTTACAACTATTACTTGGAAAGGTGGGTCGACCCTGAGGGGTACCCGTGAGTGATGGGAAGTCGGGTTGACCTGGAGGGTACCCGAGAGATAATTACGAGGCATGGCCGGGCATTCTTAGCCCTTGCCGCAAGTCCTCGAGATGGGGCGACGGGGTCACATCGATCGTGAGTCTCTGCTCGTTACCGCACTACCAACACACTAATGATTTGGATATTTGATCCGAGTGGGCCTTTGGCCTGATAGCACTAACCATCACGTGGAAATAAGTTATGCACACTCTGTGTCATACGTTTCTTCCGAAAGCTCTGTCAGACGTCCAGCTCAGCATTGCGGCCGAGACGGACCGGCGATACCCAGGAGAGAGGTGGTGCCTGGCTTCACCCTGCTCTCAACGACCCGGAGTGCACAGGGTGATGGCCCAAGACCCCTGAGGGCTTAGGATATAGACCGACGGGGACCTCTCTGCTGAGCCCAGGTAGGGCTGCGGTGTGTCGTTTGGCCGAGGCCGGGCATGACCCAGAAAAGTGTGTCCGGCCGGAGTTAAGCGAGCGTGGTGGGTAAGTTGGTGCACGCGTGCAGGGAAGAACTAATCTATGCATAGCCGGATCCTCGGTAACGGACGCTCGGAGTTGTATCCCGATCGATACAACTAGAACTGGATACTTGTGATGAGAAATGGATAGTATGGCTCTGTGATTTCTTTCTCGCAGGGAGTCGAGGAAGGATCCCTGGGCGAGGTTGATAACACTATTGCTACTTTATACTATGCTATTCTACACTCTTCTAATGCTGCAAGACCGCTAAAGATGCTACTCTTCGATAGGACTAGGCCTTCTCTCTATTCTGGCATTTCTGCAGCCCAGTCCACATATACAGCCTTTCTTTGATAATGTTGCATATGTAGTGTAGATCCTTGCTTGCTGAGTACTTCGGATGAGTACTCATGGTTGCTTTGCTTCCTCTTTTTCCCCATATCTATTTGATGCCACCAGGTGACGGAGCCCTTGGGTCAGCTGCCCCCGTCAACGACAACTACTACTACTCCGAGGGAGGTTAATACTACGAGTTGGCTGACGGCCAGGAGTAGGTTCAGAGGGTCCCAGGCAGGAGGCCTGCGCCTTTTCGATCGTAATGTTTTTCTTTTGCCCTGCCTTTTAAAGGCCTTTCTATCTTTCTTTTATATCTGTACTCAGATATCTAATGCTTCCGCTGACGCTTGTAAGCGAGCTTATGTATTCGAGCCCTCGAGGCCCCTGGCTTGTAATATAAAGCTTGTATTATTTTAATTTGTGGCTAGAGTTGTGTTGTGATATCTTCAAGTGAGTCCTTAGGTTTAATCGTGTGCATTTGTGTGTATGATTAGTGCACGATTGAGCCGGGGGCGTCACAAAAGAGGGGTTGTCAATCCCTCCCGGGTAAAAAGATAGATAAAATTGTAGTAGATTGGATAAATAGATCTCGCGGGAACGCGAGATAAAATAAATAACCAAAAATTACAGCAAGGTATTTTTGGGTTTTTGGATTAATAGATCTGAAAATAAAAGCAAATAAAAATAGATCTCGAAGGAAAATATGATAAAGAAGAGACCCGGGGGCCGTAGATTTCACTAGTGGCTTCTCTCGAGAAAAATAGCATATGGTGGGTAAACAAATTACTGTTGGGCAATTGATAGAACTTCAAATAATTATGACAATATCCAGGCAATGATCATTACATAGGCATCACGTCCAAGATTAGTAGACCGACTCCTGCCTGCATCTACTTCTATTACTCCACACATTGACCACTATCCAGCATGCATCTAGTGTATTAAGTTCATGGAGAAACGGAATAATGCAATAAGAATGATGACAAGATGTAGACAAGATCTATTGATGTAGGAATAGACCCCATCTTGTTAT
Organism: Thinopyrum elongatum; assembly: GCA_011799875.1. Lineage (NCBI taxonomy): Eukaryota > Viridiplantae > Streptophyta > Magnoliopsida > Poales > Poaceae > Thinopyrum > Thinopyrum elongatum. The sequence goes on from CM022303.1 coordinate 136,708,506, forward strand.
CCTTAATAGCAATGCTACATATGTGTCATTTCTTCTTCTGTCACTGGGATTGAGCACCATAAGATCGAACCCATCACAAAGCACCTCTTCCCATGGCAAGAAAAATCGATCTAGTTGGCCTAACTAAACCAAAGATTCAAAGAAGAAATACGAGGCTATAAGTAATCATGCATATAAGAGATCAAAACTCAAATAACTTTCATGGATAAAATAGATCTGATCATAAACTCAAAGTTCATCGGATCCCAACAAACACACCGCAAAAAAGAGTTACATCAAATAGATCTCCAAAAGACCATTGTAATGAGAATCAAAAGAGAGAGAGGAAGCCATCTAGCTAATAACTATGGACCCGTAGGTCTACAATGAACTACTCACGCATCATCAGAGAGGCACCAATGAGGATGATGAACCCCTCCGTGATGGTGTCTAGATTGGATCTGTGGTTTCTGGAACTTGTGGCGGCTGGAATTGTGTTTCGTCAACTCCCCTAGGGTTTTTGGAATATTGGGGTATTTATAGAGCAAAGAGGCAGTACGGGAGGCCACCGAGGTGGGCACAACCCACCAGGGCGCGCCTTGGCCCCCAGGCACGCCCAGGTGGGTTGTGCCCCCCTCGGGGCACCCCTCTGGTACTTCTTTGGCCCATCCTGTGTCTTATGGCCCAGAAAAATTCTCCAAAAAGTTTTGCTGCGTTTCAAATCCGTTTGGTATTGATTTTCTGCGAAGTAAAAAACAAGCAAAAAACAGCAACTCGCACTGGGCACTATGTCAATAGGTTAGTCCCAAAAAATGATATAAAGTTGCTATAAAATGATTGTAAAACATCCAAGACTGATAATATAACAACATGGAACAATCAAGAATTATAGATATGTTGGAGACGTATTAGCATCCCCAAGCTTAATTCCTGCTCGTCCTTGAGTAGTTAAATGGTAAAAACAGAAATTTTGATGTGGAATGCTGCCTAACATGTTCATCACATATTCTTTTCTTTGTAGCATGGACATTTGGACTTTTTATATGATTCAAAGCAATAGTCTAGTTTTGACATGAAGATTTCAATACTCAAGCATGTTAACAAGCAACCATGTCTTTCAAAATATCAACACTAAAGCAAGTTATCCCTAGCCCATTATGCTCAATCATTGATCCATTCATGAAACACACTCGCATATTAGCTACACCCAATGCTCAAGTACGATCATAGTGCCCCTTAGTTGGTGCTTTATAAGAGAAGATGGAGACTCAAAAATAAAAATAAAAATTGCATAAAGTAAAAGAAAGGCCCTTCGCAGAGGGAAGTAGGGATTTGTAGAGGTGCCAGAGCTCAAAGAGAAAAAGATAGAGATAAAAAAATTTGGGTGGCATGCTTTTCCTGTCAAAGAAAACGATCGAGTATTCCCAATACTTTCCATGCTAGATATATCATAGGCGGTTCCCAAACAGAAAATAAAGTTTATTCCTTTTTCCACCATACTTTCACATTCCACGGCTAACCGAATCCATGGGTACCGTCCATACCAACACTTTCCAAGGAATTTATTATTTGACAACATAAAGTAAATTCATTTTTCATTTCGGGACTGGGCATCCCTAATACCTTTGCCGTACTCTCGTGCAATGACAAGTGAATAAACACTCATCTTGAGAATAACACATCTAGCATGGAAAAATATCGGCCACCCACTACCGTTTCATGAGCGGTACGAGCACACAAAAAGAAAATTTATTTTGAAGATTAGAGATGGCACCTACAAATTTACTTAGAACAGCAAAATAATACCGCATATAGGTAGGTATGGTGGACTCATATGGCAAATCTGGTTTAAGGATTTTGGATGCACAAGTAGTAATCATACTTAGTGCAAGTGAAGGCTAGCAAAAGATTGAGAAGCATCCAACCAAGAAACGAAAAATCTCATAAGTGAGCATTAAGCATAACTAACACCGAATAATGCACCACAAGTAGGATGTAATTTCATTGCATAACTATTAACTTTCGTACTTGCATAGGGAATCACAAACCTTAACATCAATATTCTTACTAAACCATAATTACTCACCAACATGACTCACATATCACTGTCATCATATCGGAAAACTATTACAAAGAATCAAGTTTATTTTGTCCAATGATCTTCATGAAAGTTTTTATTATATCCCTCTTGAATATCTATCACTTTGGGACTAATTTCATATGTTGTTTTTGATAGCTCAAACAAATCTAAGTGAAGAACATGAGCATAAAAAATTTCTTCTCTCAAAATAATTTAAGTGAAGCATGAGAGAATTTCTTAAAAAAATTTACTAACTCTCAAATAAATCTAAGTTAAGCATGAGAGCATTTCTTCAAAAATACTAAAGCACACCGTGCTAAAAAAGATATAAGTGAAGCACTAGAGCAATTCCATAGCTCAAAAGATTTAAGTGAAGCATAGAGAGTAATTCTAAAAAATCATAGCATAATTTTGGCTCTCTCAAATAGGTGTGTCCAGCAAGGATAGATGACACAAAATAAAAAGCAAAACAAGCAAAGACTCATATAATACAAGACGCTCCAAGCAAAACCCATGATATGTGACGAATAAAAATATAGTTCCAAGTAAAATACCGATGGTCGTTAGAAGAAAGAGGGATGCCACTCAGTGCATCCCCAAGCTTAGTCGCTTGCTTCTCTTTTAGATAATAGCTTGGGATGCCATGGGCATTGTGACGCCCCGAGACCGATGCTCTAGTTGCCTTCCAATTGTTTTCGTTGTTGCCATGTGTTTCAGTTGTTTGTTGTCATGACCATGTTGAGTGCCTTGCCATATTTTTCTCTTCTTGCATCATGTTCATCATTTGTTATATTGCATTGCCATGCCCATCTCATTGTCATATTGCATTTATGCATCTTGTCTTTATGCATTCTCCATGCTCATCATATACCTTGTGGTAATCATCATGTTGTTGCCATGTGCATTTCATTCATCCTTATCTGGTGTGTTGTTGTTATGATGTGTGTGAGCATCATCCCTTGCCATCTCTCTCTCAAACCATGCCCATGCCTCATCAACTCCCTTCCTTCTTCTTTCTAGTTTTGCAAGTGACACATTTCCCTCCTCCATTAATGTCCAACTTTTCCCCAATAGTCTAACACCATGGCCTAAACCTCTCTGCCAAATTTCATCTCATTTGAAGTTGTTTTGGTTGGGTTCAAAAATGGCCCAAGTTTGAATTTTATTCAAACTTGTATTATTTTTCTACCTCTAAAAATGCCCAAACCAATTTTATCAAATAGAGAGGAGTTCTAGGAGCATGGGGATATTTTCATATTTCCCAAACTGCTCTCCTAGCCCCCTGGCTTTTTCTTTTATTACAGCTGTTTATTTAAATAAACAGAAATGGGAAGAAATGGAGAAGGCCTTACCTGGGCCGGCCTCCCAACGCGCCAGCCTCCGCAGCCCAGCAACCGGCCCAGCTTCCCCGCGCCCGCATCCCAGCTCCACCCCGCGGCCTCCACCTTTTTATTTTCTCACCCACGCGGCCGCGTACCCCCGCTAGCTCCTCGCCACGTGGCCCAGTCGGCCCCACTCATCAGTGGGCTTCCTGTCGCCCTCACCCACCTTTTCCCTTCCTCGGTCCCCCTCGCGAGCACACACATGGCGTGGCCGAGCGCGACGGCGTGCTCCACTTGCTCACCCTAGCCCCTTTTAAACCCCCTCTCCATGTCCTCCGCCTCCTCTAGGGTTTCCCCTTCCCTCTCGCCACCGCGGCTAGGCAAATCAGCCACCAGATCCGCCACCTGCAGCCATCCCGAGCGCATCCGAGAGCACGGCCTTGTCGCCCTCATGCTCACCGTCGTCCTCCGTGTCGCCGACCGTGTCCCTCTTCTTCCTCGACATCCACTACATCCACGACATCGACTACGTGGAGCTGGAACCCGCCGTGTCATCGTCTTCTTCCTCGTCGACAACTCCGGCCATCGCAAGTGCTTGATCGCCGTCACCGCCATCTCCATCCCCTTCTTGTCAAGCCGAGCCCACCGCTGTGCTCGTGGTGAGCTTGCGCTCCTCCCCATCCTCTTTTCCCCCTCCTTTGCGCACTCTATAGCATTAGTCGCGCGTGCCTGAGCCCATCGCCATCGGACCTCGTCACCGACGAGTGCTCCGGCCTCGTTAGCTCTTCCGCTCGTGTCCATCTTGTTCGCCGTGCTGCGTAGGATTGAAATCACCCCCTAGTGGCCGCGTTTACCCTCTGCTTTGTCGTGCTCATGCTCGTTGTTGCCGCCTCTGTACCTCGTCGCCGGCGTCGCTCCCGTCGTCATCCGGCGTCGTTCCTGTCATGCGTGTGTGCGGGATCTCCTGGCGATCCCGTTGCGCTCCTCCGCCGCTCCGTTTTGTCGCCGCAGCAACTCCGGCGAGTTCCTACGCCGCTCTGCGTCCGCGCCGACGAGTTCCTCTGCTTCCCTCTGTTTTGTCCAGCTACAGCCACTGCCAGGCGGGCCCCACGGGACCCACTGGTCAGCGAGTCAGGGGACCAGGACCCACCTGTCATCCCCTCGCCTCTCTGTTTCCCTTTTTCTTTTTATTTTTGTTTAATCCCAACGAATATTCCGTTTCTGGTAATGGAATCTTTCCATTTCTGGCCATGTCCAAATCTGGGCATTCCTGTTCTGGACATTTCCTTTTCTGTCTATTTCCAATTTAGGCAGTATTTGACTTGATGCACTTGTGAGCATTTTTCTACAACAACCCCTGCATATTATATATGTTTTTGGGGTAGAAAAATCCCACCAATCCATCTATGGCATCCATTTCATCATTTGAGCAAGTTTGTGAACATGTTAATTATGCAGCATATGCCATTTTGTCATTTTTTGTGTATTTAATTTCATCTATGTTATGTGGTAGTTTGGCACATGGTTAGGTTCATCATCATGTCTACTTGCTGCTATTTTTTATTCCATGCCATGATATGTCTTGTAGTGAGTGAAACAAGCTTGCAAACATGCCTACTCAAATCTGTTCATGCCATGCCATGTTATTTCACCAAGTCTAAAACTGCTTATATGACTTGCCATTTTGCATTGATGCTATCATCTTATCTAGGTGTTTCTGGAACATGTTCAGTGAGGGAGTTTTGTTAAGTGCATTTAGGACAAGCCTGCCATGCTCATATTTGCCATGAAAAGTTCCTGTTGCATGTAGTTTACTAGCCCTAAACATTGCATCCTGAATCTATTTACTGCCATGTTCTGTGTTTTCTCCCTAGTCTGTTAAACTGTTGTCACTTGTCAGTTTGCCATGCTTTTTTGGTGATGATCTAGTGAGTTTTAGAAATAGTTCAGTAATCATGTTTTGTAGTGGATGTTATGTACTTTAATGCCATGCCATTTCTTGGCATGTTTGAGTGCTGTAGCATATTTAAATAGGGATAATTAGATTTATGCCCCTAGTTGTGTCCCACTCGTCTGTTTTACCCCTAATTCCCAAAAGCCACCGGTTCTGTCCAAGTCACTTTGCTCCTCTTATGCTTTTGCCATTTGACCGTTTGACCGTCAGTTTGAAAACTTCATAACTAATTCATACTAAATCATAAAAATGCAAATAAGATACCAAAATGTTCGGAAAAACATCACCTATATGTGAGTGTCATTTGCATTCATGAAAAAAGTGTTGGAAAGTGCCCATCTGAGTTTTAGCTCTTATGCTACCACCATGAATAGTAAAATCTAAAAAAATTAAAAAATATTTGGTTGCAAAAAATGACAAATGTTTAAGTGACTGCCAAGTTTCATTAGGGAATAACATTCGTGGGTGCCGCGGCAAAAAAAACAATCAGCACTCCAAAATAGATTATTTTTTTGCCACAACTTCCACGAATGTCGTTCCCTGATGAAACTTGGCAAGCACTTAGAACATTTGTCGTTCTTTGCCACCATATTTTTTTTTTTGAATTTTTTTGAATTTTACTATTCATGGTGGTATCAAAAGAGATAAAACTCGGATGTGCACTTTCCAACACTTTTTTCATGAATGCAAATGACACTAACATATAGGTGATGTTTTTCTGAACATTTTGGTATCTTATTTGCATTTTTCTGATTTAGTATGAATTAGTTATGAAGTTTTCAAACTGACGGTCAAATGGTCAAAGGGCAAAAGCATAAGAGGAGCAAAGTGACTTGGACAGAACCGGTGACTTTTGGGAATTAGGGGTAAAACAGACAAGTGGGACACAACTAGGGGCATAAATCTAATTATCCCATTTAAATATTGCATCCTAGTTGGCATGTTGTTGTTTAAACAGCTTTGCATTGCATTTTGTTTTACTCATAATTTGCAAACCGCTCATTCGTTTCCAATGATCTTTATATCGTTTTCAACTAGAATCTTCCAATCTATCCAGTGGCATACTTGGTTTGCCAAGAGCTTGCCCATATCCATTTTGTCACCACCTTTGCCATTCCCGGCATCCTATCCCTCATACCGGTAGCCCCTTAGCTCCGTCTGTTGCATTCTTCATATGCATTCATGTTCATTGTGCATGTAGCATGTGTTCTTTTCCATGTCATGTTTATGTGTTGTGTGTTTACCATGTTGTTTGCTTCTTTCTGGTTGTGCTTCTTCTCGATAGTTCCTGTTTCGTTGCGTCATGAGGATTCGTTTGACTACGTTGGTTCATCTTCTTCATGGATTCGATCTTCTTCTGAGCGGGATTTCAGGCAAGATGACCGTCACCTTGGATCTCACTACTATCTTTGCTATGCTAGTTGTCTCGATGCTATCGCTATGTCGCACTACCCACCACTTGTTTATCAAGCCTCCCAATACGCCATGAAACAACCTCTAACCTTTTTCACCATCCCAGCAAACCGTTGTTTGGCTATGTTACCGCTTTGCTCAGCCCCTCTTATAGCGTTGCTAGTTGCAGGTTGTTCCATGTTGGGACATGGATATCATGGGATATCACAATATCTCTTATTTAATTAATGCAACTACATACTTGGTAAAGGGTGGAAGGCTCGGCCTTTTGCTTGGTGTTTTGTTCCACTCTTGCCGCCCTAGTTTCCGTCATACCGGTGTTATGTTCCTTGATTTTGCGTTCCTAACACGGTCGGGGTTTATGGGCCCCCCTTGATAGTTCGCTTTGAATAAAACTCTTCCAGCAAGGCCCAACTTTGGTTTTACCATTTGCCTAATAACAACTAAAATTTGCATAGGGAGTAATTAACCCGAGGACTCTTAATCAACAACCCGGGCCAGTGCTCCTCATGAGTGTTGGTCCAAACCGGGCAGCCTACGGGGCCACCACGGGGACACTCGAGGTCTAGTTTTACTCGTAGCTTGTCCCATCTGATTGTGGCCTGAGACGAGATACGCGTGGCTACTATCAGGGTGTCGACACGTCGGGAGGTCTTGCTGGTTTTGTTTTACCACTGTCAAAATGTCTTGTGCATCGGGATTCCGAGTTTGATCGGGTTGTCCCCAAGATGGAGATTTGCCTTCGCTGATCGTGAGAGTTTGTCATGGACTAAGTTGGGACACCCCTGCAGGGTTTGATCTTTCGAAATCCGTGCCCGCGGTTATGTGGCAGATGGGAATTTTTAATATCCGGTTGTAGAGAACTTGACACCAGATCCAAATTAAAATACACCAACCGCGTGTGTAACCGTGACTGTCTCTTTTTGAGTGAGTCGAGAAGAGAACACGGTGGGGTTATGATTGAATGTAAGTAGTTCAGGATCACTTCTTGATCATTACTAGCTTGCGACCGTTTGCGTAGTTTCTCATCTTATTCTTGTACTCGTAAGTTAGCCACCATATAATGCTTTGTCGCTTGCTGCAACCTCACCACTTATCCATTCCATACCCATTAAGCTTTGCTAGTCTTGATACCCATGGTAATGGGATTGCTGAGTCTTTGTTGCTCACGGATTACTACAACCACAGTTGCAGGTACAGGTAATGTGATGATCTAACGTGAGAGCGATGTTTGCTTGTTTTGGAGTTCTTCTTCTGCTTCTTCTTCTTCGATCAGGGGATAGGTTCCTGGTCAGTAGCCTGGGCTAGCAGGGTGGATGTCATTCTTGTTTTCCGTTTGATTTCATCCGTAGTCGGATGCCGCTCTTCTGTATGATGTTTGCTATGTATTGATGTATTCATGTGGCATTTGTATGCCTTTGTATATATCCCATCTATTATGTAATGGTACGATGTAATGATATCCACCTTGCAAGCGTCTTCAATATGCGGCTCTATCCTTGGTGGGACCTTCGAGTTCCTCTCGGATAGGATTGCATATTGGGCGTGATAGGCATCCCCTAAGCTTAGGCTCTTCTTACTCCTTATTCCTTCATCCATCGTGATCTCACCCAAAACTTGAAAACTTCAATCACACAAAACTCAACAAAACCTTCGTGAGATCCGTAAGTATAACAAAGCAAATCACTACTCTAAGTATTGTTGCAAACCCATTCATATTTTATTTTTGCGTTATATCTACTGTATTCCAACTTTACTATAGCTTTTACCCTCCAATACAAACCATAGATTCATCGAAATAAGCACACAACGCAAAGAAAACGGAATCTATCAAAAACAGAACAGTCTGTAGTAATCTAAAAACTTTGAATACTTCTGTAACTCCAAAAATTCTAAAACATTAGGTCAACATGGGCAATTTGTATATGAATCTTGTGTACAAAAATCAGGACTTTATCACACTTCAGTGCATTTTCAAAATTGTTTTACTGGACGCAAAAGTTTCTGTTTTTCAACAAGATCAAATCAACTATCACCCAACATTATCCCAAAGGCTTTACGTGGCACAAACACTAACTAAAACATAAAAAACACAATCATAATAGTACCATAATTGTGCAAACACTCAAGAACAGAAAGAAAAAGACAAAAAATAAATTTTATTCATTGGGTTGCCTCCCAACAAGCGCTATCGTTTTATGCCCCTAGCTAGGCATAATGCACAGATCTAATTGTTGTTGTCTTTAGTTTCCAACTCCTTAGAGGTGCTTTTGTCAGGAGGTTTTGCAAAAACAACGTAGAACACATTATCCATAGAAACCTTAGCACTATCAAGTTGCTTATCATCATATCCCCTTTGATTTTCGGGAACAATCCAAGAATAGTGTTGATTAACATCATTGAAAACTTGTTGGATTATATCTAAAATAGGGATTTCTTTTTTAAGATTTTCATCAAAGATTCGATTATCCCCAAGCAAATGTCTTAACACATAATCACTATTATAAAGTATCTCATCTATCACCGGTTTTTCACGATTCATATCATAGAAATCAAAATTTTACCTAGCTTCCCGTATTATGTAATCAAATTCATTCATAAGAACAAGGGTGGCCAACATTTTAGCTTTGGAATTCTTTATAACAGGTAGCTCATAAAACAATCTTTGCAAGGTAGGATGGGTACGAATAAATTTATTTTCCAGTTTCAGAACTAGTGCTGAAATGGCTTCCGCATAAGTTTTAGTACTTTTAAGTATAGGAGCATCGTCAAGACTTAAATTTCCAACACAATTGAAAAATTCTTGGATATGTTCTTTTCCCATAACATTCCCTTGCCCCAAAACAAAAGTTTTAACATCCAGATTGCCAGATTGTCCAATTTTAGGAGTTAGGCCATCATCTATTTCTGCCATACCAAAGTCACTCATGACGACAAGTTCAAGCAAATGAGAGATCCGATGAGAAACAACGAACGAAGAAGAGGGCTAATAAAACGGCAAATTTTTGTGAAGTGCGGGAGATGAAAATGATAGGCAAATGGCGAATAATGTAAATTGCAAGGAGATGAGATTTGGGATTAGGAACCTGGTAGATGTTGATGATGTCTCCCCGGCAACGGCGGCAGAAATTCCTTTTGATGCAGCTTGAACTATGTCGGTATTTCCCCAAAGAGGAAGGGATGATGCAGCATAGCTACGGTAGGTATTTCCCTCAGTGATGAGACCAAGGTTATCGAACCAGTAGGAGAACCACGCAACACTACGTGAACGGCACCTGCAGTCAAAGAAAAATACTTGCAACCCGACGTAAAAGAGGGGTTGTGAATCCCTCCCGGGTAAAAAGATAGATAAAATTGTAGTAGATTGGATAATAAGATCTCGCGGGAATGCGAGATAAAATAAATAACAAAAAGTTGCAGCAAGGTATTTTTTTGTTCTTGGATTAATAGATCTGAAAATAAAAGCAAATAAAAATAGATCTCGAAGGAAAATATGATAAAGAAGAGACCCGGGAGCCGTAGATTTCACAAGTGGCTTCTCTCGAGAAAAATAGCATATGGTGGGTAAACAAATTACTGTTCGGCAATTGATAGAACTTCAAATAATTATGACGATATCCAGGCAATTATCATTATATAGGGATCACGTCCAAGATTAGTAGACCGACTCCTGCCTGCATCTACTACTATTACTCCACACATCGACCGCTATCCAGCATGCATCTAGTGTATTAAGTTCATGGAGAAATGGAGTAATGCAATAAGAATGATGAAATGATGTAGACAAGATCTATTCATGTAGGAATAGACCCCATCTTGTTATCCTTAATAGCAATGATACATACGTGTCATTTCCCCTTCTGTCACTGGGATTAAGCACCGTAAGATCGAACCTATCACAAAGCACCTCTTCCCATGGCAAGAAAAATCGATCTAGTTGGCCTAACTAAACCAAAGATTCGAAGAAGAAATACGAGGCTATAAGTAATCATGCATATAAGAGATCAAAACTCAAATAACTTTCATGGATAAAATAGATCTGATCATAAACTCAAAGTTCATCGGATCCCAACAAACACACCGCAAAAAAGAGTTACATCAAATAGATCTGCAAGAGACCATTGTATTGAGAATCAAAAGAGAGAGAGGAAGCCATCTATCTACTAACTACGGACCCGTAGGTCTACAATGAACTACTCACGCATCATCGGAGAGGCACCAATGAGGATGATGAACCATCCGTGATGGTGTCTAGATTGGATCTGTGGTTTCTGGAACTTGCGGCGGCTGGAATTGTGTTTCGTTGACTCCCCTAGGGTTTTTGGAATATTGGGATATTTATAGAGCAAAGAGGTGGTGCAGGAGGCCACCGAGGTGGGCACAACCCACTAGGGCGCGCCTGGGCCCCCAGGCGCGCCCAGGTGGGTTGTGCCCCCCTCAAGGCACCCCTTTGGTACTTCTTTGGCCCATCCTATGTCTTCTGGCCCAGAAAAATTCTCCAAAAAGTTTCGCTGCGTTTGGACTCCGTTTGGTATTGATTTTCTGCGATGTAAAAAACAAGCAAAAACAACAAATGGCACTGGGCACTATGTCAATAGGTTAGTCCCAAAAAATCATATAAATTTGCTATAAAATGATTGTAAAACATCCAAGACTGATAATATAATAGCATGGAACAATAAAAAATTATAGATACGTTGGAGATGTATCAAGCACATCAGAGAAAACCGTTCCCGAGATGCCTACACCAAAAAGAGAGGAAGCTAATGATAATGATCATGAAACTTCGGATCAAGTTACTGCAGAACCTCGTAGGTCGAGCAGAACACATTCCGCACCAGAGTGGTACGGTAATCCTGTCCTGGAAGTCATGTTGTTAGACAACGACGAACTTATGAACTATGAAGAAGCTATGATGAGCCTAGATTCCGATAAATAGCTTGAGGCCATGAAATCTGAGATAGGATCCATGTATGAGAACAAAGTATGGACTTTGGTGGACTTGCCTGATGATCGATAGGCCATTGAAAATAAATGGATCTTCAAGAAGAAGACAGACGCTGATGGTATTGTCACTATCTACAAAGCTTGACTTGTCGCAAAAGGTTTTCGACAAGTTCAAGGGGTTGACTACGATGAGACTTTCTCACCCGTAGCGATGCTTAAGTCAGTCCAAATCATGTTAGCAATTGCCGCATTTTATAATTATGAAATCTGGCAAATGGATGTCAAAAGTGCATTCCTTAATGGATTTCTTAAAAAAGAGTTGTATATGATGCAACTAGAAGGTTTTGTCGATCCTAAAGGTGCTAACAAAGTGTGCAAGCTCTAGCGATCCATCTATGGACTGGTGCAAGCATCTTGGAGTTGGAATATACGCTTTGATGAGGTGATCAAAGCATATGGTTTTATACAGACTTACGGTGAAGCCTGTATTTACAAGAAAGTGAGTGGGAGCTCTGTAGCATTTCTGATATTATATGTGGATGACATATTGTTGACTGGAAATGATATAGAATTTCTGGATAGCATAAAAGGATACTTGAATAAGAATTTATCAATGAAAGACCTCGGTGAAGCTGCTTATATATTGGGCATCAAGATCTATAGGGATAGATCGAGACGCTTAATAGGACTTTCAAAAAGCACATACCTTGACAAAGTTTTGAAGATGTTCAAAATGGATCAGTCAAAGAAAGGGCTCTTGCCTGTGTTACAAGGTGTGAAATTGAGTCCGACTCAAAGCCCGACCACTACAGAAGATAGAGAGAAAATGAAAGTCATTACCTATGCCTCAACCATAGGTTCTATCATGTATGCTATGGTGTGCACCAAACCTGATGTGTGCCTTGCCATAAGTTTGGCAGGGAGGTACCAAAGTAATTCAGGAGTGGATCACTCGACAACAGTCAAGAACATCCTAAAGTACCTGAAAAGGACCAAGGATATGTTTCTCGTTTATGGAGGTGACGAAGAGCTCGTCGTAAATTCTTACGTCGATGTCAGCTTCGACACTGATCCGGATGACTCTTAGTCACAAACCGGATATGTATTTATATTGAATGGTGGAGCTGTCAGTTGGTGCAGTTCCAAGCAGAGCGTCGTGGCGGGATCTACATGTGAAGCGGAGTACATAGCTGCTTCGGAAGCAGCGCATGAAGGAGTCTGGATGAAGGAGTTCATATTCGATCTGGGTGTAATACCCAGTGCATCGGGTCCAATGAAAATCTTTTGTGACAGCGCTGGAGCAATTGCCTTAGCGAAGGAATCCAGGTTTCACAAGAGAACCAAACACATCAAGAGACGCTTCAACTCCATTTGTGAAAAGGTCAAGGATGGAGACATAGAGATTTGCAAAATACATACGGATCTAAATGTAGCAGACCCGTTGACTAAGCCTCTTCCACGAGCAAAACATGATCAACACCAAGACTCCATGGGTGTTAGATTCATTACAATGTAATCTAGATTCTTGACTCTAGTGCAAGTGGGAGACTGAAGGAAATATGCCCTAGAGGCAATAATAAAGTTGTTATTATTATATTTCTTTATTCATGATAAAGGTTTATTATTCATGCTAGAATTGTATTGATCGGAAACTTAAATACATGTGTGGATACATAAACAAATATCGTGTCCCTAGTAAGCCTCTACTAGAATAGCTCGTTGATCAAAGATGGTTAATGTTTCCTAACCATAGACATGTGTTGTCACTTGATAACGGGATCACATCATTAGAAGAATGATGTGATGGACAAGACCCATCCGTTAGCTTAGCATATGATCATTCAGTTTATTGCTATTGCTTTCTTAATGTCAAATACATATTCCTTCAACTATGAGATCATGCAACTCCCGGATACCAAAGGAATACCTTGTGTGCCATCAAACGTCACAACGTAACTGGGTGATCATAAAGATGCTCTACAGGTATCTCCGAAGGTGTCTGTTGCGTTGGCATGGATCGAGATTAGGATTTGTCACTCCGTGTATCGGAGAGGTATCTCTGGGCCCTCTCGGTAATACACATCACAAGAAGCTTGCAAGCAATGTGACTAAGGAGTTAGTTATGAGATATGTATTACGGAACAAGTAAAGAGACTTGCCGGTAATGAGATTGAACTAGGTATGAAATACCGACGATCGAATCTCGGGCAAGTAACATACTGACAGACAAAGGGAATTGCATATGTTGTCATAAGGTTCGACCGATAAAGATCTTCATAGAATATGTAGGAACCAATATGGGCATCCAGGTTCTGCTATTGGTTATTGACTAGAGAGGTGTCTCGGTCATGTCTACATAGTTCTCGAACACGTAGGGTCTGCACACTTGTTGCGGGAAACGACGGCCACCTATGGGACCAAGAGTCCCTTGCTGGTTCTGCGGGGGGATGGCACGTTGCACAAAGAGTAGAGGAGCGTGGAACAGCACGGCAGAGATCATGCGGGCAGTCTTTACCCAGGTTCGGGCCGCTGTGAGGCGTAAAACCCTACTCCTGCTTTGGTGGATTGATGGTGGAAAAATGGTGGTGGGCACAACACGCTTGCCCGGCAGGGTCGCCCTGGGGCAAAACGGCTACGCGCGTATGAATATGCGAGAGGGTGGATTCGCCAACCCTTTCTATGGTTGCCCTAGGCCTCCTTTTATAGATAAAGGGGTCACCACAGTGGCAAATCAGTCATTATGCACTAATTAGATAGCAAACAGTGCTATCACACCTAACTCCGCAGGCTGACAGAGCGCATTAAATGCACCGCTCAACATCACATCGTAGCTCGCCCAGCAGGCCCTGCCGGGCTATGTTGCCAGCTTTGCACCTGCTCGCTCGACACGTCGCAGGACGAGTGTCGTCTGGAGGTATTTCTTGCAGGAAGTGGCTGCCATGTGGCAAATAGTAGCCACTTAGTCACATTGGAGCTTGACACCGCACTGATTGATGATGTGCGTTGCGATGAGGTAGTGCGGTGAGGCGGTTTTGCCTCCGCAAGCCCCGGCAGGCCTGCCGGGACGCCCTGAAGGCTTGCTTCCGGGGGTAACCCCATCCTTGCCAGGCTCGCCTGCCCTGCAAGGGAGGTATCTTCTTTTAGCAGTATCTTGTTTCTCTGGCTAGTCTTGGTCTTCTTGTGCTGCATGTTGTTCCTTCGAAGAACTGACTATTTGTGCTCCAATCTAACCTTTGTGCTGTGGTCTTGCTCTTGTGCCTGTGCACAGTCTAGGCAACGGACCCAGGGTTGGTCGCACCGATAGAAGCCCCCGGGCCTGCCCCGAACGCGCTGCCGGGCATTGTCGGGGTAGGGCCTAATAAGTGCACAGGCAGGGGCGTGGAAGAGGCTGGCCCCTTGAGATCTTCTTTGCTCCTTCATTAATCTTGAGCCTGGGCCAGTTTCCGGTTTTCCCGCGCGTCGTTCGCAATGTTATGGAAAAACTCAGATCGTGGCCCGCGGATTGCTCACGCCCCACGATCACGGGGCGGAAACCGCCATCCCACTTGCCTCCTGCTTCATGCGCTTCCGCCACGTGTACCGCATTCATTGGGTAGGGCAGGTGGTGGATGCGGAAAGCACGGGGGCGGATGCCATGGCAGAAAACCAGGCGTCCTTGGTTGGAGCAAAGGGTCGGCCCTGATTCCCTGAGTTGCTGAAGGCACAAAGAGGCCGTATAGGGGGAGCGGGGCGGCTGCTCCCTGAGTGAGAGGCCAGCCCCCCGCCTCGTCCCTCTATAAAAAGGGGCAGGAGTGGTGTGTTTGCTCACACATATTTCCCTTCTCCCTTTCCTGAAACTTTCTTCGCTCGCCATGGTGAGGGGACGAGGGCGTGGTGGAACTCCGGCGGTGGCGACGAGGGCTTCTGCTCGACAGCGCATCCCCCTTCCTCCGGACCACATGGCGGTGGAACCCGCCGTGAGAGGAGGGGGCGCGGTCGAGGTCGCCGCGGTGCCCGAGGAGGAGGAGGACGGGGCGGCGCCCTGGCCGCGCCCCCACCGGAGGCTCCTCCTTCGATGGAAGGCCACGTCAGAGACCAGCCTCGGGAGTTCGTCATCAGGCTGTACAAGTCTCCGTGCGGCCATCTCCGCCTCCCCACTCCATTCGCATGGGTAATGGAGCTCGAACAGCCGCGCGCACTGAGGTTGCACATGAGGGGCTGTGGGAATGGTGGCATGTGGGTGGATGTCGACTTCCCTGCTCCTCATGTTATGCACGTCCGCCGTGGCTGGAAGACCTTTGCTCGAGCCCATAGCTTGTCAGAGGGGCACGTTCTCCAGTGTAAATTAATGGAGAGTGGCCTGCTTTCCGTCAAGATCTTTGGGCACTCGGGAGCTCGCTTAGGGTGCTGCGCGGAGAGCTCGGCCGATGACGAAAGCTCCTCCTCGAGCGAAAGCGACGAGGAGGACAGTGACGGTGATGACGATGGCGTCAACCGGGAGGGCGACAACTCTGACTCCGGTTGAGCATCACCCGCACCATCTTCATCAGGCGGCAGTACCATCATCTGCACCCGCATCTCCTTCCCGACAAGGTGATGTGCCAGGGAGTTGGATACAGTGGTGGAGATGGTGCCTCCCGGC
The DNA here is from genome assembly GCA_011799875.1 of Thinopyrum elongatum. Lineage (NCBI taxonomy): Eukaryota > Viridiplantae > Streptophyta > Magnoliopsida > Poales > Poaceae > Thinopyrum > Thinopyrum elongatum. The sequence goes on from CM022303.1 coordinate 136,724,822, forward strand.
TTCCTCCAGTAGCCTTCCAGCTGGATCCCGGCAGGCTTCCTTGCGGGCTACAGCTCCGTTAGCCCTGCCGCGTCCTGCTGGCCCTGGTGGTGGCGGTTGACGGGTCTCCTCCGCCATGCTCTCCATCGACGCGTTCGTCGGTGCTCTCCCGTCCCCATCAGGCTACCTCGCCTGGAGCCCGACGGGGGCCAGGCTGGGCTTCTGCCCAGCCGCTCCTTTTGCCCACTCTGCCTTCTACCACCCTGCCTAGGAGGAGAGGGACAAGAAAGGGCATTACGGGGCACTTATCTTTTTTGAATCTTAAACCTGTAGGCACTTGCCAAATTTTAGTTCAAATAATGTAAACTCTTTAGTCCATGCTTGTGTTCTGTAAGGTCTGTACTTGTTTGCTCTGCATAGTAATGAAAAAGATGAACTTTGCCGGGGACTCGTGCATGTACATGTCCATGCAGAGGTGGAATGCCTCTATATATTAAATAAACGAGTTTCCCCCGGCAGGCTATCCTGCCGGTATCCTCTATTTTGTTGCCGGGGAACTAAGCCTACCGAGCACAAATTGTGATGAGAGGACCAGCCCCCCGCCAATCTTTCTTCACCAGAGGCCACTGCGACGTCCCTGACCAAAGCGACGTTTGAGTCGAGGGATGGGAGCACCTAAGTTTCAAAAAGTTGCGAGGTTTTCTTATGCACAAGTTTTTGCTTACAGAACACGTATGGACAAAAGATATAACTTATTTGTTTGGCTTGCTGGAGATCGCAGTGTTGGTCCATCTTTCCATCTCCGTTTAAAGGCCAAGTCCTCGGTAGGAACCTGCAGCTTTATGCAGATGGAAATGATGCAAGATGCGATCTTATCTACATGAGTATGCAATGACCATGAAATGCTTATGCATGCATGCAACTTGTCGGGGGCCCCCAGTGCTTCATTCATTTCTCTGTTGCTCAGGGTCTGCGCCTGGCTTTGTACAAGGGGTTACATGCAACTGAGGCAAGGCCTGTACAAAAGGGTGGCTGCCGGGCAGGGCTCGACAGCCGCGCCTTACGGGTAGAACTTGCGGAGATGCTCAATATTCCATGAGTTTTGCAATTGAATGCCATCTCCAGTCTCCAGACGGTCTGCGCCAGGTCTGGTGACTCGAACTACCCGGTAAGGGCCTTCCCACTTTGGCGTCAACTTGTTTGTACCCTTGGCGGACTGAACGCGCCTAAGGACAAGGTCGCCTTCCTCAAAACACCGGGCATGAACCCTGTGGCTGTGATAGCGACGCAGGGCTTGTTGATAGCGTGCAGCACGCGTAGCAGCCCGGAGACGGTTCTCCTCGAGAAGCATAGCGTCGTCACGCCGGTGCTGATCCTGTGCTACTTCATTGTAGGCAAGCACTCGAGGAGACCCGTAAATGAGTTCCGTGGGGATAACTGCTTCTGCCCCATAAACTAGGGAGAAGGGAGTCTGCCCGGTAGCTCGGTTTGGTGTCGTTCTGAGGGACCAGAGAACTACCGGCAACTCATCGATCCATCACCTGCCGCACTTCTGCAGCGTATCAAATGTTCTTCTCTTGAGTCCTCGCAACACTTCAGAGTTCGTCCTCTCAGCTTGTCCATTGCTTCCGGGATGTGCCACAGAAGCGAATGAGATCTTGCTTCCAAGGGCATGAATGTATTGCATGAAGGCGCGGCTCATGAATTGGGTGCCGTTATCGGTGATGATCGGTGCAGGGACCCCGAAGCGGCACACCAATCCTTTCAAGAACTTGATAGCTGACTGAGCAATCACCTTTCTCACGGCATATACTTCCGGCCACTTTGTAAACTTGTCGATGGCAACGAACAAGAATTCAAAGCCCCCGGTGACAGTGTCCTGGACTAGAGGGTACTCACCACATCGTCTCCCGATTAGTTGGATTGGGCCGAGGACCCCCAAGGCCATTTACTCATGGGCCAGTTCGGACAGCCGAAGTATACACGAGGAAGATTCCACAAGACTTGGTGATCAAGACAAGGACTCCTCTCCACCGGCGTATTCGACTAGGACTCTTGTTATCCTAGGCCTCTGGTACATTATATAAGCCAAGCCCGGGCTAGTCGATAGGGAGACCAGATCATTATGACATCAATCATCATACCTCTAGGGTTTAGACCACAACATATGATCTCGAGGTAGATCAACTCTGTACCTTGATACTTCATCAATATAAACAAGAACAGGACGTAGGGTTTAACCTCCATCAAGAGCGCCCAAACCTGGGTAAAACATCATGTCCCCTGTCTCCTGTTACCCATCGATCCATGACACATAGCTTGGGACCCCCTACCCAAGATCTGCCGGTTTTGACACCGACAATGGTGCTTTCATTGAGAGTTCCGCTGTGTGGTCGGCAAAGGATCAATGGCTCGCCCGCAGATCAACTGCGACGTCGGCATCTTCGTCACCGGCTCGACTGGTCACCATGGCTCGACCGAGGACTGCGCTCCGTCTCCGATCATCATGTTCGGACAAGGGCCTTCATCAACATTAACTCTGATCTCTATCAAGATCGTGGAGGAATCATCCATATAGCCCGGGGGCTCAACTTCAACATTGTCCTCGGGCGACCGTGCTGTTTTTCTATACAGCGGATTCGTATTCGCTATCGCCGCTTCCTCGAGTGTCATTTTAATGATTGCTTTATTGGAATTGTTTGGAATTAAGTCTACAAAAACCATGCAAAATTTCGCAGAGTTCCGATGGAGGAATCTCCGGCGATCTCCGATATACCGGAGCCCTATCGAATCTGGACGGGAATCTGGACGAGTATGGAGCATGGTGTCCAGCATCTAGTTCGGAAATCCTTTGGAAGATCCAACCATTGATCGGCTGCGGAATTCTTATATGTACCACCTCTCAAAATTTCAGCTTGATCCGACGGTTCAAACTCCAGGAACCTTCCGATGAGTGGACCAATTTTCAGATCTGTTTTCTGCGCGAATATGAATCCGACCCGAATTCATGTTTCTTTATGAACGTGATATTGGACGACCTTTTTAAAGGAATTTTCTTCAAGGGTATTGTGCATTATTTTTAAACACGTGTCCTTAAAATTTTAAGTCTCCTCTGACGTAATCTTCACCATCACGCTGGTGTCAAACCAGTCCGGCAATATTGCTCCACGGCTGCCGACCTGCGCTAGACGTGTCGTCGCTTTTTGAGCCGAGCTCAACTTCTTCGGATCATCATCTCGGTGAGCCAAACAAGAGTTCGGAATCGCCAAGGATAAATCATCACCAACATCGCCGCCCCACGGATTACATGGAGCGGGCACACCGACACCGCCGCATGGCCACTTCATCAAGCCGGCATTGACCGCGTCACAAGTTACGACCTGCGTCGGCATGGCCGCACTGTTTCTTCTTCAAGCTGATGTCCATCACGCCGAATTGCTTCAACACCTCGGCTGACATGACAACTGCAACATCTCCTTACCGACCTGCTCCATCACCTCGGCTAGACCGGGGGCTTCGCCATCTCTTCATCAACCTACTCCGGAGACTTCGGCGTCACCAGCCAACCAGCTTCGTTACGTTAGCTGGACCGGGGGCTTTGCCTCGGCGAGACAGTCCTAGCCAGCATCGCCATGCCGTCGCTTCATCACCCATCAGGCAATGGGTGTGCGGATCGAGTCCCAATTTTGGGAGTAACGTTTCTTTGGACTGCTACAACAAATAAACCAGGTGCTATTAATCCTAGCAATTTTTGCTTGTTTGGGTTTATTTTTCCCAAGGAATTATTACTCTGGTTTGTTCCATCATCTGTACACAGGTCTATCAAATGGTGGCCGCATTAACGACGGTCGCATAGTGGTTCGGTCAGTTTTCGTACATAGTTCGGCAAACGCCGCATCCGGAACTCGGACCGACCTGTGAATTCGGGCTTTGCCACGCCTTTACCGCATCACGCCGACGCCCTGCATCGACATTGACTTCGGCGCCAGGCCACATCTCTTTAAATAAATTATCTTTGTGAAAACCAGTTATGCAAGGATTTTATATATATTTATATTATTCTTTTTTGACCGCACTATTTTATGTGTGCAGGTGATTGACTTCGACTGCGTCACGCGGTCACTTCGGCAAGCCAATGTTGTCGTCCCAATTGGCATAAATCGGCTCGCATGATTGTCTTGTTGATTGAATTGCCATACCGACATGTTCGGTTGCCTCGGGGACTTCAGCATCATCAAGAGGGTCCTACCTCGTCGAGTGTTTGGCGCACGGGCCATATTTCTTTTATTACTCACTTTGCATGAATTATTAATCATGCAACCTTTTTTTTATTACTGTTATCTCCGGCTTGCACTATCTTCCGTGCACAGGTAAATGATCCGGATTGGGCAGCGCTGTCACCTCGGCTGAACCGGGGGCTTCGTCATCACTTCATTAACCCACACCGGGAAGTTCGGCGTCATACTGTCAGCCTACTCCGTCGCCTCGGACGGACGGGGGGTTCCACCTCGCAACATTGGCCGTGCTGTGTCGCCACTTCAGAGCGCCGAGCTCTTCGCTCCTCCATCTCGGGACCGGCTTAGGGGCTGGGACCTCGTCCCGCCGTAAACTCGGACCGCGTCATCGATGCCGAGCACATTAACCAGCTAAGTCGCTTTCATGCCCAAAGTTTTAAATTTTGTTCGGTTCGACCAAGCATTATACTTTTTTGACAAGAAGTCGTTTGCAAAAAACTTTCTTTGTCAAAATCTTGCTTGTTACAAACAAATTCAAATACCCCGTTTATTTGGGGGCTTCCTTTATGAAGCCATTCTTCCTGCATATGATTATTAATGTATCGCACCATTCCTTGTTCGTGTATTATGGCAAAATATGCATCATGTTGACTTAAGTGTTCCGCAAAGCTGGGTTGCCTGGCTTCTGTGCTTACCCCTACGTTCCCGATTGTTCGGCTAGGGAGTAAAGGGAGCACCTCTGCGATTGTTACGACCGGGTCATCCGAACTCGTACCTCAGACGGGTGAAGCCGAAAGGCACAAGTGTCATAGTAATCATGAGCGACCAAAGAAAGGTACCGTTGGGGGCACTATTTTCTTTGAAGATGCTTCTTACGTTACATAAGTAATATAGCATAAGTTCCCTGGGCGCGCTTTGTCTGTTACAGCCTCATGGCCTAATTGCCTGGTTATCTGAAACACCGCCGATATTCTCGGTAGGCAGAGTAGATAACACTTTTCGGCCCTTGACCGAAGAGGGAGAAGCCGATGATCGGTTAAGACATGTTCAAAGTTCGGGCGAACGCAGATATTATATAAGTACTTCGGTACATACAATCATTATACATAAAATTCTTTTACCCAAGTCACTTGGGGGCTCTTAAATTAATATGAGCCATTTTATAATTGATGTTTTCTTCTTAGTCGCTGCAAAGTCTTTTTCTACCACTCCTTTCTCGACTCAGGTGTATGATCAATAGCCGGGTAGCCTGGTGTCTCTCTAAAGCCGCTCGCGTTTAGTTCACTAAACTGGCCTGAGAAACACTCCGCCTTCGGTATAGGGAGGTTGAAGCCGAAGGCTGACCCACTTGAAGTCTAGAGATCGGATGTGTCATGTTAAAGCACAAACTAAATTTAAGACCAATGTTCGGATTGGCACCAAAAACTTGATTTAGTTTGGACGTAAAGTTTTTACTGAAGGTTTTTGGTTTTCCAAGCCTATGGCACTTTTTGTGTGTTTCCAGCATAAGTCTCGCAGTGCAATGCCAGATACCTTTCGAGATTCGGTAAAAAACATTCTCGGATATTGCTATATATGCATCAGTTTCGAATTGTGTCTTCGGTCAATAGTTGGGTTGCCCGGCTCCTGTGCTTGCCTCCTACGTTTCGCTTTGTTCGGCTAGGTGTGCAAGGGGAGAACCATTGCAATTGTGCTTCCAGCTCGAATGGTTAAGCACCTCAGTGGAGAAAGCCGAAAACAGACTATCACAATGGGCGTAAACTGGTCAGCGATCCGATGACGGCGTCACACTATAGATCGATACCGAGTACCCCGTGTTAAACGATGGGCCTTTCATAATATTGGCCAAAGTGTTAATGGCTAGACTTCGGTCAGTGCCGAACATAAACCGGGGGCTCGTAGCCAGCTTCCCCAGTTTAAAGCGACTATGACTAAGTGAAAGTTATAAAGCCCGCATATCTGATTGCCTTGTTTCTGCTAACACAACCGCCTTCGGGCACCAAGACGTCGGCTAAGGGTTGTCTGGTTACTGCGGAAACAACCTGCGTAGTATCTACAAAGGGGTAGAAGCCGACGATGGGCCACTTTCAATTGATAAACGGTCGCAACGGAGTCAAAATAATCATATCGTCGGCCTTTGTATTTAGTATACGAGGGCTACCTTCCGTAATCATCGTTATAAAGCCATAAATATGCATCAATTTGACTTAAGATTTTGGCCAAGCTGGGTTGCCTGGCTCCTGTGCTTACCCCTACGTTCCCGATTGTTCGGCTAGGTGGTAAAGGGAGCACCTCTGTGATTGTTACTACCGGGTCATCCGAGTAAGTACCTCAGACTGGGTGAAGCCGAAAGCTAGCAATCTTAAAGGATCACATTGGTCGGCAACGACGGAAGTGAAAATTTTGGTTCATTAATACCATAGAGTTCGGGAACTTTCCCCGAACTAAATCCTCAATATTTTCCTCCCACATTGATCGGAGGTGAGGTTTCATGATCATGATAAACATGACGACCCAAAGAAAGGAACCGATTGCGGGACTATTTTCTTTGGAAGATGTTTCTTACGTTAAAACGTAATATAACATATCTCTCCGTGTACCTTTGTTTATAAAACCGTATGACCGGATTGCCTTGTTTTCCATAAATCTTTGCCCTTATAACAGCTTTATAAAGTAGGAAAACACTCCTCGGCTACTGGCCGAAGAGGTTGAAGCCGATGGTCGGTCAACAAGGTTTTGTACAATGCGGATCCGAGCACTAATGATGTAAAGTACTTGGATAGATAGAGTCATTACACATAATTTGTGACTTTACTATGGATATCGATCCTTAATTCGGCCACCCGTGCCCGCATTAAGACTCGGGGGCTACTGGGCTTCGGGCTTATTATTTACAAATATTAAAGGGGCACATCGATCCCCTGATCTGGTTTTGCCACCAGACCAGTGTCTCGGGGGCTACTGCATTGCTTGTTCAATGCAGAAAATTCAAAGTGCTTAGTGTTTGGCTTGACCGAACTATAGGCAAACGCGTCTTCGGACAACAACAGGTACCATCTGGACCTATCTGGCATCAAGCTAATATATTACGGCAACTTCTCAAGACCCTCTCTAAAGGGCCCGTTCGCCGATCACTATTATCTCTAATATATTACACTGCGTTTCTATTCCTACGTATGCTGCCGAGCTAGGAGTTGTTCCTCAGGCCGATTTCGCGCATCGACCTGAGTCTCAAGGGCTACTTGGATCAGCGGTTTCATGTTTTCCTTCAGATGCATCTCGGGTTTTAGACCGACACACACCTTGAGGGCTACTGGCTATATATCTCGGCGGAGAATAAATTGCACCAATAAAAAATATTCACAAAAAATCAGCCCGCAGTCGGGGTGGTGCACCACCTCGAAAGCAGTCCAGCATAAAGCTCGGGCGCCAGTGGCTGGCTCCATAAAGGGCACTTCCGGAATTAAGCTCGGCTGAATTCATTCAATCTTTTAAAGACCGAGGTACTTTATGACACCTCGGACGCTGACCATCGTTAGAGCTCGGATACAGTCCGGCGTTAGAGCTCGGATACAGTCCGGCGTTGGAGCTCGGATACAGTCCAGCATTGGTGCTCAGCTGCAAAAGATACCTCAAATACAGTCCGGCGTTGGAGCTCGGATGCAAGAGGACACCACCGCATGGGAACAACTTCAAACCCGAGGTGTGGCGTAAAAAATAACAAGGCATTGATAAAGGCCAAAAACTTAAAGGGGCTCCTTGGATACCCGACGTGTAAACTCTTCAGATTCACTTCGGCGATCCTCAAGATCGAAGATGAGAAGATTTGTTGAACCAGTTTTCAAGACCGACGACCGAAGATGAAGAACAGTTCGGAAGAATCGAGGAGCGTCCCCAACTTGAAGACCGATTCAGGGGGCTACTGACGGTGTCCTGGACTAGGGGGTACTCACCACATCGTCTCCCAATTAGTTGGATTGGGCCGAGGACCCAGGGCCGTTTACTCATGGGCCAGTTCGGACAGCCGAAGTATACCAGAGGAAGATTCCACAAGACTTGGTGATCAAGACAAGGACTCCTCTCCACCGGCGTATTCGACTAGGACTCTTGTTATCCTAGGCCTCTGGTACATTATATAAGCCGAGGCCGGGCTAGTCGATAGGGAGACTAGATCATTATGACATCAATCATCATACCTCTAGGGTTTAGACCACAACATATGATCTCGAGGTAGATCAACTCTGTACCTTGATACTTCATCAATATAAACAAGAACAGGACGTAGGGTTTAACCTCCATCAAGAGCGCCCAAACCTGGGTAAAACATCATGTCCCCTGTCTCCTGTTACCCATCGATCCATGACACACAGCTTGGGACCCCCTACCCGAGATCTGCCGATTTTGACACCGACACCCAGTAGCTCGGGGGAAAGGGCCGAGGATATCGAGCCCCTAGACCAAAAACGGCCATGACAAAGGGATTGTCTGAAGAGCTTGTGCAGGCAGATGGATGTTCTTGGAATGGAACTGGCAGGCTTCACACTTGGTGACTAGCTCGACCGCATCTTGGAGGGCTGTGGGCCAATAGAATCCTTGCCGGAATGCTTTCCCAACTAATGCCCTTGATCCAATGTGGGAGTCGCACATGCCTTTGTGTATTTCCTCCAGCAGTTCCTTTCCTTCTTCCCAGCAAATGCACTTCAAATCACACCGTTGGGCCTTCTTCTGTATAGAGTGTCATCGACAAACTGATACATACTGGCCCTCCGGGCTACTCTTTCAGCTTCCTCTTGCCCATCGGGAAGTTCTCCAGTTTGGAGGAAATGGACTATGTGCCTTGCCCAAGTTGGAGCCTGGGCCTCGGCAACAAGGACTAGCGGCACCTCCTCATCCGCGGGAGTGCATTTCTCGACCGCGGGGACCAGAGGACCAGCAGGAGAGCGCAGCCCGGCAAGCGATGGGGAGTTGTTTCCCGCAAGGTCCCTACTAGGAGCCACGGGGGGCTCTACCGGGAGAGGCTTACCAGAGTCCAACTTCCTCCTCTTTCTGGCCATTGTTGCCGGGGATACGGAGGGCTGAGTAAGATGGAGAACAAAAGTTCCTGGTTCCACAGGAAGTTTTTGCGCAACACACTTTGACGGATGATCAGCTATACTATTTTCTACACGGGGTACGTGCTCCATTTGCAATCCGTCAAAGTGCTCCTCCAATCTTCTCACTTCCTCAACGTATGCCTCCATCAATGGACTTTGGTAATCCTTGTTGACTTGTCTCACCACAAGTTGTGAATCTCCTCGAACAATCAGCTCCTTAATTCCCAGTTCTGTGGCAATCCTGAGCCCGGCAAGGAGCCCTTCATACTGTGTTGTATTGTTGGTTGCCTCCTTCCTGGGAAAGTGCATCTGGACGGCGTACTTCAAATGCTCTCCCGTGGGAGCAACAAGAAGCACGCCAGCCCCTGCACCTTGCAGGGAGAAGGCACCATCAAAATACATGATCCATTCTTGGGGCGCCTCCTTGCCGGGGGTAACTGTTTCCAGTACTTCCTCATCAGGGGTTGGCGTCCATTCTGCAATAAACTCTGCCAATGCCCTGCTCTGAATTGTTGATGTGCTCTCAAATTTCAGGCCAAAGCTGGATAACTCCAAAGCCCACTCCACTATTCTGCCGGTAGCCTCAGGGTTCCGGAGTATCCTTTGCAACAGAAAGCGGGTGACAACCGTGATCTCATGGGCTTGGAAGTAGTGGCGCAGTTTCCTTGAGGCCATGATGAGGCCAAAAATCAACTTTTGCACACCAGAGTACCTTGATCTAGCCCCCTGTAATAGGGAACTAGCAAAGTACACTGGGCACTGCACAACTTTCTTCCTTACCGTGTCCTTGGGGTTGTCCCTGCTGCCGTGCTCTTCTCTGTCCTAATCCTTATCCAGTCCTACCGGGCTTTGCTCACTCTATGTTTCCTCTACTTCCCACTGTGCCACTAGGGCTGCACTGACCACTTGATTAGTTGCCGCTAGATATAGCAGCAACGGTTCTTGCGGTTTAGGGGCAACCAAAGTGGGCACAGAGGACAAGTAGGTCTTCAAATCTTGTAGGGCTTCATCAGCTTCTGGGGTCCACTTCATGGGCCCTGCCTTCTTAAAATTTTTGAAGAATGGCAGGGCGCGCTCAGCAGACTTGGAGATGAATCTGCTAAGCGCCGCAACGCACCCTATCAGATGCCTCACATCCTTAACTATCCTGGGTGCCTGGATCTGCTCGATAGCCATGATCTTGTCGGGGTTGGCTTCAATCCCACGATGGGACACGAAGAACCCAAGTAGCTTGCCGGAGGAACGCCAAACACACACTTCTGCGGATTTAGCTTCAAGTTGATCTTGCGCAGATTAGCAAATGTTTCCTCTAAATCCTGGATAAGGGTTGATCTATCCTTGGTCTTGACCACAATATCATCCATATAAGCCTCAATGTTTCTGTGTAACTGTGGTTCAAAACCAATTTGGACTGCTCTTGCAAAAGTGGACCCGGAACTCTTTAACCCGAAAGTCATGCACACAAAGCAGTACGTACCACAAGGGGTGATGAACGAGGTCTTCTCTTCGTCTTCCTTGGACATGAAGATCTGATGATACCCAGAGTATGCATCCAGAAAAGAGAGCAAGTCACAACCTGAAGTGGAGTCCACGATCTGGTCGATGCGCGGCAAGGGAAATGGGTCCTTCGGGCAAGCTTTGTTGAGATCTGTGAAATTGATGCAAAGCCTCCATTTCCCGTTAGCCTTGCGCACGACCACTGGGTTTGCTAACCATGTTGGGTGCAGTACTCCTCTGACCAAACGAGCTGCCTCAAGCTTCTTAATCTCTTCGGCAATGAACTGCTGCCTCTCCAAGGCCTACTTTCGAACCTTCTGCTTGACGGGTCGGGCATGTGGGCAGACAACAAGGTGGTGCTCGATTACCTCCCTGGGAACACCAGGGATATCAGATGGTTGCCAAGCAAACACATCGACATTCGCCCGTAGGAAGGTAACGAGCGCGCTTTCCTATTTGTCATCAAGGGTGGCGCTGATAGTGAAGGTACCATCAACGCCAGCCAGCCCTGCCGGGACCTTCTTCACATGTGGTGCAGCGACCTTGGATCTCTTGCTGTTGGAACTCTCCGGCAAGTCATCAACAGGCGCAGCGCACTCCAAAGAGGTACGCTTCCCGGATTCCTTGCTGGTGTCCCTACTGTCCTTCTTCTTTCCTCTGTTTTCCTTGGCGGGAACTGCTGCTACCATGGCCTTTGCCGCGACTGCATCCTGGTACATCTTATCCACGCAAATGATTGCGTCTTTCTCATCCGTCGAAATGGAAATGACTCCTACCGGCCCTGGCATCTTCAAAGTGTTGTAGGCATAGTGGGACACCGCCATGAATTTTGCCAGAGCTGGGCGTCCAAGGATCCCATTGTATGGCAGGGGGAGGTCGACCACATCAAACACAACCTTCTCCGTCCGATAGTTCAGTTCTACCCCAAACGTCACTGGCAATGTGATCTTTCCCTTGGGATGACTCCTGCTGGGATTAACTCCTTGAAACATGCCCGTGACCTTTAGCTCTTCCTCTGATATCTGAAGCTTGTTGATAACCTTTGGGGAAATCAGATTCAACCCGGCCCCGCCATCAACCAACATCTTTGTGAGCTTGAGGTTGCGAATCGTTGGAGAGACCAACAATGGCAAACACCCTACCGCAGTGGTGCGGTCAGGGTGGTCCTCTTCGTCAAAGATGATGGGCGTGCGTGACCATTTGAGCGGCTTCTGAGACTCTGCCGCTGGCTCCACGGCATTGACGTCACGCGCCCACCGTTTAAGTTGGCGGTGAGAGGAGTGCAAAGATGCACCCCCGTCAATGCACAGGGCGTCAGTGGCCTTCTGGAATTCCTGCTCGCTGGTTTCCTCTTCATCCCCTCCATCACTCTCACCATTGCAAACTTTCTTCTCTCGGCCTCTGGCGGGTTTTCCTTGGTTCCGAAAAGCCTTGCCGGGGCGATTTCTTCACCGCCTCGGCCCTTCCCGCCAACGCCATTCTGACCTTTTTCCTTATCTCACTTCTCATATTCAGCCCTCTGCCTCTTGACGAGCGACTCAACCTGATGACACTCTTGGGGATCGTGGCCCTTGGTCCGATGGATCTTGCAGTACAGCCCATTGCCTTTCCTAGCTTCCTCGGCAGCCGCAGCCTGCCTGCAGTCAGCGCACGCGGCAACTTCCTTGCCGGGGGCTTTGGCTTTAACCTTCTTGCAGGTACTAAGCATGCCCGATCTTTCGACGGTCATCACTGCCTTATCATTGCGCCTCTTGTTGCGCTTCTTGCTCTTCTTCTTCTGACTGGTGGATTCATCATCATCCTCTGAGTCGATGTCGATGCAGTCTTCCTCTCCAGGGAGTTTTCTTCCCTCCTCCATCCGAGCACACTTGTCCACCAAAGTGTAAAGCTCCTTCACAGTCTTGGGCAACCGCACATTCATCTTAGAACGTATCCTGCGATTGCGCACATTGGACTGGAAGGCAGCTATCACAGCCGCTGGATGGATATTTGGGATGTTTCTATGGACTCTACTGAATCTCTGCAAATACTTGCGGAGAGTCTCTCCTTCTTTCTGTTGGAGAATCTGCAAGTCGCTGGGCCGTCCTGGTTCTTGATGGCCGCCCGTGAAGGCGCCAATGAACTCATGGCACAGGTCAGCCCATGACGAAATGGAGTTCTCCGGCAAGTGCATCAGCCAAGACCTCATGTTGGACTTGAGTGCCAAAGGGAAGTAGTTGGCAAACACCTTCTCATCTCTTCCTCCGGCAGCATGAATAGCGATTGTGTAGATGCTCAAGAACTCTGCCGGGTTCAGCCTTCCATCATATTTCTTGGGTATCTCAGGCTTGAACGTGCGAACGGTCGGCCAACGAACTTGCCGCAGCTCACGAGTAAAGGCAGGGCACCCAACCTCGAAAGGCAGGCACCCGCCGTCCTCGATCGCATGCTCGTCAACGTTGGGACCATCGCACCCATTGGTCCGACGGTGGTCATCGCGGCGTCGCTCGACGACGACGCGCCCGCCTCCCCTCCGCCGGTCCTCCGGGGTTCGCCGCTGGCCTGAACGTGCTCGAGGCTCGGAAGAGGCCATCAAGACGTCGTCGGGCTCTTGGATCTGCCGTGCCCGCGCTGGTTGCCGCAGTGGGGACTGCACAGTGGGGGTGGCTCCTTCCGTATGGCCAGCAGCGCGAGCCGTTGTCATCGCTTGGGGAGGCCGTGGCGGGCTAGCTCGTTGTGAGCCCCCGGCCTCGGCAAAACCAATCAGACTCTGAATGGTGGCTCTCCCTTCATCCATCTAATCGGCCACCGGCGGGAACCTCAATAGCAGTTGAGCCCGCGCCATGACCTCTGTAGCAGTGCTTGGCATCGGTGATGAGGATGTAGATCGCACCATCGCCTGGCTCCTGACGGTGCCGGTGGCGACGGCGTCGCGCCCTCATTGTTGTGAGCCAGCCACTTGGATGGCACTATGATGCGGCGAAGGCTCTTGAGGACCAGTAGCTCCATTGGGCATAGTGGCTGGGTCGACCTGTTCTGGGGGAGGCACGCGCGTTGCGGTCGCACCCGTGGCAAGGGTGGCCGGAGGGCGGCGATTTGCCCCAGACCGGGCGCCACCACTTTGGTTGTGCCCTTCGGCGAGGGAGAGAGGTCTAGATGGAATAACCCCTTCGCCCGTACCTCATGGAGCACGACCACCGGGGGGTTGCGGATGCTGCTCTCCTCCGGTGACTCCCGCTCTTGTTTCGGCTGCGGGGGAGGTAGTGATGACGCCGCCTGCGTCGCCCGCGTCTCCCGCAGCGGCCACTCCCTCGTGCGCCTCCGTGTCCCCCGCAGCGTTGGTGGCCGCGGGCGGCGGAGCCTTCGAGGTGGACGGGTGAGCTGAAGCACAGGGTTTCTTCTTGGGCGCCATAGTCGATAGAGCCGTCGATGATGAAAATGGCGATGAAGATGGCCCGCTGCTCACGCTGTCAGGTTCGCGCAAGTGATCCCCCTACCTGGCGCACCAAAGATGTCATGGGAAACCACGGCCACCTATGGGACAAAGAGTCCCTTGCTGGTTCGGCGAGGGGATGGCATGTTGCACAAAGAGCAAAGGAGTGTGGAACAGCATGACAGAGATCACGCGGGCAGTCTTTACCCAGGTTCGGGCCGCCGTGAGGCGTAAAACCCTACTCCTGCTTTGGTGGATTGATGGTGGTGGGCGCAACACGCTTGCCCGGCAGGGTCGCCCTGGGTAAAACGGCTACGCGCGTATGAATATGCGAGAGGGTGGGTTCGCCAACCCTTTCTACGGTTGCCCTGGGCCTCCTTTTATAGATAAAGGGGTCACCACAGTGGCAAATCAGGCATTATGCACTAATTAGATAGCAAACAGTGCTATCACACCTAACTCGGCAGGCTGATAGAGCGCATTAAATGCGCCGCTCAACGTCACATCGTAGCTCGCCCGGCAGGCCCTGCTGGGCTATCTTGCCAGCTTCGCGCCTGCTCGCTCGACACTTCGCAGGATGGGTGTCGTCTGGAGGTATTTCTTGTAGGAAGTGGCTGCCATGTGGTGAATAGTAGCCACTTAGTCACTTTGCAGCTTGACACCGCACTGATTGACGATATGCGTTGCGATGAGGTGGTGCGGTGAGGCGGTTTTGCCTCTGCAAGCCCCGGCAGGCCTGCCGGGACGCCCTGAAGGCTTGCTTCTAGGGGTAACCCCATCCTTGCCTGGTTCGCCTGCCCGGCAAGGGAGGTATCTTCTTTTAGCAGTATCTTGTTGCTCTGGCTAGTCTTGGTCTTCTTGTGCTGCATGTTGGTCCTTCGAAGAACTGACTCTTTGTGCTCAAATCTAACCTTGGTGCTGTGGTCTTGCTCTTGTGCCTGTGCACAGTCTTGGCAACGGACATAGGGTTTGTTGCACCGACAGAGGCCCTCGGGCCTACCCCGAACGCGCTGCCAGGCGTCGTCGGGGTAGGGCCTAATAAGTGCACAGGCAGGGGCGTGGAAGAGGCTGGCCCCTTGAGATCTTCTTTGCTCCTTCGTTAATCTTGAGCCTAGGCCAGTTTCCGGTTTTCCCGCGCGTCGTGCGCAATGTTATGGAAAAACTCAGATCATGGCCCGCGGATTGCTCATGCCCCACGATCACGGGGCGGAAACCGCCATCCCACTTGCCTCCTGTTTCTTGTGCTTCCGCCACATGTACCGCATGCATTGGGTAGGGCAGGTGGTGGATGCGGAGAGCGCGGGGGCGGATGCCATGGCAGAAAACCAGGCATCCTTGGAGCAGAGGGTCGGCCCTGATTCCCTGAGTCGCTAAAGGCGCAGAGAGGCCGTATAGGGGGAGCGGGGCGGCTGCTCCCTGAGTGAGAGGCCAGCCCCCCGCCTTGTCCCTCTATAAAAGGGGGCAGGAGTGGTGTGTTTGCTCACACACATTTCCCTTCTCCCTTTCCTCAAACTTTCTTCGCTCGCCATGGTGAGGGGACGAGGGCGTGGTGGAACTCTAGCGGTGGCGATGAGGGCTTCTGCTCGACAGCGCATCCCCCCTCCTCCGGACCATGCGGCGGTGGAACCCACCGTGAGAGGAGGGTGCGAGGTCGAGGTCACCGCGGTGCCCGAGGAGGAGGAGGGCGGGGCGGCGCCCTGGCCGCGCCCCCACCGGAGGCTCCTCCTCTGATGGAAGGCCACATCAAAGACCAGCCTCGGGAGTTTGTCATCAGGCTGTACAAGCCTCCGTGCGGCCATCTCCGCCTCCCCACTCCATTCGCACGGGTAATGGAGCTCGAACAGCCGCGCGCACTGAGGTTGCACATGAGGGGCTGTGGGAATGGTGGCATGTGGGTGGATGTCGACTTCCCTGCTCCTCATGTTATGTACCTCCGCCGTGGCTCGAAGACCTTTGCTCGAGCCCATAGCTTGTCGGAGGGGCACGTTCTCTAGTTTAAATTAATGGAGAGCGGCCTGCTTTCCGTCAAGACCTTTGGGCACTCGGGAGCTTGCTTAGGGTGCTGCGCGGAGAGCTCGACCGATGACGAAAGCTCCTCCTCGAGCGAAAGCGACGAGGAGGACAGTGACGGCGATGACGACGGCATCGACCTGGAGGGCGACAACTCTGACTCCGGTTGAGCGTCGCTCGCACCATCTTCATCAGGCGGCAGCACCATCATCTGCACCCGCATCTCCTTCCCGGCAAGGCGATGTGCCGGGGAGTTGGATACAGTGGTGGCGATGGTGCCTCCCGGCTTCCTCCAGCAGCCTTCCAGCTAGATCCCGGCAGGCTTTCTCACGGGCTATAGCTCTGTTAGCCCTGCCGCGTCCTGCTGGCCCTAGTGGTGGCGGTTGATGGGTCGCCTCCGCCATGCTCTCCATCGACGCGTTCCCCGGTGCTCTCCCATCCCCGTCAGGCTACCTCTCCTAGAGCCCGATGGGGGCCAGGCTGGGCTTCTGCCCAGCCGCTCCTTTTGCCCTCTCCGCCTTATACCGCCCTGCCTAGGATGAGAGGGACAAGAAAGGGCATTATGGGGCACTTATATTTTTTCAATCTTAACCTGTAGGCACTTGCCAAATTTTAGTTCAAATAATGTAAACTCTTGAGTCCATGCTTGTGTTCTGTAAGGTCTGCACTTGTTTGCTCTGCATACTATTGAAAAAGATGAACCTTGTCGGGGACTCGAGCATGTATATGTCCATGCAGAGGTGGAATGCCTCTCTATATATTAAATAAACGAGTTTCCCCCGGCAGGCTATCCTGCTGGTATCCTCTATTTTGTTGCCTGGGAACTAAGCCTACCTGGCACAAATTGTGATGAGGGGACCAGCCCCCCGCCAATCTTTTTTCACCAGAGGCCACTGCGACCACCCTGACCGAAGCGACGTTTGAGTCGAGGGATGGGAGCACCTAAGTTTCAAAAAGTGGCGAGGTTTTCTTATGCACAGGTTTTTGCTTATAGAACACATATGGACAAAAGATAGAACTTATCTATTTGGCTTGCTGCAGATCGTAGTGTTGGTCCATCTTTCCATCTCCCTTTAAAGGCCAAGTCCTCGGTAGGAACCTGCAGCTTTAAGCAGATGGAAATGATGCAAGATGCGATTTTATCTACATGACTATGCAATGCTCATGAAATGCTTATGCATGCATGCAACTTGTCGGGGGCCCCCAGCGCTTCATTCATTTCTCTGTTGCTTAGGGTCTGTGCCTGGCTTTGTACAAGGGGTTACATGCAACTGAGGCAAGGCCTGTATAGAAGGCTGGCTGCCGGGCAGGGCCCGACAGCCACGCCTTACGGGTAGAACTTGCGGAGATGCTCAATATTCCATGAGTTTTGCAATTGAATGCCATCTCCGGTATCCAAACGGACTGCGCCAGGTCTGGTGACTCGAACTACCCGGTAAGGGCCTTCCCAGTTTGGCGTCAACTTGTTTGTACCCTTGGCGGACTGAACGCGCCTAAGGACAAGGTCGCCTTCCTCAAAACACCGGGCATGAACCCTGCGGCTGTGATAGCGACGCAGGGCTTGCTGATAGCGTGCAACACGAGTAGCAGCCCAGAGACGGTTCTCCTCGAGAAGCACAGTGTCGTCACGCCGGTGCTGATTCTGCGCTACTTCATCATAGGCAAGCACTCGAGGAGACCCGTAAATGAGTTCCGTGGGGATAACTGCTTCTACCCCATAAACTAGGGAGAAGGGAGTCTGCCCAGTAGCTCGGTTTGCTGTCATTCTGAGGGACCAGAGAACTACCGGCAACTCATCGATCCATCGCCTGCCGCACTTCTGCAAAGTATTATCAAATGTTCTTGTCTTGAGTCCGCGCAACACTTCAGCGTTCGCCCTCTCAGCTTGTCCATTGCTTCTGGGATGTGCCACAGAAGTGAATGAGATCTTGCTTCCGAGGGCATGAACGTATTGCATGACGGCGCGGCTCATGAATTGGGTGCCGTTGTCGGTGATGATCCGTGCAGGGACCCCGAAGCGGCACACCAATCCTTTCAAGAACTTGATAGCTGACTGAGTAGTCACCTTTCTCACGGCATCTACTTCCGGCCACTTTGTAAACTTGTCGATGGCAACGAACAAGAATTCAAAGCCCTCGACAGCTCGAGGGAAAGGGCCGAGGATATCGAGCCCCCAGACCGAAAACGGCCATGACAAAGGGATTGTTTGAAGAGCTTGTGCAGGTAGATGGATGTTCTTGGAATGGAACTGGCAGGGTTCACACTTGGTGACTAGCTCGACCGCATCTTGGAGGGCTGTGGGCCAATAGAATCCTTGCCGGAATTCTTTCCCAACTAATGCCCTTGATCCAATGTGGGAGCCGCACATGCCTTTGTGTATTTCCTCCAGCAGTTCCTTTCCTTCTTCCCAGCAGATGCACTTCAAATCACACCGTTGGGCCTTCTTCTGTATAGAGTGTCATCAACAAACTGATACATACTGGCCCTCCGGGCTACTCTTTCAGCTTCCTCTTGCCCATCGGGAAGTTCTCCAGTTTGGAGGAAATGGACTATGTGCCTTGCCCAAGTTGGAGCCTGGTGCTCGGCAACAAGGACTAGCGTCACCTCCTCATCCGCGGGAGCGCGTTTCTCGACCGCGGGGACCAGAGGCCTGGCAGGAGAGCATAGCCCGGCAAGCGATGGGGAGTTGTTTTCGGCAAGGTCCCTACCAAGAGCCCCTGTGGGCTCTATCGGGAGAGGCTTAAAGGAGTCCAACTTCCTCCTCTTTCTTGCCATTGTTGCCGGGGATACGGAGGGTTGAGTAAGATGGAGAACAAAAGTTCCTGGTTCCACAGGAAGTTTTTGTGCAACACACTTTGACAGGTGATCAGCTATACTATTTTCTACACGGGGTACGTGCTCCATTTGCAATCCGTCAAAGTGCTCCTCCAATCTTCTCACTTCCTCAACGTATGCCTCCATCAATAGACTTTGGTAATCCTTGTTCACTTGTCTCACCACAAGTTGTGAATCTCCTCGAATGATCAGCTTCTTAATTCCCAATTCTGTGGCAATCCTGAGCCCGGCAAGGAGCCCTTCATACTCTGCTGTATTGTTGGTTGCCTCCTTCCCGGGAAAGTGCATCTGGCCGGCGTACTTCAAATTCTCTCCCATGGGAGCAACAAGAAGCACGCCAGCCCCTGCACCTTGCAGGGAGAAGGCACCATCGAAATACATGATCCATTCTTGGGGCGCCTCCTTGCTGGGGGTAACTGTTTCCAGTACTTCCTCATCAGGGGTTGGCGTCCATTCTGCAATAAACTCTGCCAATGCCCTGCTCTGAATTGTTGATGTGCTCTCAAATTTCAGGCCAAAGCTGGATAACTCCAAAGCCCACTCCACTATTCTGCTGGTAGCCTCAGGGTTCCGGAGTATCCTTTGCAACAGAAAGCGGGTGACAACCGTGATCTCATGGGCTTGGAAGTAGTGGCGCAGTTTCCTTGAGGCCATGATGAGGCCAAAAATCAACTTTTGCACACCAGACTACCTCGATCTAGCCCCCTGTAACAGGGAACTAACAAAGTACACTGGGCACTGCACAACTTTCTTCCTTATCGCATCCTTGGGGTTGTCCCTGCTGCCGTGCTCTTCTCTGTCCTAATCCTTATCCAGTCATGCCGGGCTTTGCTCACTCTCTGTTTCCTCTACTTCCCGCTGTGCCACTAGGGCTGCACTGACCACTTGATTAGTTGCCGCTAGATATAGCAGCAACAGTTCTTGCGGTTTAGGGGCAACCTAAGTGGGCACAGAGGACAAGTAGGTCTTCAAATCTTGTAGGGCTGCTTCAGCTTCTGGGGTCCACTTCATGGGCCCTGCCTTCTTCAAAATTTTGAAGAACGGCAGGGCGCGCTCAGCAGACTTGGAGATGAATTTGCTAAGCGCTGCAATGCACCCTGTCAGATGCCTCACATCCTTGACTGTCCTGGGTGCCTGGATCTTCTCGATAGCCTTGATCTTGTCGGGGTTGGCATTAATCCCATGATGGGACACGAAGAACCCAAGTAGCTTGCCGGAGGGAACGCTAAACACACACTTCTCCGGATTTAGCTTCAAGTTGATCTTGCGCAAATTAGCAAATGTTTCCTCTAGATCCTGGATAAGGGTTGATCTATCCTTGGTCTTGACCACAATATCATCCATATAAGCCTCAATGTTTCCGTGTAACTGTGGTTCAAAACCAATTTGGACTGCTCTTGCAAAAGTGGACCCGGCACTCTTTAACCCGAAAGTCATGCACACAAAGCAGTACGTACCACAAGGGGTGATGAACGAGGTCTTCTCTTCGTCTTCCTTGGACATGAAGATATGATGATACACAGAGTATGCATCCAGAAAAGAGAGCAAGTCAAAACCTGAAGTGGAGTCCATGATCTGGTCGATGCGCGGCAAGGGAAATGGGTCCTTCGGGCAAGCGTTGTTGAAATCTGTGAAATCGATGCAAAGCCTCCATTTCCCGTTAGCCTTGCGCACTACCACTGGGTTTGCTAACCATGTTGGTTGTAGTACTCCTCTGACCAGACGAGCTGCCTCAAGCTTCTTAATCTCTTCGGCAATGAACTGCTGCCTCTCCAAGGCCAACTTTCGAACCTTCTGCTTGACGGGTTGGGCATGTGGGCAGATAGCAAGGTGGTGCTCCATTACCTCCCTGGGAACACCGGGAATATCATATGGTTGCCAAGCAAACACATCGACATTCGCCCGTAGTAAGGCAACGAGCGCACTTTCCTATTTGTCATCAAGGGTGGCGCTGATAGTGAAGGTACCATCAACGCCAGCCAGCCCTACCGGGACCTTCTTCACATGTGGTGCAACGACCTTGGATCTCTTGCTGTTGGAACTCTCTGGCAAGTCATCAACAGGCGCAGCGCACTCCGAATAGGTACGCTTCCCGGATTCCTTGCTGGTGTCCCTACTGTCCTTCTTCTTTCCTCTGTTTTCCTTGGTGGGAACTGCTGCTGCCATGGCCTCTGCCGTGACTGCGTCCCGGTACATCTTATCCACGCAAATGATTGTGTCTTTCTCATCCGTCGAAATGAAAATGACTCCTACCGGCCCTGGCATCTTCAAAGTGTTGTAGGCATAGTGGGACGCCGCCATGAATTTTGCCAGAGCTGGGCATCCAAGGATCCCATTGTACGGCAGGGGGAGGTCGACCACATCAAACACAACCTTCTCAGTCCGATAGTTCAGTTCTCCCCCAAATGTCACTGGCAACGTGATCTTTCCCTTGGGATGACTCCTGCTGGGCTTAACTCTTTCAAACGTGCCCGTGAGCTTTAGCTCTTCCTCTGATATCTGAAGCTTGTTGATAACCTTTGGGGAAATCAGATTCAACCCGGCCCCGCTGTCAACCAACATCTTTGTGACTTTGAGGTTGCGAATCGTCGGAGAGACCAACAATGGCAAACACCCTACCGCAGTGGTGCGGTCAGGGTGGTCCTCTTCGTCAAAGATGATGGGCGTGCGTGACCATTTGAGCGGCTTCTGAGACTCTGCCGCTGGCTCCACGGCATTGACATCACGCGCCCACCATTTAAGTTGGCAGTGAGAGGAGTGCAAAGATGCACCCCCGTCAATGCACAGGGCGTCAGTGGCCTTCTGGAATTCCTGCTCGCTGGTTTCCTCTTCATCCCCTCCATCACTCTCACCATTGCAAACTTCCTTCTCTCGGCCTCTGGCGGGTTTTCCTTGGTTCCGAAAAGCCTTGCCGGGGCGATTTGCTTCACCGCCTCAGCCCTTCCCGCCAGCGTCATTCTGACCTCTTTCCTTATCTCGCTTCTCATATTCAGCCCACTGCCTCTTGATGAGCTGCTCAACCTGATGACACTCTTGGGGATCGTGGCCCTTGGTCCGATGGATCTTGCAGTACGGCCCATCGCCTTTCCCAGCTTCCTCGGCAGCCGCAGCCTCCCGGCAGTCAGCGCACATGGTAGCTTCCTTGCCGGGGGCTTTGGCTTTAACATTCTTGCTGGTACTAAGCATGCCCGATCTTTCGACGGTCATCACTGCCTTAGCATTGCGCCTCTTGTTGCACTTCTTGCTCTTCTTCTTCTGACTAGTGGATTCATCATCATCCTCTGAGTCGATGTCGATGCAGTCTTCCTCTCCACGGAGTTTTCTTCCCTCCTCCATCCAAGCACACTTGTCCACCAAAGTGTAAAGCTCCTTCACAGTCTTGGGCAACCGCACATTCATCTTAGAACGTATCCTGTGATTGCGCACATTGGACTGGAAGGCAGCTATCACAGCCGCTGGATGGATATTTGGGATGTTTCTATGGACTCTACTGAATCTCTGCAAATACTTGCGGAGAGTCTCTCCTTCTTTCTGTTGGAGAATCTGCAAGTCGCTGGGCCATCCTGGTTCTTGATGGCCGCCCGTGAAGGCGCCAATGAACTCATGGCACAGGTCAGCCCATGACGAAATGGAGTTCTTCGGCAGGTGCATCAGCCAAGACCTCATGTTGGACTTGAGTGCCAAAGGGAAGTAGTTGGCAAACACCTTCTCATCTCTTCCTCTAGCAGCTTGAATAGCGATTGTGTAGATGCTCAAGAACTCTGCTGGGTTCAGCCTTCCATCATATTTCTTGTGTATCTCTGGCTTGAACGTGCGAACGGTTGGCCAACGGACTTGCCGTAGCTCACGAGTAAAGGCAGGGCACCCAACCTCGAAAGGCAGGCACCCGCCGTCCTCGATCGCATGCTCGTCGACGTTGGGACCATCGCACCCATTGGTCCGACGGTGGTCATCACGGCGTCGTTCGACGACGACGCGCCCGCCTCCCCTCCGCCGGTCCTCCGGGGTTCGCCGCTGGCCTGGATGTGCTCGAGGGTCGGAAGAGGCCATCGAGACATCGTCGGGCTCTTTGATCTGCCGTGCCCGTGCTGGTTGCCGCGATGGGGACTGCACCATGGGGGTGGCCCCTTCCTTACAGCCAGCAGCGCGAGCCATTGTCGTCGATTGGGGAGGCCGTGGCGGGCCAGCTCATTGTGAGCCCCCGGCCTCTGCAAAACCGATCTGACTCTGAATGGTGGCTCTCCATTCATCCATCTGATCGGCCGCCGACGGGAACCTCAACAGCAGTTGAGCCCGCGCCATGGCCTCTGTAGCAGTGGTTGCCATCGGTGATGAGGATGTAGATCGAACTGTCGCCTGGCTCCTGACGGTGCCAGTGGCGACGGCGTCGCGCCCTCGTTGTTGTGAGCCAGCCACTTGGATGGCACGGCGATGTGGCGAAGGCGCTTGAGGACCAGTAGCTCCATTAGGCACAGTAGCTGGGTCGACCCGTTCTGGGGGAGGCGCGCGCGCTGCGGTCGCACCCGTGGCAGGGGCGGCCGGAGCGCGGCGATTCACCCCAGACCGGGCGCCACCACTGTGGCTGTGCCCTTCGGCGAGGGAAAGAGGTATAGATGGAATAACCCCTTCGCCCGTACCTCATGGAGCACGTCCACTAGGGGTTGCTGATGCTGCTCTCCTCCGGCAACTCCCGCTCCTGTTTCGGCTGTGGGGGAGGTAGTGACGACGCCGCCTACGTCGCCCATGTCGCCCGCAGCGCCCACACCCTTGTGCGCCTCCGCGCACCCTGCGGCGTTGGTGGCCGCGGGCGGCGCAGCCTTCGAGGTGGACGGGTGAGCTGAAGCACCGGGTTTATTCTTGGGCGCCATAGTCGATGGAGCCATCGATGATGAAAATGGCCAGGAAGATGACGCGCTGCTCATGCTGTCAGGTTCGCGCAAGTGATTCCCCTACCTGGCGCGCCAAAGATGTCGTGGGAAACCACAGCCACCTATGGGACCAAGAGTCCCTTGCTGGTTCGACGAGGGGATGGCACGTTGCACAAAGAGCAGAGGAGCGTGGAATAGCACGACAGAGATCACGCGGGCAGTCTTTACCCAGGTTCGGGCCGTCGTGAGGCGTAAAACCCTACTCCTGCTTTGGTGGATTGATGGTGGAAAAATGGTGGTGAGCGCAACACACTTGCCCAGCAGGGTCTCCCTGGGGCAAAACAACTATGCACGTATGAATATGCGAGAGGGTGGATTCGCCAACCCTTTCTACGATTGCCCTGGGCCTCCTTTTATAGATAAAGGGGTCACCACAGTGGCAAATCAATCATTATGCACTGATTAGATAGCAAACAGTGCTATCACACCTAACTCTGCAAGCTGGCAGAGCGCATTAAATGCGCCACTCAACATCACATTGTAGCTCGCCTGGCAGGCCCTGCCTGGCTATCTTGCTAGCATCGCGCCTGCTCGCTCGACATGTCACAGGACGGGTGCCGTCTGGAGGTATTTCTTGTAGGAAGTGGCTGCCATGTGGCAAATAGTAGCCACTTAGTCACTTTGGATCTTGACACCGCACTGATTGACGATGTGCGTTGCAATGAGGTGGTGCGGTGAGGCGGTTTTGCCTCCACAAGCCCCGGCATGCTTGCCGGGACGCCTTGAAGGCTTGCTTCCGGAGGTAACCCCATCCTTCCCAGGCTCGCCTGCCCGGCAACGGAGGTATCTTCTTTTAGCAGTATCTTATTTCTCTGGCTAGTCTTGGTCTTCTTGTGCTGCATGTTGGTCCTTCGAAGAACTGACTCTTTGTGCTCCAATCTAACCTTGGTGATGTGGTCTTGCTCTTGTGCCTGTGCACAGTCTGGGCAATGGACCCAGGGTTTGTTGCACTGACAACGCTTAACGTTCGTTGATGATATAGTGTTATATGAGTTATGTGATTTGGTGACCGAATGTTGTTCGAAGTCCCGGATGAGATCACGGACATGACGAGGAGCTCCGGAATGGTTCGGAGGTAAAGATCGATATATAGGATGATGCTATTTGGACACCGGAAAGGTTTCAGAGTGTATCGGGTAGTCATCGGATCACCGGAAGGGGTTCCGGGAAGCCCCGGGTGGTTAATGGGCCTTATGGGCCAAGAGGGGAGAACACATTAGCCCACAAGGGGCTGGGGCGCCCCTTCCCTTGGCCGCCGACCCTAGGGATGGAAAGGATGGAGGGCTAGCCCCTCTTTCCTTCCCTCCACCTTGGAGGAACGAAAGGGGGGGGGCGCCACCTACTCCTGCCTTCCCTCCGCAGGCATACAAGGAAGGGGGGCGCTAGAGGGCAGGAGCCCAAGGGGGCCGGCCGGCCACCCTAGGGGCACCTCCTGGCTGCCTCCCCTCCCCCTGCACATATATGAGGGAGGGGGTGCCACACAAGACCACGACAATCTCTTAGCCATGTGCGGCGCCCCTCTCCATAGTTTAGTCCTCCTTCCAATTTCTCCGCAGTGCTCGGCGAAGCCCTGCGGGAACGAGTTCACCATCACCGTCACCACGCTGTCGTGCTGCCGAAACTCATCTACTACTTCGCCCGTCTTGCTGGATCAAGAAGGCAAGGACGTCATCGAGCTGAATGTGTGCTGAACACGGAGGTGTCGTACGTTCGGTACTTGATCGGTTGAAACACGAAGAAGTTCGACTACACCAACCGCGTTAATAAACACTTCCGCTTTACGTTCTATGAGGGTACGTAGACACACTCTCCCCTCTCATTGCTATGCATCTCCATGGATAGATCTTGCGTGTGCGTAGAATTTTTTTTGTTTTCCATGCAATGTTCCCCAACAATATGGACTTGACTCTGAGATAGTAGCTTCTTTTTGTGAATCATTTGCTACTCATGTTGATCTCCTAAGGAGAAGTGGTTGAAATATCATCCTCTCATTGAAGTAAAAATAGTAGAACCCATTAAGGCTGAAGAAGAAACTGTTACTTATAACGTTGATCCTGTGAGAAACCACCTTTTCCTGTTAGGATAAAAGAACATGATAAAGCTTCAGCTGTAGTCCGTAAGAGTTATACTAGAACACCTACACCCCCTGAACAAATTAAAGTTGAACCTAGTATTGCTATGGTTAAAGATCTCTTGGTCGATTATATTGATGGGCATGTTATTTATTTCTGTGATGAAGGTGCTAGAATTGCTAAACCCGATGAAAAAGATAAACATAGACCTGTTGTTGGCATGCCTGTAGTCTCTGTTAAAATAGGAGATCATTGTTATCATGGCTTATGTGATTTGGGTGCTAGTGTGAGTGTTATCCCGTTTACCTTATATCAAGAAATTATGAATGATATTGCACATGCTAAAATAGAAGATATTGATGTTACTATTAAGCTTGCTAATAGAGATACTATCTCACCAATTGGGATCGTTAGAGATGTTGAAGTCTTGTGTGGGAAAATAAAATACTCTACTGATTTCCTAGTTCTTGGTTCCCCACAAGATGATTTTCGTCCCTTTATATTTGGTAGACCCTTCTTGAATACTGTTAATGCCAAGATAGGTTGTGAGAAAGAAACTGTTAGCGTAAGTTTCGGGGATGTGTCTCATGAGTTTAATTTCTCCAAATTCCGTAGACAACCTCATGATAAAGAATTGCCTAGTGAGGATGAAATTATTGGTCTTGCTTCTATAGCTGTGCCTTCTACTGATCCTTTAGAACAATATTTGCTAGACAATGAAAACGATATGCATATGAATGAAAGAAATGAAATAGATGAAATATTCTTTAAACAAATGCCTGTTTTGAAACACAACTTGCCTGTTGAGACTCTTGGGGATCCTCTACCACCCAAGGGCGATCCTGTGTTCAATCTTAAGCAATTGCCTGATACTATAAAATATGCTTATCTTGATGAAAAGAAGATATATCCTGTTATTATTAGCGCTAACCTTTCAGAGCATGAAGAAAAGAAATTATTGAAAACTCTGAGGAAGCACCGTGCCGGTATTGGATATACTCTTGATGATCTTAATGACATTAGTCTCACTCTATGTCAGCATAAAATTAATATGGAGCCTGATGCTAAACCAGTTGTTGATCATCAGCGACAGTTGAATCCTAAGATGAAAGAAGTGGTAAGAAATGAAATACTAAAGCTTCTAGAAGTAGGTATAATCTATCCTATCGCTGATCGTAGATGGGTAAGTCTTGTTCATTGTGTCCCTAAGAATGGAGGTATTATTGTTGTCCCTAATGATAAAAATGAACTTATCCCACAAAGAATTGTCACAAGTTATAGAATGGTAATTTATTTCAGAAAATTAAACAAAGCTACTAGGAAAGATCATTAGCCTTTAGCTTTCATTGATCAAATGCTAGAAAGACTATCAAAACATACACATTTTTGCTTTCTAGATGGATACTCTGGTTTTTCCCAAATACCTGTGTCACAAGAGGATCAAGAAAAAACTACTTTTACATGCCCTTTTGGTACTTTTGCTTATAGACGTATGCCTTTTGGTTTATGCAATGCACCTGCTACCTTTCAAAGATGTATGACTGCTATATTTTGTGACTTTTGTGAAAAGATTGTTGAGGTTTTCGTGGATGATTTATCCATTTACGGGACTTCTTTTGATGATTGCTTAAGCAACCTTGATCAAGTTTTACAGAGATGTGAAGAAACTAATCTTGTCTTGAATGGGGAGAAGTGCCACTTTATGGTTAAAGAAGGCATTGTCTTGGGGCATAAAAATCTCTGAAAGAGGTATTGAAGTTGATAAAGCTAAAGTTGATGCTATTGAAAAAGTGTTGTGTCCTAAAGATATCAAAGGTATAAGAAGTTTCCTTGGTCATGCTGGTTTCTATAGGATATTTATTAAAGAATTCTCTAAAATGTCTAGGCCTCTCACTAATCTTTTGCAAAAATATGTTCCATTTGTTTTTGATGATGATTGTGTAGAAGCATTTGAAATCCTTAAGAAAGCCTTAATCTCTGCACCTATTGTTCAACCACCTGATTGGAACCTACCCTTTGAAATTATGTGTGATGCTAGTGATTATGCTGTTGGTACTATTCTAGGACAAAGAGTTGATAAAAAATTAAATGTTATCCATTATGCTAGTAAAACTCTAGACAGTGCTCAAAGGAATTATGCTACTACTGAAAAAGAATTGTTAGCAGTTGTGTTTGCTTGTGATAAATTCAGATCTTATATTATTGATTACAAAGTTACTGTTCACACTGATCATGCTGCTATTAAATACCTTAAGGAAAAGAAAGATGCTAAACCTAGACTCATTAGGTGGGTTCTTTTGCAACAAGAATTTGATTTACACATTATTTATAGGAAGGGAGCTGAGAACAATGTAGCAGACAACTTGTCTAGGTTAGAAAATATTCTTGATGACCCACTACCTATTGATAATAGCTTTCATGAAGAACAATTAGCTGTCATAAATGCTTCTCGTAGTACACCATGGTATGCAGACTATGCTAATTATATTGTTGCTAAATTTATACCACCTAGTTTTACATACCAACAAAAGAAAAAAATCCTATGATTTAAGACATTACTTCTGGGATGACCCACACCTTTATAAAGAAGGAGTAGATGGTGTTATTAGACGTTGTGTACCTGAGCATGAATAGGAACAGATCCTACAGATACAGAAGCGGGAATTCAATGTAGGTGACCATGTCTTGCTATACAATTCTCGTTTAAGATTTTTTGCAGGAAAACTTCTCTCTAAATGGGAAGGTCCTTACATTATCGAGGAAGTTTATTGTTCCGGTGCCATCAGAATCAACAACGCCGAGGGCAATAATTCGAAGGTGGTAAACAGGCAAAGAATCAAACATTATATCTCAGGTACTCCCATAAATGTTGAAATCAACATTGTTAATACCATAACACCGGAGGAGTACATAAGGGAAACCTTCCAGAACACGCCAGAACCCTGAAAAGGAATAGGTATGTGGTACGGTAAGTAAACCGACTCCAAAACTTTCCCAAAAGCAATTTTACTCCATTTTTGGAATATTTAAAAAATTAGGAAAATAAGAAGTAGTCCAAAAAGTGCATGAGGAGGCGACAAGCCGTGGGGGCGCGCCCTACCCCCTGGGCGCGCCTCCCAGGCTTGTGGCCACCTCGTGTGCCCTCCAAACTCCGTTTTCTCCCAGATTACTATTTTTGCACGGTAAAAATTTATTATATAATCTCCCGAAGGTTTTGACCACCGTACCATGACAATATCCTCTGTTTTTGTTTCGAGCTATCTTTCTGGCAGATCTAGATCGTCATGAAGTCTCCAAGCGCTCCCAAGGACAAGTTCTATGAGAAGGTCATCAACCCTTACCTATCAGAGGTGTTCCAACACCCTCAAACCATTGAGTTGCGAGAGGGAGTGCTTCACATCCGGGATGTCCAAGGGCCAAGGAGGACCAGAAGCACGGAGTAAAGGTTGGAAGCGATGGAGCAGGAGCTTTTCAAGTGCCAAGGGATGGTGGAAGGAGGACTCAACGCCAATCACTCTATGATTACGGAGTTCACCCGTGATCACAAGCTGGACAACAATAATATTGGGAAGGCCATCTTCAAGCTCCATGAGCAGATAGAGCACCTTCAAGCACAGATCTACGATTTGCAAAACCAGAACTGTGAGTATGAGTATAGATTTAAAAGGGTGAGTTTGGCTACAGATTTAAGGATTCCGGAGACTCGTTCATCTTTCTATGATGGGGAGCCTATGCCTTGGAAGACTGAAGACAAGCTTCCCACATCATCAACTTCATCATCACCACTTCCGAAGAAGGAGACTTGAGTACATGGGTATGGGCACTCCCCTTGGCATGTGCCAAGCTTGGGGGAGGTGCCCCGGTATCGTATCACCATCACATCTTTACTTTTGTCATTTTTCTTAGTTTGATCCTTTTAGTTTTATCATTACCTAGTAGAATAAAAGTTTTTAGTGTGATCTAGTCTTTGAGTTTTTTATTTGGTTCCCATCTATGTAATCAAGTGTGAGAGTTATATAATAAAAAGTAGTTTTGAGTAAGGGCTTTGCTTTCTTCACTACTGTAGGATGCTGCTAACGCGACACTATAATCAGAGACCCTTCGACGAAACTGTGTGCGATGCAATAATCGCAAATGGTGATGTAAAAACCGTCAAAAAAGATGCAAAACATTTGCGACGGCGGATATATCAAACACGGTTTGGATTTTAGTTGCGTGTGCGATGCAGGGCATACAGTTCAGTACAATGAACTGTTTGTGATGAGGCGAAACTACAGAAACGGGTAGCGAGATGAAGGTGTGTGCGATATACGGCATACAGTTCACTCGGATGAACTATTTATGATTAGGCGAAACAAAAGAAACGGTCAGCCAGATCAAGGTGTGTGTGATAGAGAGCAAACAGTTCACTCGGATGAACTATTTGCTTTGAGCCAAGAGAACAGAAACGGTTCAATTTAACAAGATGTGTGTGATACGCGGCAAACAGGTCTGTAATCATAAATGAGTGCGAAGACCGATAATAACACAGACGATTGCTGCTAATAAGACATGTGTGTTGTGCGATGGGATTGCATACAGAACAACAACATATATATATACACACTTATAAGGACATGGTTGCATACCCAAATTAAACATCCAATTACATAGGTGGCTACTACACACATGACATTTGCACACACCAAAGTGAACTATTACATGCATAATTACATAGGTGGCTACTACACACATTACATTTCCACACACACCAAAGTAAACTATATATTACATGCATAATTAACTAGGATAAACGATCATCTGATCATCATCTCACTACTGGAATAAGGGAATTTGCCGTCTGCCAGTTCTTTGCCGTCTGCTAGCAGACGGCAAAGAAGGTCTTTGCCATCAGCTTACAGAAAACTGACAGCAAAGAAAGAGCTGACGGCAAAGATCATGTTTGCCGTCAGCCAGCTCTTTGTCGTCTGCTAGCGGACGGCATAGAATCTTTGCCGTCAGCAAGCAGACGGCAAAGAGGGAGGGTAGCCCACTAACGAGAACAACCTAACGGCCACTTTCTTTGCCAGAAAGTGGCCAACCTAACGGCCGTTCCCTCCGGCCCCACCCCACTAGCTAGGCTCTTTGCTGTCTGCTAGCAGACGGCAAAGATTCTCTGCCATCTGCTGGCAGTCGGCAAAGAGGTGGGGCTATTTTTTTCGGGTTAAAAAAAACCGTTGCACCTATTTGCCGTCTGCCAGCAGACGGCAAAGATTCTTTGCCATCTGCTGGCAGTCGGCAAAGAGGTGGGGCTATTTTTTTCGGGTTGAAAAACGCGTTAATTCTTTGCCATCAGCTTACAGAAAACAGACGGCAAAGAGGTGGGTGGGGTCCAGTGGACGCCAGCGCTGTAACGGCCCACCAGCCCTACCTCTTTGCCATCTGCCAGCAGATGGCAAAGAATCACCCCACCTCTTTGTCGTCTGCCAGCAGATGGCAAAGAATCTTTGCCATCTGCTGGCAGACGGCAAAGAGGTGGGGCTATATTTTTTGTTTGCAGGTAAAAATAAAAGCCGTTGCCCCCACCTCCTCTCTCTCTCCCCTCTCTCTCCGCCCGGCCCCACCGCTCTCTCTCTCCCCTCTCTCTCCTGCATCGCACCTCACCCGCGCCCGCACCGTCGCACCAAGCACCGCCGCCGCCCGAACACTACCGCCGCCCGAACACCCCGCCGCCGCAGCCGCACCACCCCGCCGCCCCAGAGCCCTGCGGCCCCGGAGCCACCGCCGCCCGGCGCCCCCACTGCTCAGCTCTCTCTCTCTGTCTCCCGATCCCCTTTGCTGCCGCCATGTTTTCCGGCCGATTCCGGCGGTTTCCGACGGTCATCGGCGACACCTTGGCTACCCATCTCTTCCTCTCGTCGAGCTCTATCCATCCCTCCGTCTCGATCTGATTTTCCCTGCCTCCTGTGGTCGCTCCCTTCGGTTTTCTCTCCGCTAGGATTTCGGTGTTGGGGTGGTTCTCGCCTCCGGTGGGGCTCCGGTGGCCGTGAGGTGCTCCGGTGGTGCTGGGCGTGCCGTGGCGCGGGGGTGCCCCTGGGTTGGCGCCTCCGTGCTGCGGTGCCCCTGGGTTGGCCGCCTCCGTGCTGCGTGCTCTCGCTGGCGCCGCCGTGGTGGTGTTGGTTGTGTTGCTGGTCACACCATAGTGATGGTGTGGCTGCATCCTGCTTCGGCTACAACTCCTCTTGGTGAGCTTCTCCTTACTCCCCTCCTCTGATCTCTCTAATGCATAGCTTTAGCTCTTGATCTAGTTGGATGTGAAGCTCTATTAGCTGCTGCTAGATGCTCCAGATGAGCATCAACTTGTGTTGGAGCTCTCTGTGATGGATTCTTGCTGTGTCAGGGTTTTGGTCAATGACTGTTTATGTGTATCTGCTTACATATGTGCTCCTGGATTAGCTAATATGGTCAGTAGTTGTTCATGTGTGTAGATGTACTCCTGAGCATATGTGGTAGCTCTGACTGTGTTGTTAAATCGGTGGCTAACCTGTGCTCTACTGGACTGGGATCTCTCCCTGTATTTTTTTGTTGCTACTGTTAGCTATCTCACTAGCTGTTGATGGTAACTTAATTTAGTTAACTGAATCTCTAGTGTTACATTTTCTTTTCCATTGGTCTGTTTAACCTTTGGAAATTAGTTATCACTTCTGTTGTTATTTGCTGCTGCTGCTATTACTTGCAGTAGCAGTTTATAATGGTACTAGCCCCCTGTGCTTGTGGGTGCAGTGCCCTAATTGCAGAAAAATACCAGGTGCAAGTGTGGTGTTGTGTTCTGCAAAAGCAGATAATCATTTGGGGTGCTACCCTGCTATTTCTTCTATGCTATAGCTACTTTACTCATGAACAGAAACTCACTTGTTCTTAGTGGTTTTACTTCTAATACTGATATGAACAGATACCACTTGGTTTGGCTATTCCTATTGGTCTCTTTCTAATAGCCTATGAACAGATGCTATACTTGGTTTTGGCTGTTACTTCCTAGTTTTCTACTGATAAGACAGATACTACATCTGATTTGGGCAGTGATGCTGGTCTGAGCCCCCTTCTCTTAGGCTTAATTTACATGTGGCTATCCCTGTGCTGTGATGATCTAGCCCTGGCATCGCCAGGCTAGCTGAGCACACAATCCTCAAGTATACCTTGAGGTCTTCTAGTTATCTAGTAAGCTGCTGGGTGTCTCATTGGGCTTGGGACTTGGTCTGGCCGGCTGGTTTGATGTATATCTCCTCCTGGATCTTTGTTTTGAATTGCTCAATGACATATCTCATTGTCACTGGACAAAAGTTGGCTGTAGTGGTAGAGTGTAATCATTGGCTCTAAACACTAGTTTTAGTTGGGCTTAATCCTTTGGAGCTATTTCTGTTAATGATCTTTGATATATGGCAGTTGATGGCTTCCTGACTTGGCTCTTGGCTGGTTCTCTGATTTGGCTCTTGATAATGGTTTTCCTCTATTTGGCTTTTCTGAAATAAGGTCATTTGGTATTTAGAAATCCTGACTGAGATAGTCTTGATTTCATGGAATAGCTCCTACAACATTAAATTTCACCAAGTGGAATGCTACATTTCTACTCCTAACCCATTCTCTCTTTCTTAGTGTTTTTGTTATGCAGGTTGGAAGAAAAGAAGAAGATCCAGAAAAAAACTTAGTAATAAGATAGTTTTTAGGAAAATAGATATTTAGTTTTAGGTCATTTCTGATTCTTTATAATATGACTTTGTATTACCTATTCCAATTATTAATAAAAATTCTAATTTTACTCTTTTAGTGCTTGTCTTTAGTTTTGTTTTGACCTTGTGAAACTTGCTACCTATGGATGAAACTGTGTAATATTGATAAACTATGTATATGTATGGATGAAACTTGTACATTGGTAACATGTGTTGGATATATATGTGTTCATGACTATTGGTAATATGTGTTGGAATACTTATATTGGTCATATATTATAGATATCTATATATATATATATATATATATATATATCTGTGTTTGATTTTCTGTGAAAATGAATTGATATAAGAAAAAGCAGAATTAAATGGGGCAATATAGGCACTTTGCCATCTGCTGGAAGATGGCAAAGAGGCCACGTGGCAGCTACCTGTAAGCAAGGGGCTGGCCTATTTGGCCACTTTGCCGTCTGCTGGCAGACGGCAAAGAAGCAAAGTTCTTAGCCGTCTGCCAGCAGACGGCAAAGAGCCTGCGTTGGCCCCAACCGACGCCTGACATCAGCTGCAGCTCTTTGCCGTCTGCCAACAGACGACAAATAAGCAAAGTTCTTTGCGGTCTGCCAGCAGACGGCAAAGCACGCCGTTAACCCCTTAACGGACCTAAGCTGCCACGTCTGCCGTCCATGCCGGCAAAGACCTTTGCATCTTTGCCATCTGCCAGCAGACGGCAAAGTGCCCTTTACCGTAACTCGTTCAGCCGGACGTGGTGCCGTCCTTTGCCGTCTACTGGCTGACGGCAAAGGCCTTTGCCGTTCGCCAGGCATGCCTTTGCCATCAGCCATGGCAGACGGCAAACTGCCTGATTCCTGTAGTGTCTACTTCTTGTGACGCTTGCCGCTACTGCTCTGCTTGTGGCTTGATCCGGCCTCGTCGATTTCGGTAACAAGGCACTTCCTCATGTCAATGATCCGCCTGTGCATCTCGTAGCATGTGTACATGCTCTTGGCCGCGAACCTGAGGTGAGGTTCATCTAGTTGTCGCGTCCAGGCCCCGTGCCAGGATACCGGATTTGTTCTCTTGGCATCCTGCTTCATCTTTTCGTAGTAGGGGTCAATGATGGCCGAGGCGAGTTCAACCAGGGAGTCCTTCTTCGTGCTGCCCCAGACCCTGGTCACAGATTTCGACAAGGTTCTTGTAGGCCAAGCCCATAACCATGAGTGCCTTTACATCGTTGTAGGTTTCTACCATAGCAAACTTGTAGTCGGTGTTGTTGACAAACCTGGCGAAACGGTCGCAAGGCTCTGTGGCCATGTAGTAGTGGAAGATGAGGACATGATGGTGCACGCACAACTGGGCGATGGCAACCTTCTGATCTTTGCCGGGATGACCGCCGGTGTACTAGAGGTCGATGCCGACCACCTTGTACTTGTCTCAAGCAAGCAACTGCTCCACGGTGTTGATGTAGTCCTCCACCACGGCTGGGTCGATGGTGTACACCACCGAGAGATCTGTCTCCCTCGCGTGGGTCTCCACTTTATGCTCGCCAAACTCCATTGGAGTGCCGCTAGATATCCTCTCTGTATGTGTCGTCGTGGGTGTGCTTGTTGTGTTGTGGGGTGAGATCGAAAGGTTGAAGAGACTAAGGTTATAATGGCCACGGGAATTAATGGGGAAGCCAGACAGCCTGGAATATCCGCACCCCCGGATGGCAGTTCTAATTTGCACCACATAACTCCATCATGCCACATGTAACTGCATCATGGCGACGCGCGCGGCGCAACCGCATGCATATGGGGCCTCCAACGTGATCGTGCGCAGGCCCCAACCACTGGCAGAGCACGCACGCAGGGACGCGAGCAGAGCGCTCCGCGGTCGCCTCAACGGCGAGCAACCATATATATGCATATAGCAGTTGAACACACAAGGAAAAGCTATCCACAAGCCGACCGCGTGGAGGTATGCGAGCAGAGCGTTGACAGACGTGAGCAGAGCGCGCCGCGGCGCCTAACGGTGAGCAGAGTGCGCCGAGGGACGCGAGCAGAGGCCGGCACAGTGATACGTGGCAAATAAGATGAACTGTGCGAGCGATGTCGGAGACATCAAGCTCGAATCAGATTAGAGTTGCGTGTGCGATACGTGGCATACAGTTGATCCACCCGAGCTGTTTGTGATGGAATAAGCCGTGTGTGTTGTGGGCAAACGCTTGCTGGTATACAACCGTCTGCGATTGATGAATTCATGACCGACGGGTTCCCTAGTGTGGTCCGTGTGTGATGTGATATGCTCTGTCTACAGAACATCAACATATATACTTATAAGAACAGCATTGCATAACCAAATTAAGCATACAATTACATAAGTGACTACACACATAACATTTCCACACACCAAAGTAAGCAATTACATGCATACTAAACTAGGAGAAACGAGCATCTAATCATCTACATCTTGTTGCGACGACGCTTGCCATTGCTCTGCTTCCGGCTGGATCCCTGGTCGTGAATGGTTAATAAAATCTAAGTCTATTGCATATTAAGGTCAAAATAGTACAACCAATATACGAGTCTCATACGATGCCATTTCAACAATTGTACCACAAAAGCCCAAAATATTACAAGGTTCAAATTCCAGAGTTACATGGCTCAAATTCGAAGATTACAAAGTTCAAACTGATATTAAAAATGAAATTCAGCTCATTCAGCTGCAAACGCCCGTGGTGATCAGCTGAACATGGATATAAGAGAGGTTCAAACTAAAAATACAAATAGTAAGGCCGGTTTCGAAACCTCATCATTTCTATAAAGGGATCAGCCACTGACAAGTCATGTATGGGGTTGACACAATGACTTTCGATTACTCTGTCATATGCAGTTCCAATACGAAGTTTAGCTTTTTTGGAACCTTTTCCATTCTGCAGTAGCTGCCGTCGTTGATCAACAAACCATTCATTTTTTCGATATAAATGCATGTTCAACCTCATTATCTTCAGCACCCTTGCTCTGACAACAAAGAACCTGGCGAATATAATCTCCGGTAAGGTCCCTCGGTAGGAGTTCAAAGTAATTTTTGAGAGATGCAGAACTAGGCATTCGATGTGATTGTCATTAAATTGTATCACATTATCCGCAAAAGAAGAGAACGTGTTAGTGCCTACATGCAGTTTCGAACACTACTACAGGCCTATTTGGTTTGCAGGATTTGTCAAATGCACCAACGTGCCATCTTCGATCTGACATGATTAACATGGGCATTTGATTACAATCGAGAAAAATGTAGCCTTCTTCACAAGAGGTTGGAGTGGATGAAAAATTCCCTAAGAAAACTAGTACAGATGAATCCAAAGGAGAAATGCTTATGGATTGTAACCATATGAATCAAGCAACCAATATGGGGTGTGGGGGATGTATGTCCTGAAATCCTCCAAATATCCTTTAGAAATCGTAGTACATTGTCATTGTAAACTTGGGAAAAGGTGCCAAAAATTGAACTCCCTTATGGTTAACATTTAACAGGAAAGGAACATCACCTCGATATACAGCTTCTTCAGGCACAGAAAGCACCTCAGGAAACTGACAACTTCGTGCAGGTTGGGGCCGATAGATTCTAGTGCCAAGACCTTCACTGTGCGCAGAATCTGGGTCAATCTTTTCTGGACGATAGATGAACATACATCTTCAAAATTAGAAATAATGTTGATATCAAGAAGGAGAGGTAGCAGGCGACTGTTGTACCTGAACCGGTGTGGATCCAATAACAAATTCGGAGTATTTGATAGACGAGTAGCCCACCACTGTCAATTTCAGCACAGAAATGACATTGATTCTTGTTGGACCTTGTTGATCAATTACAAGTAATCTCTCAAGTGAAGGTGTGTCCTCAATGGCCATATTGTGGTCCACCTTTTATGATCTCTTGTTGCAGCACCAGCAACACACATAAATAGTCCGGAGAGTTATGGAGGTGATGTGGAAGCTACTCGACCAATTCATCGCCTGAAGACGAAGGAACTCGAGTGCAGTACAGCCGCGGAGCAGGTGCTCCATGTCATTCTTTGGGATGCAGAAGGCGATGAGCTCGAGGTGCTTCAATCATGGTAGAAAAAGAGAGGACGCGTCATTAAGGGGGGATGGCAGTTCATGAACTTGGCGAGGCACAGCGTGGGCGCGATGCGGAGCGCGGACATTGGCAGCGAGCGCATATGCCCATCATTAAAACTGAGCTCCTCGAGCTGATCTAGGGCGGGGGAATAGAACCACTCGTCAAGCTAGCTTGGCTCGGTCCTCACCATTGGAATGGAACTTGCCCATGATAAGGCCTTTGATTGGGCCATGGTGACTGCCGAGGATCTGGGAGAACGCATCCAAGCTTTTGCGATAGCCATGGCAGAGCTCGTGGGCGTCGAGGAGGTCGAGAGGGGTGGAGAGCCATAGAGGGCGCCACCGCAGGGAAAGGATGATTGTCCTTGCCCCATATTTGATTGGGAGGAGGGATATGATGACTGTCAACATATCATCGGCGAGGCTGCTGATGAAGTCTAGGCCTGCTGGAGTCGCTTGCCGTTCTTTCTCGACCCGCCTCCGCTTGTTGATAGCCTCGTTCTCCACCTCGTCAGCAGAGATGGAAACCTTTGTCTCCATATTCACACAGTGCTCTAGTGCTTCAGCAGCCCCAGCATCGCCACTCCCTTCGATGGGGCACTTCGGTGGCATCCTCATACACTGACGGCTTTGAGAACTGAGAGCGGCGTCGAGGATGCGGGCGGAGAGAGAATATTGTGTGTGTGGTGAGGATGGCGGGGTGCGGCTGCTCGGGAGCGCCATTAATACGGACCAGTGGGAGCGAGGCGGGCGGTGGTCAAAGGCTGTCTCGCTTCCCGGTGAGCCTGCGCGGCGGACTTCTGGCATTCCTATACCATCATTTCACACAGCAACTCGCACGCCTCCCGGTGACACTGCGCAGTGAAAATGCCTCCCGTCAATTCACATGCCTGCAGGCACGCCTCCCGGTCTGCCTGCACGGCGGACTGCTCGCATGCGTCTTGTCAACTCACGCCTGCTCGCACGCCACACGGGGCGCGTGGCACCTATATTTCTTTTGTTTGTTGATGATTCATTATGCCGCTTTACTGCTTAACCAAAGCATGGCACAGTCTAACGCACACGGTTTGAATAAATATTCTGTATGAGATATTAGTTGCCAGTTATTAACAATCCCCTATTTGTAAGTAGATTATATCAAAACTTGTCTCAAATTTGATGAATAAATACAATATCAGAGTCTACTGGTGTCCATATATGACACCACGATAAGTTTCATGAATTTCAACTAAGTTTTGGATTTACTGAATTTTAAAAATCAATATTCTCAATGTTTTGAAATTTCTTTCACGGGGAAACATGCACTGAGGTACACACATATGATTTTGCAATCCATTTTGGTGCACATGTAGCTCAAATTTGATTTTTGCACATTAAATCCCTAGGAAATAAATCACTGTATAAAACGGGTCGAATGATCTCTGTTTTTTTTCAAACTTTAACACGACACTCCTTTGGTCACATGTTCATCACTTTCATACATAGTCGCGAGCCTCCGTGACGTGGGATTATTGATCATTTTGTGAGTCATGTATATATGCCACATCAAAGTCGTGAATTGGTTATTTAAAGCATTGCCCAACCCTTTCATACATACATGTTCGGGCCACATGCATGCATTGGTGGTCTTCTCGGACCCTCCCTCATGCGGTTAGCAGCGACGTGCCCATTCGTTAGCCCGCAAAGGTTTTCAGTTTCCACCGACAATGAGAGGCATCGGATCGAAGGTGGATTCATCTTGGCATGTGTGTGGATCATGGTGAGATTCCATATCAAAGTTCGGGAACGTGCGTACACATGAGTCCCTCCCACCGGCTCGAAGTGAGGGGGCAAGCTACTACGCATCATGAACCTCTGTGTAGTGCGTTTCCGGTTTGTGAAGCATGTGCCACGTCAAAGTTGTGCATTGGGTATTCAAACATCACACAACACACGACAACATGCACGCGGTGGTTGTCCTATGACACTCACTCACGTGTGACTCTCTGTGGGCCCGCAAGGTCTTCGTCGATCAATTGAACGTACAACGAGAGAGAGGTTAATTTGACTAACAAGGATGGTTCTATTTTTTGTTTGTGTTACGTATATGCACGGTACGAGTATGTAGTATATGTCAAAGAGGGGGCAACATGTATACTCTCTCTCTCTCTCTCTCTCTCTCCATATATATATATATATATGTGTGTGTGTGTTTGTGTGTGTGTGTGTGTGTGTGTGCGTGTGCGTGTGTGTGTGTGTGTGTGTGTCCTAACCTCGCTCCATGTGGGGACTTTCCGGTTCCCAAGGCAGGTGCCACATCAAAGTTGTGCATTGGTATTCAAACATCATGCAATACCATGCAGGCGGTGGTTACCCTATATATAGGAACTCACTCGCGTGCGGCGCTTCCATCTATGGGCCTGCGAGGTCGTCCTCCATCACTTTGACCCAATGAGAGAGAGGCACATTTGACGAACAAGGAGGATTAATTCTTTTAGTGTTGTGTTAGGGTAGGAGTATATATAGTACGTGTCGAAGGGGAGATGGGACCAACATATACTAGGTGTCACACATGAACCTCACTCTGTGTGGGGACTTTGCGGTTTTTCATGCAAATGCCACATCAAAGGTTATGCATTAGGTATTCAAAACATCACAACCACACACCTCTCCATATATATGTTTTGGCACACATGCAAGTGATGGTGGTTGTCCTGTGGCACTATTTCACGTGGTTATCGGCGATGCTTCCATCTGTCGGCCCGCTTGGCCCATCACTTTCACCGACAATGAGAGAGGTTAATTATTTTGACTTAGGAGGGGATTAATTTTTTGTTTGTCTCGCAATATAGGTGAGATTACATATATAATAGCGCATGTGTACACATGAATCCATCGCGCTGGATCGAAGGGGGGGGTGTGAGCACACGACAGGTCATTAACCTCTTGCTCTATGTGGGGACCTGTGCGATTTCGAACGCATGCACCACAACAATGTTGTGCATTATGTATTAATTCAACACATATGCACTACTGGAATCAGGATCTTTGTTGTCAGCCTGCTCTTTGCCGTCTGCTAGCTGACGGCATAGAAGCTTTGCCGTCTGCTAGTAGACGGCAAAGAGGGTGGGTGGCCCACTAATGAGAACGACCTCACGGCCACTTTCTTTGCCGTCTGCTGGCGGACGGCAAAGCTTCTTTGCCGTCCGCCAGCAGACGGCAAAGAAAGTGGTCGTTTTAGCGGCCGTTTCCCCCCGGCCCCACCCCACTAGCTAGGCTCTTTGCCGTCTGCTAGCAGACGGCAAAGAGCTGTGACCTAACTGAAAAGGGGCCGGCGCCCGCACCCCACCCCTCTCTCTCTCCCCTCTCTCTCTCTCTCTCCCGGCCCTCACCTCACCCGCGCCGCCGCCCTTGGCCCGAGCCACCCCCGCCCCCGACCCCCACCACCCCCGCTGCCCAGGCGCCCCGCCCCGCCGCTTCCTCCACCACCGCCGGAGCCAAGGTGAACTTTTTTTTTGTACTGTTATTTGCTGTTTAGGTTTAGGTGTTATTAATAGGTTTAGGTTAGTGCTAGGTTTAGGTTTAGATAATTAGAAGAAGAAGAAAGTTGAAAAAAAGAAGAATAAGTAGAAGAAGATGAAAAAGGAAGAGGGTCGTGGATCGCCGAGGGGATAGATGGTGGAGCCAGTGGGTCCCGCCGGTCCCGACGCCGTCACCCATGCCGAGAATCCCCCAGTCCGAGTGCTGACCCGTCGACCGTGCGTCGCCATACCAGAGGGCGCCCAGGGACGAGCGGGTTAGGGCGTTCCTCGATGTCGATGGAACCCTAAATAGCAAGTATCGTCGGTGTGAGATACATGTGGCCGTCGGTGTCGAACACTACATCCACGTCCCACAAGTGACGCCGGCGTTCGGTGTCCCGCAGCAATAGTTCTCGGGGTCGATGGCGGTCGAACACCTTTGTGAATTTGTCTTGCAGCCTCTGCGATGACGATTAAAAGCCAAGTGTTGAAACTTGAAACACCCAAACTGACTCAAGTCAGTTTGGTTGTTTGAAGTTTCAAAACTTGGCTTTAATCCTCATCACAGAGGCTGCCAGACAAATTCGCCAAGGTGTTCGACCGTCATCGGCCCCCAGAACTATTGCTGCGCGCGGGACGCCGGGCGCCGGCGTCACTTGTGGGATGTGGATCTAGTGTTCAACGCCGAGCACCACATGTATCTCGCACCGATGATACTTGCTATTTAGGGTTCCATCGATGCCGAGGAACCCCCTAATCCGCTCGTCCTGTTATAAATATTTAGTTAGGTTGACGAAAAAAACAATATTGCTATGTCACTCATCTTTCGATTTAAATGTGCAGTTTTTTCGTCGCTACGAGGGTCTAGTGTTCGACGAGCTCCACCCCTGCGTTCGTGGGTGAGCACAAATGACATCTCTTCCTCCCCCCTTCATTTGCTCTATTCCGGTCTTCGTGCCGATGAAACTTGCTAGCTATAGGTGTCTTCAATCATTAGTATGCGTGACCACTATGCGTCTCCTGTTCGAAAGGGTTACATCTATAAATATGCATGTATTTGCATATTTATAACCGTGATTCTTTCGAATTGTCCAACGTTATCCATGGACAGCCCGAGTATGTGTAGATTGGGTTCGTTTTCCCATATGCTCTGCTCCAGATCTGATGCAGAATTTCGTCAGTGCCTCCTTGTTGTTCTCCGGGTACACACCCTCTCTGCTTGTTGCCGAGACATGTATCAAGAGAACAGCGGGGAGGTGCTGCCGAAATTTTGCGTCGGATCTGGAGCAGAGCATGGGAAAACGAACCCAATCTATACATACTCGGGTGGGATTAGGACCTATCTTTACCTATTAGCGTCTAGGTTTCATGGACGTAATAAAAGTGACAAACTCCATTAACTGATGAATATATACATGCTGATTTATATATATATTTCTTATGTGTCCAGTAGCTAGGCAAGATGAGTGATCGTGCGTGGTTGTACACCGGTCACACTAGTCAGAAAGACATGACCATTGAATGGTTAGCAAAAACCAAGGGGTTTCTGAGAGCCGCATTTGCAAATGGCCAGAGGACAACCTGGTGCCCTTGTACTGGGTGCAACAATTGGCACAAGAGGACAGAGGATGAAATGGGCAAACACCTACAGAAGAGGGGTTTTACGCCAGGTTATACGGTGTGGACATTTCATGGCGAGTCTGCCCAACGTGCCAGAGCTGAGGTGCTTCATCGTTGCACCGACGAGCATGGTACCGGGATGGAAGACATGGTGCAAGACTTTGATGATGCTCGGGACTCGGACGATGAGATGGAGGAATCTGCAAAGTCCTTCAATGAAATGTTGGAGTCTTCAAAACGTCCTCTCCATGAGCACACTGAGCTTTGTCAGCTGGATGCCATCTCACAAATAATGGCTCTGAAGGCTCAATTCAACTTGGGCAGAGAATGCTACGACGCGATGATGACAGTATTTGGACGTTTTCTACCCAAAGGCCATGTACTACCTGCAAACCTGTACCAATCAGACAAAATCCTCCGTGCTCTTAAGATACCCTATGAGAAGATACATGCCTATGAGAAAGGATGTGCCTTATTTAGGCTTCAGTATGCGGACTTGAACTATTGTCCAATTTGCAAGTCATCCAGGTATGTTGTGGTAGACAACGGTATGGGTGAGAAGACGCAGACCAAAATCCCCGTTAATGTTCTTCGGTATATGCCAATCGTACCAAGACTTCAACG
Organism: Thinopyrum elongatum; assembly: GCA_011799875.1. Taxonomy (NCBI): domain Eukaryota; kingdom Viridiplantae; phylum Streptophyta; class Magnoliopsida; order Poales; family Poaceae; genus Thinopyrum; species Thinopyrum elongatum. The sequence goes on from CM022303.1 coordinate 136,768,430, forward strand.
TCTTTTCATGGTCGAAGAGACGGCCAGACAGATGACATGGCACAAAACGGGCAAAAGAACCCAACTAGATGCACATGGGAAGTTGATGATGATGCACAAATCAGACGGTGAAGCGTGGAAGCGCTTCGATGCATTACATGATGACAAAGCGGCAGATCTGAGGCATCCTCGAGTCGCCATTAGCACGGATGGGTTCAGTGTGTTTGGTCTGACGGCAGCCCAATACAGTTGTTGGCCTGTATTTATCATTCCACTCAATCTCCCCCCCCCCCGGGACAGATTATGAAAAGAAAGAACATTTTCCTGACGTTGATAATTCCAGGGCCCAAATATCTGGGGAAGAATATGAATGTGTACATGCAGCCGCTGATGGATGAATTGCAAGAAGCCTGGGATAATGGGTTCAAGACATACGACGCCTTTAGCAAACAGAACTTCATAATGCGTGTCTGGTACATGTACTCGACGCATGACTTGCCGGCGTATGCGCTATTCGTTGGCTGGTGTGTGCATGGAAGGTTCCCGTGCCCCACATGCAAGGGAGCTCTTCAGTTTCATTGGCTTCAGGCTGGTCGCAAGTTTTCCTGCTTCGACTTGCATAGACAGTTCCTGGATCCTCGCCATAAGTTCAGGAAAGACAAGCAGAACTCCATCAAAGGTAGAGTTGTCAAAAACTCTGCACCGCCTCCGTTGACAGACCAAGAGATCCTGGATCAGTTAAACGCTCTCGAGCCAGATCCAAAGCGTCCAGGGTATTTCAAGGGGTATAATTTGGTACACGCCTGGACTCACAAGACATGCTTGTGTGATCTGCCTTACTTCAAAGACCTCCTTTGCCCACACAACATCGACGTGATGCACACTGAGAAGAATATCGCCGAGGCACTTTTTGGTACATTGTTCGGCATAGATGGGAAGTCAAAGGATAATACCAAGGCTAGAGTCGATCAGGAGGCGCTATGTCATAGACTGTTACAAAACATGCAACCGCCGAAAGGAAAGCAGAACTGGACAAAGCCAAAGGCATGGTTCAATCTTGGAAGGCCAGCTATGAGGGAAATTATCTTGTGGGTGAAAATGCAGTTGATGTTCCCCGATGGGTATGCAGCGAATCTAAAGAGGGGAGCGATTCTTGATAAATTGAAGATATTTGGTCTCAAGAGTCATGATTGGCACATATGGATTGAGCAGTTAGTGCCGGTGATGTTGCGTGGCTTCATCCCTGAGGATGAATGGCTAGTACTGGCAGAGCTGAGCTATTTCTTCCGTGTTCTTTGTGCGAAAGAACTATCACCTGGCCTGCTAGAAGAAATGGAAGAGTTGTCGCCGGAGTTGATCTGCAAGTTAGAGAAGATCTTTTCGCCGGGCTTCTTCAATCCAATGCAGCACTTGATTTTGCATCTCCCAACCGAGGCAAGATTGGGGAGGCCCGTGCAAAATCGTTGGTGCTACGCAACTGAGAGGATGCAGAAGACGCTACGAGCAATATGTAAAAATAAACGTAGAATTGAAGCATCGATGGCTGAGGCATTCATTACTAAGGAGGCAGCAAACTTCGTGACAGCACACTACGAAGCCAAAAATCATCATTTGCATAATCCGAAGCTTCGGTACAATGCCGATGACCCTAAAAAGGGTGAATCCAACATTAGCCTATTCAAAGGGGATCTCGCACCAGCCGGTGCTTCTAATTCCTTAACGTTGGATTTCGAAGAATGGCAGATCATTTCGTTGTATATCTTCACCAACCTAACAGAAGTGCGGCCGTACATCGAGTAAGTTCTCGGTACATTGTTTCGAAACTTCTAATTCCTTTGAACTGCTCTTATTCCCGGATAAATTTGATACAGTCGATACGTCGCCAAATTCTCGTATGGAGCGGTGATCCAAAAGGATTCCGTCGAAGAGTACGAGCTTCTGGCAATGCATGGAGGCGGCTATCCCGGTTTCATCTCTTGGTTCAAACAAACGGTAGTTTCCATTAGACCATTTCATTTCTTCGTCTAATTTGTGGCTAATGCAACAATCCCTTTCGTATTAAACTTGTAGGCTAATTCAGAGTTTATGGACGCCGAATTGAGACAAGTCGCTAATGGTTTTGACTTTAAGGTCCGTTCATTTGACAAATACGACATCAACGGGTATCGCTTTCGTACCTATGGCAAAGAGCTATCTATGGCCGACCAAAAGTCTACAAATTGTTGTGTCTCTCCTATCGGCGAAGGAGATAACGAATATTATGAAAGAGTTGAAGCAATTTATGAACTTCAATTCTATGGTGCAAACCCACCAAACGTCGTAGTCTTCAAATGTTATTGGTTCCAGCCGAAGGAGACTAGAAGGACTCATGAACATATAGGGCTAGTGGAAATCAAACAAAGCACCCATTTGGATGTTCCCAATGTCTATATTATGGCTCAATAGGCAACCCAAGTTTTCTATCTACCGTGGGCCTGTCAAAGTGATCCAAATCTCAATGGTTGGGATGTCGTTTATGAAGTGCCACCACGTGTTAGACCACCTCCCCCCAATGAAGAGGATTATGAACCTCACATTAACCCAGACACATATGAAGGAGAATTCTTCCAAGAAACACGTCTTTCCAAAAAATGTTTCAAGAACCGCTCTACTTCACCCCAGAACATTGAAGTAGACAGCGACAGTGAACCCGACTTCACCCCTGAGCCGGAACAAGAAGAGCCTGAACTAGAAGAGGTTACTGCTGCGGATGACTTGTCAATGCTTGACCGATTACGTAAAGGTGGCCTTCCACATGGTGATGCATTTATTAATGATGATGATGAGCACGTCATTACTGATAGTGATGATGATGATGCATTTATTGATCCCGGAGCATTTATTGAACCCGACGATCCAGATTATTATTAGGTATTCAATTTTTTATGTTGTACTTAATTTATATAGTTACTTGTACGATTGTATGATTTATATAGTTACTTGTATAATTTTCTTACTTTCTCTGATTGTTTCTTATACATAGTGCCATGGTCTTGATATCCATCCCCGTCGGCCCTCGCCCGCTTTATGATTCGGATGTGGTAAATTCTCTTTTATAACTATTTGTTGCATTTCGCATTTATGACAATTATGGCCATCAAGTTGACATAGAGATATTTTAATCTAGGAGGTATGTGAACCAGAATTCGCAACCGACCCTCTTGTCGAGAAGTTAAATTTAGTTGAAAAAGCAAATGAGTATTTGAAAGAAAAAATTATAAGAATTGAAGAAGAGAAGATGACATTGGAGTTGTATGTTGCCGATGTCGTCGATGATCACAAGATGAAGATGAATGCAATGCGCTTGAAGATGGATGCAATGCGCTTGAAGATTAAGAAGATTAGAAAATATGCCATTGATAATGAGGCTTGGTATCATTATGCCGTTGGATCAATTGTTACCTTAGTTGCGATCTTCATCGCATTTGTTGTGATGAGGGTAAGTTTTCTCTACTGTTTTGCTTAACAAATGCATACTTAGCTTATTTTCCTCCTAAATGGCATAATTACCTAAGTTAGATAAAAAAATGAGCTATACTTACGTAAGTTGGCTCAAAAATGGCATCATCACCTAGGTTAGCACAAAAATGACCTATACTTACCTTATTTTTCTCCAAATTGACATAATAAGCTTAGTTGACCTATACTTTACCTAGGATAGCTATCAAATGACCTATACTTAGCATTTTTTCCTCCTAAATCACTTAATATGCTTAGTAAGCTAAAAAATGGCATAACTACCTAGGATAGCTCAATAATGATCTATACTTAGCTTACCTAGTTCATTTATGACATAATTAGCTTACTTAGGTCAAAAATGGCAAAACTACCTAGGTTAGCTAAAAAATGACCTATACTTAGCTTCTTCAGTTCATTTATGACATACTTAGCATACTTAGGTCAAAAATGGCATGATAATCTTTGTTACCTCCAAAATGACATAGACTTAGCTTATTTTCCTCGAAAATGACATAATAACCTTACTAAGCTCCAAAATGACCTATTTACCTAGCTTAGCTCTAAAATGACCAACACTTAAAATTTTTACCTAGCTTAGCTAAAAAATGGCATTTTTACCTACCTTAATTAGAAGAAGAAGAAGATAAAGAAGAGGAGAGGAGAAAAAGAAAGAGATGAAAAATTCTTCTTCTTCTTCTTTTTCTTCTTCTTCTAGCTAGTCTTCTTCTTCTAGCTAGTCTTCTTCTTCTAGTCTTCTTCTTCTTCTTCTTCTTCTTCTAACTTTCTTCTTTCCCAATTTGCAGATTTTCTTTAGATGAGGAAGCTTGCGTTGATGGAGTCTACTCTTCTCCTTGTTCTTCCTTTTTGTTTTGATTTTGTAGGATGAACAATGTGAAACTTGCTACCTATATATGTATGTATGGATGAAACCATTGTATGCTTGTTGTTGGATATGTTCGCTAGCTATATATGTTGCATATGGACTTTTGATTTGGTATGTATATGTGTTGGATGATCATATCCATATGGCAGGGATATGATTTGGTATGTATATGTGTTGTTATGCTTGTTGAAAGTATTTTCAAATGTGTATATATATATATCTGTGAAATTCTGTGAAATTGAATGAATTTAAGAAAAAGCAGAAAAAACAGGGGCTATACAGGCTCTTTGCCGTCTGCTCTTTGCCATCTGGCAGCAGACGGCAAAGCTGCCATGTGGCAGCTACCTGTGCAACCTGGGGGCACTGGGCTGGCCTATATGGTTGCTTTGCCGTCTACTGGCAGATGGCAAAGACCTTTGCATCTTTGCCATCTGCTAGTAGACGGCATAGCGTGCCATGTGGCATCTACCTGGGGGGCATCTGGGCTGGCATATTTGGGTACTTTGCCGTCTGCTGGCAGACGGCAAAGACGCGTCTGCCAGCAGACGGCAAAGCACACCGTTAACCCCTTAATGGCCCTAAGCTGCCACGTGTGCCGTCCAGGTCCTTTGCCGTCTGCTGGTAGACGGCAAAGACCTTTGCATCTTTGCCGTCCGCCAGCAGACGGCAAAGTGCCCTTTGCCGTAGTTCGTTCAGCCGGACGTGTTGCCGTCTGCTGGCTGACGGCAAAGCCTTTGTCGTCCGCCAGGCATGCCTTTGCCGTCAGCCATGGCAGACGGCAAAGTTCCTGATTCCTGTAGTGATGCATGCATCATGCACCTCCATAAATATGTTTGGGACACATGCATGCAATGGTTGTCTTTGCACACTCTCACTCGCTTGGTTATATATGGGCGGCAAGCCTATATATATTTGTAGGCCCGCGTGGACGTCCATCATTTCGACCCACGACGAGAAAGGTTACCTGGGCGGATTCTTCTTCTTTGGTTAGTGTTACCGTATAGTAGGTCGATCATTCTAGGCCTAATTAAGTTTGAGCGCATGCATGCTACGCATCGTGAACCCTCGATCAGTGTGGGGATTTTATGGTTCCAAAGCATGGTGCCACATCAAATTTGCGCATTGCGTATTCAAACACCACACACACCACTTCCATATACATAATTGGCCACATGCACAGAGTGGGTTTTGTCTTCAGACAGTACTCCCTCACAAGTCTATCGGCGACAAGCTAGCCCATTTTGCGGGGCCGTCTGGACGTCCATCACTTTGACCAACAACGAGCGAGAGAGGTTGTACGATCAAGTTGGATTCTGTTTGGTCCGTGTTACAGTATGTATTGGTGAGATGCCCTCCCCCCGACACGTGTGTGGGGGGGAGGGGTACTTCGCACTACCCGCAACCTCCGTGGGGTCGGGAAAGTCCAGTTATTTTGCGAGGCACACGTGCCACATCAAAGTTGTGAATGGTAGTTAAATATCACACCACACCCTTTTCATACATATAGTATAGGGCCACCCGCAGGTGGTTCGTATGTGGTCTCAATCATCTCCCGCCACAAGCACACATCTGTGGGTTGGCACATGGTCCACCTTTGTCCGGAAGCGAAAGGGGAAGTTTGACCATATATATGATGGACTCCTATAGGTTTGGTGTTACGGTAGGGTGAGATTTCAAACCTAACTATCTGGGGGCATGCATTCGTAGCTAGGATTCCCTTACCACAGACACGAAGTGGGGTTCATAGGGGGTGGTTGACTAGCAATACTGTGCGCTTTGTGCGACAGGTGCCACATGAAAGTTGTGCATTGGGTATTCGAACATCAAACCACCCTTTTCATACATATATTTAGTCCACATGCAAGTCTGTTCGTGTTCTGACCCTTTCCCGCGTTATTCTTTTTGCCAAATTTATAAACAGCACACGAGTTGGATGCAGAAACCGTCTGGGATTGGGTACACAACAGACACGGTTCGGTCAGACTACCCGTGTGCCACGCCCATGCCCCTGCAGTCACTCACATTAGCACAGTAGATTGGGCTCCATGAGGCTTGCCTCCCGCTCTCGAAAATATCTACTGCCTCGTAATCTCAAAAATATCTACCCGTGTAGAGGGTTTTCTGTATGATAGCACATGATTCATATGTATGGACCATGTGCGATGTCTGTTACTCCCGCTCTGCTTCAATCAGTTGATCCAAATTTTCAGTAGCCTCAGATTTTTTTTGAACTGGAGCCCCGGCATTTTACTCCCGCCTGCATCCCTCGCAATTTCAAAAATATCTGCTCGGCTGGAGTGGTTTTCTGTTTGATAGCACACAATTATTATGTTTTAACCGTGTGTGATGTTCATTACTCCCGCCTCGCTATGCTTCGATCCCTTGATCCAAATTTTCGGTAGCCCCGCCATTTTACTCCCGCCTAGTAAAATTTTCAGTACCCGTGGCATTTCCTCAAACACCACCTTGGGCCCCCTCCATACACACACCACAAATCCTACGCTCACCCCAAATCCCCCGCTCACACACATACACACCACCCCTCCCTCACTCGAAACCTAGCTAGGTCGCCACCGCCGCCCCTGCCGCGCCACCTCCATCGTCAACCTCTGCCAGTCTGCCCGTGCAGTTTAACCATCAATATACATACCCTCGCCGCCCTGAGTTTCTTAGATGACGCCTGCAAAACGCCCCCTTTCCCACAGATCCCCATGCCCACCCCCTCCCCCACTCCAGAGATGCCGCAGCCTAAGCCAGGCTACGCTTACCAGGGAGCTCGAGGAGTGAATGACCCAAAAGAGCTTTACCGCGGCCTCTTCGCCCGACGTCGATGAGGTGGCCGCCGAGGAAGCTGACGACGATGACTGGACCTGGATGGAGGCTTTCAATCAACGGGATAATGTATTATGGCATGTCGCGTCCGCAAGCTACGACATCGAGGTCGTCGACATCGATGGCTTGACGCGGGTTATGTCACAGGTTAAGTTGCCCACCCCCATCCCTTCGGGTTCCACAGCCGTCGATCTAATCGATGGCCCTGCCGCTGATCTCCTGCGGCTCGTTATTGTTAGGACCGAGAGTATATCGACAGAGGGGGGTGAATGGGAGATTCAAATTTTCTTTCAAAAGCTTTGAAACATAATCCACACACCGAAGCGGAATAGAGTATTGAGTGAAATGCACTGAATCAGATTTCTTCGTCAGAGGCATATTCATCAAGAAAAGCATTTACAACAGAGCGAGCTTGATAGACAATGGGTTTAACTACTATGAGGGTTATGCAACAAGCAAACAGGTGCAACAGAATGAAACAAAACATAGCGAACACTGAAGGAAATGCAATATAAGGATTACACAATATAACAAGGATATAGACTAAAAATGTAGGAACAAAGACGAGGATAATGAAAGGATTTGATACTACAACACAGGATGAGTGACACAGAATAAAACAATGATCGGAGAATCTAATGGCAGTGAGGACGAATGAAAACTACTGAATGAATTGCAGTAGAGTAGATATAACCAGTGGTGCTCAAAGGCGACAAAAGATTTGGTAGACCAGTTCACCCTTCTACCAAAGGGCTACGTCTGGTTGGAGGGGCTGCGACTTAACACGAAAAATAAACTCTCTTCACCCTATTCTCCTTCAACACAAAGCTGATCAGACTCAGGTTGATTTCACTCGTGGTAGAACCTTGTCGGCGATCTCCAAACCGTCGATAGACCTTCGCAAACCACAATCACTCTTGGTTGCTGAAGATTAGGCTCGGTGAAGACAATAAATCTTCAACACTCTAAGCCAAACCTATCCATCTAGAGAGTGCGCAGCTCTCAAGAGTAACAAGAACAAGAACTCTCACTCAGAACTGTTGTGATGCTAAACCACTGTCTAAGTTTGGGATCTTGGTTTTATCACGGTGGATCTTAAACTCAAATCACTCAGAGAGGGGTTGCTCGAATAAATCTTCTCAGAAATCTCAAGCGGAGCAGCCAATGGATAATGTTGGAGAGGGGTGGCTATTTATAGCCGCAGCCTTCCCAGATAGGAAATGACCAAATTGGACATCGGCCTCAGCCAATGGCCGAACGACATGATTCCAATTGTCGGATTTGAGCACAACGGTAACATTTCTTGCGGAGCAAGAAATGCTAACTCCTCGGTCCGAGGCAAATCTCTCGCACCGAAGAAGATCACAGTCTCTTGTTGGCAAGTATTTACTCGGAGCACAAAGAGATTTCTCTCGCATCTTTCATAGGTTGTAGCTAAGCATCACAGTAGATCTAAGCATCAAGAACCTATACCCCTCTTAATAGCACAGAGGTCCTATGACTCAAAAGACTGAAAGAAGAAAACTCAATGAATATTACATCTTCATTTTGTCTTCGACTTAAATCGCTGCAGTCAATTTCTTCGGACGACAGTATCGAAACAGAAAGCTTCGCTACAGCAGAAAACTTTCGAGGGGTCGATTTCTTCACATTAATCTTCTTCGACTTTGTCACTTCAACAGATATAGCTCGTTCTTCTCTGAAGCGCAGATATGCTTCGGTGAAGTTCCTCGAACTCAGCACCGGAGACAGCATTCCCTTCGGTTGTGTATGGACTTTTCTCTTTGTGTGCACTAGCAAACAAATTAGTCCATACCTGTTTCTGTCAAACAATCTCCAAAACACAAGGTAGGCAGATATTGCACCAACAATCTCCCCCTTTTTGGACGATTGTTTACAAAATAGATCACATCGAATGATACAAAAAGAATGAAATGTAATGCAAAGAATAATGAAAGACGAGAGAAGATTATGAAGATAAGATATTCTCCCCCTTAAGATATGCTTTGATTTGGGAAAAATATATTTCTCTTCATTCAAGTGTCATTGATAAAGATTTCACATAAGAGTTCTTTCAATGCACTCGGCGGTGTCTGAGGTAGTTCCTGTCACAAAGACTTCGACAAGGGTTAGAAGAAAAACATGGTGAGTTTTGTGACATGGATAAATCATGAAGGTTTTCTCAGAGCACAATTTGAATCCACACGATATATAGTTTTCCTGCATGTTAGATAATCGATATGATCAAAGCGGGATCAAATAATAATTTGTAGCTCAGAGTGGATAAGCTTCGAAGGTACTTTTCTTTGCAATAAGATGAAGCATATGATATCTGAGAGGAACCACACTTTGTCAGTCATAGATAGCCTTCATAAGGCATTTGTGCATCGGCTGACTATATCTTCCTGCAAGGTTAGATAAAGATAAACAACAATAAGATCATATCCAACCATTAGATATGAATCATATAATGCTCCAATATAATATCATTATTTGATGATTCTCTGTTCATCTTCGAGGAGGATTTATGTGTCATGTGTCCCTGTAAGATAGATAATCATCTGTGATAACATTCACAGCAACAACATATTTAAAGATACCTGCAGACAAATAATGCGCAGCAAATAGCATTGCAGGCGGGGGTTATTATCGTTACATGACGACCGAAGTTTTAACACCACATGCGGTGCGATAAGTTCTGAAGCAAATTGTTCGAAGAGAAACCAAATGAAAGTTCGAAGCAAAACACCCTGCAAACCCTGATAAACTATCACTCGATGTTATTCTCCCCCTTTTTGTCAACAAGTGTCAAAAAGGATAGAGAGTACACACGAGGAATTACTCCGAGGGAGTATCTTCTGAGTCAAAATTGAAACCACTTGAAGAGCTAGAACCAGAAGAATTTGGAATGGTCGAGGCAGAAGCAGGTGCAGCAGTCTTAGCTTTGAGGGGCTTCGAAGGATGTGCATTTGGCTTGTAGATACGGGTGCCAGCTGTGTCTTTGATTTCATCATCATGGTTGACAAACAGCAGATCCGTTGAAGCAGAATGCTGTGGGAGCTCTGGAGTTTGTCTTCGGACACGCGGTACTGCAAGCAAGTCCAGATAATCATAGTCTTTGAAGAGGCCCTTCTTGGCTAGATCCTTGCGAGAGAAATGCATTCTCAGCAAGGTCCATGATCTCTTCCTTGCATCCTTCTCATGCAGAAGAAATTGCCTGGTGTAATTATGAAGCAGATTCAGTTTAGCCAGCAATTCCATCTTTTCCTTCTTATCCATCCTGATATGCCTTTCCAAAGTCTGGTGTGTGTGAATATTTGCATACAGTGATGGATTTTCCTCTCGAGCAACTTCAACCTTGGCTTCTTTGACCTTCGATGCATTCTCAGATGCTAAAGCATTTGCATCCATATCAACAGGTTCTTTCCCCTTTCTATATTCCTTCACTATGCGCAGAGTATCACGGACAGGTGGCATGAATACTTTCGGTGCATAGGCCCAGAAGAACGTTTCATTAGTGAGCTGCTCAATGGCATACATGATCCAAGGAGCATAGGGCTTCAATGACTGAGGGCTATCTGCAGCACAAGCCAAATTCCGAATGAAAAGGCCAGGAATATCGAATTTAATTCCCTGAGATATCGATACCAGAGCATTTCCCACAATTCCTTTGATGGAGTTGGGCCTGTTAGTTGGCGTGATGGTGTTGCACAGAATGTGGAACAGAACTTTGTTTTCGTAGGCCAACTTCTTCTGGTCAACTTCAAAGCATTCATCACCCACCAACGTGGGATCCATCAAGATGTGGATTTGTTCATCAGACACTTCCCAGAAATGCAGTCTGTGTTCACTATCATTCTCAAATTCACATTGAGGCAAGTTTATCAGGGCGCAAAAATGATATGCTGAGCATTTGATTCGTTCCCTGCCAGTCATCCACTCAAGAGTCCATGTTGAAGTATTCTCCATCTGCCCTGTGATGTACAGCGTGGCATAGAATTGAAGGATAATCTCTTTGTTCCAGCCATGATTAAAGTGCATAAATCCCTTCAGAAGAGCATGTTAAATATGGTCAATGGTGCTATGGAAGCAGGGCATATCTTTGAGCTTGGCGAAGTTGAACATCTTGTGATTCAAAATCCTGTGCTTGCCAAACAAGATTCGAGCATAATATATTGCCTGCTCCTCTGTCCAAAACCTTGGAGACAAAGATGTTTTTTCTCCTTCATAGGGGCTCACCCTAAAGAATGCAAGCTTCGATGAGTGAAGCTGCTCATCGAAAGCTGGGCCATTGGGGCCATACTCAGATGAAAACAGTGGAAAGGATTCTTCAGGATTTTTCCGATAAACTTATTCACTGATTTTCATCGGCTGAACATCATTAGCTGCAGATGCGTTCTCATTAGAGGGTTGCACAGGAGCATGAGGTACAATATCCTTCTCTGAAGCAAATGGCATGGGATCATTTGACTGACAAACATTTTTCTTCGCTGGAACTCCTTCAGCGGTTTTCTCAGGCTCAGGCACAAGGGCCTTTTCTTTCGGTGACTCAGCAATTGGTGGTGGAACAAAAACTTCTTCAGTCTGCTGTAGTAGCACTGGTGGTATGACCTAGTGGGACAGAACTGGTGGTGCAACTTCTTCATCTTTCTCTTCGTGAGCCATGGGCTCTTCAAACTTCTTATCTTCCTGTTCTGGCTATGAAGCCAAAGAACTAGGAGCAGGATCAACCTCCATCGGGGCAGGAGCACCAGATGAGGAGACCTTAGGGGCAGTACTTTGGGCAGCAATTTGCTCCCCCTCAACCTTTTCTCCCTCCTCAGTGGGTCCGGAGGGTCCAGCTTGAATATCCTTCACAGTTGATGAGACTAGCTTCTCCATTTCAATTTCTTCGTCAATCTTTTCTTCGGGAGCATTTTGCTCGGGCACTGATTTTACTTCATCAGGATTGACAACATATATGTCCACAACATCATCTTCTTGTTCGACTGAGGTAGGAACTACCACAGCCTCAACTTGTTGCTCGGCTACTTCCTCGGGACGAGGGGATGGTGGAATCTGCTGAAGTGGTGCACTTGTGTGAATAGGAGCAACAGCTGAAGCAGATTGGACACGACTGTCCTTGACTTCTTTTGGCTTATTCGCTCTAGCCTGAGCACTCTGACGCTTTTCTTCTTTCTCCCTGCATCGAGCAAGATTTTCCTGACGCTTAATCTCTTCGATTCTGCGATCACAAAGCTGAGAGACATCCATCTTCATCCTGGAATGCCACTCAATCTTGTTATTCCTCATGGTAGTGAGGGCTTTGGTGGTTTCAAGAATAGCCTTGTTCACATCTTTTCTTTCAGTTTCAGACTTGGCTTCCCTTCTCATCTTTTCCAAAAGCTTCTTATCGTCAATAGCTTGATTGAGTTCTTTGGTAATTTCCTTCAGATCAGTGAAGTGCTTTGCTACCATCTTGGTAACATCTTCTGGCAGACCCAAATTACCCAATTTAGCTAGATTGGCATCATAGGAGGCACCTTCAATGATGTCGAATATCATCTCAAAATCATATTCCTCTATGGAAGCAGGAATGATTTTCTTCGCCTTCTTGGTGGAAACAACAACTTTTTCATCAGTGACCAGCTTTCTCTTGGCAACTGGGGCAACAGAACCCAAAGGTTTATCTGAGGGAACAGGTGCAAGCCTTGGTGAAGATCTCACAGGCGGTGACTATAACATCCCAAATTTTCAATTTGGAATGTTATACTTAGGTCATCATATGCATATCATATTTTATTTGCATTTTGATTGTGACCCTAAAAACCCTAAGCAACTCAAGGACCCACGGAGAGAGTTGGGGATTTTATTCTTTTCATATTTGAATTTTCTCAAATATTGAAAAGAGGATCATTTTGGTTTTATTTATTTTTCTCTCCAAAATATTTCATATTAAAAACATATGAGAGGAGATAATATGACTTCTCCAAAATAAAAGAAATATTGGAGGAAAAATGTTAAAATCAAATAAATAATTTTATTCAGATTTTATTGCTATTTTATTTGAATTAGAAAATATGCATTTTTCAAAATTGCATTTTTAGGCCAAGAAAATGTTCACTTTGTTCTAAATATTTTATTTAGACGGTGAAAATTGTTTTTGGCATTTTTAGATTTTTTTATATTTTATTAGGATTTTTTCTCGGCGGAATCTTATTTAAAAAAAAAACTTTCGCCCGACTGGGCCGAAGGCCCAGCCGGCCCAGCTCGCGCCGTCCCCGACCCCAAGCGGGAGACCCGCTCGCGCACGCCGCCGCCGCCGTGGCCGAGTCGGCCACCGCCACCGCCTTGCCCCCTCACCCAAGCCGGCCTTGCCCCCTCCCCTCCTTAAATACCGCCCCGCCCCCCGTCACCTCGTCCCGAGCCGCCGCAGCAAGCAGCAGCAGCGGCGCCCGCAGCCGCCGCGCCGCCGCCTGCCGCGCCGCACCCCGCTCGCGCTGCGCCGCCGCCCCGCCCGCGTCGCCGCCGCAGCCCCGCAGCCGCCGGAGCCGCGCCGGACTTCGCGGATCTCGCCGCCGGTTTTTTTTTGGTTTAGGTAAATAACCGTCTCGGTTTTTTTTAAAACCCTAGTTCGGTTTTTTTTTTAATTTTTTTTTTCGATCGGTTCGGTTTTCTCGGTTTAGTTCGTTTGCGAACGTTCGTTCGTTCGTTTTAACGAACGTTTTCTCCCGTTCGTCTCTGTTAGCGAACGTTCGTCCGATAGATTTTTCTTTTTCTGCCAGGGACCTATCCGCGATTATTTTTATCACAGATTAGCCCCTGATCTTCAAACCCTCACCGTTTCTAAACCGTTCGTCCAAATCCAGTGAAACCAACGCCAAAATCTTCGTCTCGAACCCCTCTTTATGTTTAATCAACTTGAACATGATTTTGACAATTTAAAATTTGGTTTCAAGCAGATTTGTTTTCGAAGTTCTTTTGACCGTAGTTTCAGTTTCGTAGCTCCAATTCGATTGATTCTTTTTGCAGATCGAATCTCTTCAGTTGAACTTTCAGATTTGATCTTATTATTTGAGTTTTACCCTTGCATCTATGCTTGATTGCTTATGTATGCTATTGTTTGTGTGCGATAGAATTCCTGGAGTACGAAGCGTGCTACTACAAGTCTCTAGGGTTTGCAGATCGTCAGCAAGGCAAGTAACACATTGATCATACTCTTTTCATACCCAGTTTTTATGCATTAGTTTCAATCCTCAAACACTGCATGATTAGGATGTGATTAACTTGTGGGTATTGGGAAGTAGATGATGAGGTAGAACCTATTGCCCTTTATTATCAAACCCTTGGGAGTTACTTCTACGTTATGCTTATATTGCCATGCTATGCTCGTAGACGTGGATTGGATTTTGAGTGTATCCATGACAGATGTGAGATTGTTAATTAATGGTTAACTTAAGGTGGCTACTTAAATACACATCTGGGTGGATTGGTTGCAGGCACCTGGGGATATACCAGTGTTGTCTTTTTTTTGGTTCGCCACCCAGGCTCAAAGGGATCATAAGATTATTCATGCTAGAAACTTACGTGTGCAGCCACAAGCTATTATGGGCTCTAGCATAGTTGAGTATGTTGCATGACCTCTTTCAGTGGTAGGCTAGCAGATGTAGGGGAAAGTAGGTGTAACTGTCTACCCAGAGTAAAGAGTAAATGCTTCTGAAAGACTGTGTCTCGGTCATCCATTTCTCAAACGCCATGTAGTGCGAGAAATCCAACGGAGGAGATCGAATCTTGTGGGGAAAAGTGCACAAACCTCTGCAGAGTGTATAAACTAATCATGATTAGCCGTGTCCCCGGTTATGGACATCTTGAGTATCTGGTACTTGAATTATTGATTTGATCTCATCACTCTAAATTTATTTGTTGGGTTTAATGATTACTTTTAATTGGGATTGAGATGGGGATTTACCTTCTCAATGTTTAACAACCACCATGATAGTTAAATAAAACATATTCCTTTGATGTAGGGAAAAATTGGCTTTTCGCAAAACAATATAACCCTAGAGCTTTCCACCAGCCATATATGCATGTAGTGATAGCAATTATCTGTTCCTTGCTCTATTGTGTTATATTGCTAGCATATTCCATGTGCTGACCCGTTTTGGGCTACAACATATCATGTTGCAGATTTTTCAGACGAAGAGTAAGGTGCGCTAGGTCGTTGTCATGCACTCAGCTATGCCGTTGGAGTTGATGGACTCACTTTATCTTCCAAGCCTTCCGTTGTTATCTTATATAGATGGCCTTAAGCCATATTTATTGTAATAAGTCCTCTTTTGAGACATTCAATGTAATAAGTGTGTGATTGCACTCTGTTATAAATCCTTCGAGTACTGTGTGTGTCAGCATTACCGATCCAGGGATGACACTTGAAGACAGAGATTTGACCGTCTGAGGTCGGATCGCTACAAGATGGTATCAGAGCACACGCTGACTGTAGGACACGACCACTAAGAAAAGCCATAGGTCACTCTTCTCTACTCATTTCTAACTCTCTCCAGCTTCTACTCTCTAGGATGGCGGACTCAAGGAACAAGTTTGCACAACCGGATGAAGACACATCCTTTGGGAGACACTTGAAGGAAATCACTAAGTACCTGAACATCGGAATACCAAGCTTCACCGGGACCTACACCGCCACTTTACCAGAAGAGGAGCGTTGGATGATTCGAGTTCAAGTTCCAGGAAGGACGTTCATGCCAGTTACCGAGTCCATAGAGTTTTCCTTTGATGCACCAACCTGGAGTCTAGGTAAGAGCATGGCAGCCCACATCGCCATGGGACGCATCGGTGAAGTTTATCACAAAGATCTTAAGGACACCATCTACCAGATATGTGGGCGCCGAGATGAGCAATGGGAGATGATCAGCACCAGGAGAAACAGGTCCATTGCAGCTTTCATCCAGGAGTTAAACCAGCACATTCGTCAACAGGAGAACCAGATGTGCGCAAGCATGATAGATTGGAAGAAGGTGATGACCAGGAACATGGAGCTAGAAGAGGAACTCAAGTCTACACGCGACGGATACGAGGAGGAAATCGCAGTACTAGTGGAGAAGAATGACGACCTGACAAGGAAGCTAGGAGTATTCATGGGAGACCCCGCGCCAGGAGGAGATGACAACCATCCCGAGGACTACATCATCATCGACGACACCGACTCCGACCCCGACAGTAGTGATGATGACTATGAAGACGAAGCTGGAGCGGATATCATGGAGTCTTCCACCGATCAAAATTTCTAGATGACCACCATATGATTAGTAGTATTTCCCCATGTATATAGTAGTAGTCCGAGCACTTTTGTAACGATAGTTAGATCGATTGTATGCCCCTGCTTGAATTGATTTTGGTGTGATATGAATGTGTTTGTCTCATGTGCATATGGGTAGTGATTTCTCATTAGACCTATTCTAATCTCTCCCCTCTAAACCCATCAGATGCCTTCGGGACGCGACACCGGATTTGTCTTCCCACCGGAGATCACACAGTTGATCTAGCAGCAGAATGCCTTGATGCAGATACTAGTCCAGAACCAAGGCAACAACAACAACAACCCACCGCCCCCACCTCCAGTTGACAACCTAGCCCATTTTCTGAGGTTGCAGCCGCCGGTGTTTTCCAGTAGCACCGAGCCAATAGTTGCTGATGACTGGCTACGCAGGATTGGAAGGGAGTTGACCACCGTAGGATGCACAGATGCTGAGAAGGTGCATTTTGCTGCACATCAATTGGATGGACCCGCAGCCTCATGGTGGGAGAATTACACAGCCACATTCCTTATAGCCAATGTCACCTGGGATCAGTTTCAGCAAGCATTCTGCACTGCACATGTCTCAACTGGAGCTATGAGCATGAAGAAGCGTGAGTTTCGCAACTTGCGCCAGGGAAACCGTACTGTGGGGCAGTACGTGGATGAGTTCAGTAAGTTAGCTCGCTATGCCCCGGATGATGTGGCCACTGATGCCGCAAAGCAGGAGAAGTTTATGGAAGGGTTGAATGATGAGATGAGCATGCAGCTGATGGTAGCAACATTCGCTAACTACCAGGAGTTGGTAGACCGGGCTCTTATGATTGAAGGGAAGCAGCAACAGATTGAGAGCCGCAAAAGGAAGTATGGACAAGGGAAGTACAATTCAGGAGCTCAGCAGAAGCCTCGTTTTACCCCGAACTCGGGAGGATATACACATAACCACGGAGGCCATACTCACAATGGAGGAAGTTCGCATAACCACAGTGGCCCAAGAATGGAAATGGGAATGGAGCAGGCAGCAATCAGAACCGCTCTAACCCAGCCACACCCGCCAAGAAGGATCAAAGTCACATTACTTGTTTCAAGTGCGGGAAGACTGGACACTATGCCAATGAGTGTCCTGAACCGAAGAATGGTAATGGCAATGGAAGCTCTGGGAAGAAGCCCAACCCTTTCAACAGGGGACAAGTGAACCACGTTAATGTGGAGGAGGTTGAAGAGCAGCCAGATGCAGTTATAGGTAAGTTTTTGGTTAAGTCATTTACTGCAATCGTTCTTTTTGATACTGGTGCATCGCATTCATACATTTCAAGGGGATTTGTGGATAAGTATAAGTTGCCCACTAAAGTTCTTAGGACACCTATGTTAGTAAGCTCACCAGGAGCGGAGTATATGGCAAGTCAAGGATGTTTTCAGATGCCATTGACCATAGGTAGGCACGTGTTCCCCTCAGACTTAATAATTTTGGAGTCACAAGAATTGGATGTGATACTAGGCATGGATTGGCTATCGATGTATGGAGGAAACATCGATTGCGCCAGTAAGTCAGTTCTGCTCACCACCCCGGAGGGAAAAAGGATCAAGTATGTATCCAGGCATGCGTCAAGGAGAACCCAAATAAATTCCCTCTCAGGAGTTGTTCAGGAGGAAGTGCCAGTAGTGAAGGATTACCCAGATGTATTTCCAGAGGAGTTACCAGGCATGCCGCCAGATCGAGACATTGAGTTTTTGATAGAGCTGTTGCCAGGAACCGGACCGATATCGAAGAGACCATACCGGATGCCCGCAAATGATCTGGAGGAGATTAAGAAGCAGATCAAGGAGTTATTGGAGAAAGGTTACATTCGACGAAGTTCATCACCGTGGGGAGCCCCAGTGCTCTTGGTTGAGAAGAAGGATGGATCATTGAGAATGGTTGTTGATTATCGTGCATTGAATGAAGTGACGATCAAGAACAAGTACCCACTGCCGATGATCAATGATTTGTTTGATCAGTTGCAAGGAGCTAAAGTGTTCTCCAAGATCGATCTGAGATCAGGATACCACCAGCTGAAGATCCGAGAACAGGATATACCTAAGACAGCCTTCACCACAAGGTATGGGCTATATGAGTATACGGTTATGTCATTTGGATTAACTAATGCCCCTGCCTATTTTATGAGTATGATGAATAAAGTGTTCATGGAGTTCTTGGAAAAGTTTGTTGTGGTGTTCATTGATGATATCTTGGTGTACTCGAAGAATGAAGAGGAACACAAGGAGCATTTGCGTTTAGTTCTCGAGAAGCTTAGGGAACATCAGTTGTATGCCAAGTTCAGCAAATGTGAGTTTTGGTTGAAGGAAGTTGGATTTCTTGGACATGTTATATCAGGAGAAGGTATAGCAGTAGATCCCACCAAGGTTCAGTCAGTCACTGAGTGGTTGGCACCCACCTCAGTTGGAGAGATCCGCAGCTTTCTTGGACTTGCAGGATATTATCGGAGATTTATTGAGAATTTTTTGAAGATTGCGAAGCCTATGATGGAGTTACTGAAGAAGGACACCAAGTTCAAATGGACAGATGAATGTGAGGCAAGTTTTCAGCAGCTGAAGAAACATTTGGTTACAGCCCCAGTACTGATTCTGCCGGATATACGCAAGGATTTCCAAGTGTATTGCGACGCTTCTCGCTTAGGACTTGGAGGTGTACTTATGCAGGACGGAAGAGTTGTCTCATATGCCTCACGTCAGCTTCGACCGCATGAGTTGAATTATGCCACGCATGATTTGGAGTTAGCAACTATAGTTCATGCACTCAAGACCTGGAGACATTTTCTTATTGGGAACCGTTGTGATGTGTACACGGATCATAAGAGTTTGAAGTACATTTTCACACAGAAGGAGCTGAATCTCAGGTAGAGGAGATGGTTGGAGCTTATAAAAGATTATGATATGAAGTTGCATTATCACCCAGGAAAGGCCAATGTCGTAGCAGACGCTTTGAGCCGGAAGAGTTATGTCAATATCCTCATAAGCGGAGGATTACCAAAGGAGTTAGCCGAAGATCTCAGGGAGCTTCGTTTGGAGATAGTCCCTAGAGGTTTTGTTGCAGCATTGGAGATAACGTCAACATTATTGGGAAAGATTCGAGCAGCTCAGAACGATGATAAGGAAATTGCTGAGATAAAGGAGAGGATGAGCAAAGGAAAAGCCAAAGGTTTTCGTGAGGATGAGCACGACACTTTCTGGTTTGAGGACCGTGTTTATGTACCCAATAATGCGGAGATCAGGAAGTTGATACTACAGGAAGCTCATGACTCGCCATACTCGATACACCCCGGAAACACCAAGATGTATTTGGATCTGAAGGAGCATTTCTGGTGGACTGGTATGAAGAAGGACATTGCCGAGTATGTAGCCATATGTGATATATGTCAGAGAGTGAAAGCAGAACATCAGAAGCGAGCAGGATTACTGCAGCCTATGCCGATACCCGAATGGAAGTGGGATAAGCTTGGCATGGATTTCATCACCGGATTACCCAGGACCCGATCGGGATATGATTCTATCTGGGTAGTAGTGGATTGTTTGACCAAAGTGGCTCACTTTATCCCAGTGAAAACCACCTATACGAGTGCAAAGTTGGCCAAGATATATATGACCAGGATCGTATGTCTGCATGGAGTTCCGAGGACCATCGTATCAGATAGAGGAACACAGTTTACTTCAAAGTTTTGGCACCAGCTGCAACAGACTTGGGTACCAGGCTAGAGTATAGTATAGCCTTTCATCCAAAGATAGATGGACAGACCGAGAGAGTCAATCAGATTCTGGAGGACATGTTGAGAGCTTGTGCACTAGATTATGGATCGAGTTGGGATGACAATTTGCCCTACGCGGAGTTCTCATACAACAACAGCTACCAAGCCAGTTTGAAGATGGCCCCTTTTGAAGCTTTGTATGGAAGGAGGTGCAGAACACCGTTGATGTGGGATGAAGTTGGAGACCGTCAGTTGTTTGGACCAGATTTGATTAAAGAGTCTGAAGAGAAGGTTAAGTTGATTCGGGATAGACTGAAGGTAGCTCAGTCCAGACAGAAGAGTTATGCCGATACCAAGTGCAAGGAGATAGTCTATGAAATCGGAAACAGAGCATATCTTTGTGTGTCACCTCTGCGAGGAGTTAAACGCTTTGGAGTCAAGGGAAAGTTAGCCCCGAGATTTGTAGGACCATACCGAGTTTTGGAACATATGGGAGAGGTGGCCTACAAGTTGGAGTTACCCGACGGACTATCAGGAGTTCATGATGTGTTTCACGTTTCCCAGTTGAAGAAGTGCCATGCTGAGATGGCCGATATTCCTCTGAGAGATACAGTACCCCTGGAAGCAATTCAGTTGGATAGTGATCTGACCTACGAGGAGAAACCCGTCAAGATTCTCGAGTTTGCCAGCAGAGTTACACGCAGCAAGGTTATCAAGTTTTGCAAAGTTCAGTGGAGCCACCATACCGAGGATGAAGCGACCTAGGAACGAGAGGAAGACCTACGGAAAGACCACCCACACCTATTTTCTAGCCAACCTGAATCTCGAGGACGAGATTCATCTTAAGGGCGGTAGGTTTGTAACATCCCAAATTTTCAATTTGGAATGTTATACTTAGGTCATCATATGCATATCATATTTTATTTGCATTTTGATTGTGACCCTAAAAATCCTAAGCAACTCAAGGACCCACGGAGAGAGTTGGGGATTTTATTCTTTTCATATTTGAATTTTCTAAAATATTGAAAAGAGGATCATTTTGGTTTTATTTATTTTTCTCTCCAAAATATTTCATATTAAAAACATATGAGAGGAGATAATATGACTTCTCCAAAATAAAAGAAATATTGGAGGAAAATTGTTAAAATCAAATAAATAATTTTATTTGGATTTTATTGCTATTTTATTTGAATTAGAAAATATGCATTTTTCAAAATTGCATTTTTAGGCCAAGAAAATGTTCACTTTGTTCTAAATATTTTATTTAGACGGTGAAAATTGTTTTTGGAATTTTTAAAATTTTCTTATATTTTATTAGGATTTTTCTCGGTGGAATCTTATTTAAAAAAAAACTTTCGCCCGACTGGGCCGAAGGCCCAGCCGGCCCAGCTCGCGCCGTCCCCGACCCCGAGCGGGAGACCCGCTCGCGCACGTCGCCGCCGCCGCCGTGGCCGAGTCGGCCACCGCCGCCGCCTTGCCCCCTCCCCCAAGCCGGCCCTGCCCCCTTCCCTCCTTAAATACCGCCCCGCCCCTCCCTCACCTCATCCCGAGCCGCCGCAGCAAGCAGCAGCAGCAGCGCCCGCAGCCGCCGCGCCGCCGCCTGCCGCCGCCGCCACCTGCCGCACCGCACCCCGCTCGCGCCGCGCCGCCGGTTTTTTTTCAGTTTAGGTAAAAAACCGTCTCAGTTTTTTTTAAAAACCCTAGTTCGGTTTTTTTAGATCGGTTCGGTTTTCTCGGTTTAGTTCGTTTGCGAACGTTCGTTCGTTTTAACGAACGTTTTCGCCCGTTCGTCTCTGTTAGCGGACGTTCGTCCGATAGATTTTTCTTTTTCTACCAGGGACCTATCCGCGATTATTTTTATCACAGATTAGCCCCTGATCTTCAAACCCTCGCCGTTTCTAAACCGTTCGTCCAAATCTAGTGAAACCAACGCCAAAATCTTCGTCTCGAACCCCTCTTTCTGTTTAATCAACTTGAACATGATTTCGACAATTTAAAATTTGGTTTCAAGCAGATTTGTTTTCGAAGTTCTTTTGACCGTAGTTTCAGTTTCGTAGCTCCGATTCGATTGATTCTTTTTGCAGATCGAATCTCTTCAGTTGAACCTTCAGATTTGATCTTCTTATTTGAGTTTTATCTTTGCATCTATGCTTGATTGCTTATGTATGCTATTGTTTGTGTGCGATAGAATTCCCGGAGTGCGAAGCGTGCTACTACGAGTCTCTAAGGTTTGCAGATCGTCAGCAAGGCAAGTAACACATTGATCATACTCTTTTCATACCCAGTTTTTATGCATTAGTTTCAATCCTCAAACACTGCATGATTAGGATGTGATTAACTTGTGGGTATTGGGAAGTAGATGATGAGGTAGAACATATTGCCCTTTATTATCAAACCCTTGGGAGTTACTTCTACGTTATGCTTATATTGCCATGCTATGCTCGTAGACGTGGATTGGGTTTTGAGTGTATCCATGACAGATGTGAGATTGTTAATTAATGGTTAACTTAAGGTGGCTACTTAAATACACATCTGGGTGGATTGGTTGCAGGCACCTGGGGATATACCAGTGTTGTCTTTTTTTGGGTTCGCCACCCAGGCTGAAAGGGATCATAAGATTATTCATGCTAGAAACTTCCGTGTGCAGCCACAAGCTATTATGGGCTCTAGCATAGTTGAGTATGTTGCATGACCTCTTTCAGTGGTAGGCTAGCAGATGTAGGGGAAAGTAGGTGTAACTGTCTACCCAGAGTAAAGAGTAAATGCTTCTGAAAGACTGTGTCTCGGTCATCCGTTTCTCAAACGCCATGTAGTGCGAGAAATCCAACGGAGGAGATCGAGTCTTGTGGGGAAAAGTGCACAAACCTCTACAGAGTGTATAAACTAATCATGATTAGCCGTGTCCCTGGTTATGGACATCTTGAGTATCTGGTACTTGAATTATTGATTTGATCTCATCACTCTAAATTAATTTGTTGGGTTTAATGATTACTTTTAATTGGGATTGAGATGGGGATTTACCTTCTCAATGTTTAACAACCACCATGATAGTTAAATAAAACATATTCCTTTGATGTAGGGAAAAATTGGCTTTTCGCAAAACAATATAACCCTAGAGCTTTCCACCAGCCATATATGCATGTAGTGATAGCAATTATCTATTCCTTGCTCTATTGTGTTATATTGCCAGCATATTCCATGTGCTGACCAGTTTCGGGCTGCAACATATCATGTTGCAGATTTTTCAGACGAAGAGTAAGGTGCGCTAAGTCGTTGTCGTGCACTCAGCTATGTCGTTGGAGTTGATGGACTCACTTTATTTTCCAAGCCTTCCGCTGTTATCTTATATAGATGGCCTTAAGCCATATTTATTGTAATAAGTTCTCTTTTGAGACATTTGATGTAATAAGTGTGTGATTGCACTCTGTTATAAATCCTTCGAGTACTGTGTGTGTCAGCATTACCGATCCAGGGATGACACTTGAACACAGAGATTTGACCGTCTGAGGTCGGATCGCTACAGTGACTTCTTGGCAGGTAATGGAGTGTGATATGGCTTATCGAGCAATGCTCGTTGATCATACATGGGAATTTCTTCGCCAGCATTATCATCAGAAGATTCCTCATCAGACGAGGCAGATGCAACCTTTCTTGACTTACTTGCAACAGACTTCTTCTTCGGAGCTCGAGGAGAAACTGACTTTCACTTCTTCTTCTTCTTCTCTTTTCGGGCAGAAGCCCTTTCCTTCTTCTCAATCACATCATATTGCGTTAGCTCAACATTTCGCTGCTCTACTTGGTTCTTCTTTGCAAGTCTAGCCTCACACTTAGCCTTTGACTTTTCCCTCTTTGCAACTTCTTCGGGAAAATTAGCTATGGTTTTCAAAGAATCGGCATGAGCGTTGGGAGGTGGTGCTGGCCTTACTTTCTCATCTTCTTGCCCTAGGCATCCTTCTGCAATGCAATCATTCCATGGTGGAGTGAAAGTGAACAAAATCTAGTATTCCGTCGGACATTCTCGTAATTGAACCATTTCTTCGCCCAGTGCCGGCGAATCTTTTGCAATCTATTGTTCCTATCTTGAGATGTTTCCACACCAGGTGGAGTCCTGTATGTTTCCTGATCCGACATCTCAATTGCAGTGTTTCTTTCTCTTCCTCTGCCACCCTTCTTGGGATTTCCATTGGAGAACATGGTCTTGGAATCTGTGACTAGCTCATCTTCTGGCTGACTATGAGCAGAGGGAATATCTTCATCAACTTCATCAGCAGATTCTGATTCGGCCTTTTTCTTCGGCGCTCTTGGTGGCTTAGCTGATTTTCTTTCGACCACTTTAGCTTTGTCAGCCACCCTTGGCTGCTGAGAGATTTCTTCCTCTGAATTAGAATGCTCATCCGAACTGTTTGCCATGACCACTTCTGAGAGAAAAACACAAAAGCAAGAGAAAGCACAAAAGAGGTCACAAGCATGCACAGAGGAAATTTTAACATAAAACAGAAGGTTTTACAGGAAGAGCCAATGTATTCAAGTCATGCACTGGCAAGATATCATCGAGTAAATTCCAGTATGCCTAATGACGACATAACGAATCCTCTAATCTTTCGAAGAGCACGCACAGTGAACCCTAGATCCAAAGGACAGGTACGAGGAACAACTACAAACCGTACAGGTCAAAACTAACTGAGCCTAGAAGATCTACCGCACAGAAATAACATAGAATAAATCACGTCAGGAGGAACTGCTCTAGAACAGGAGTTGAGTAGAGCAAGAACCGGATCTAAATGCCCTAACTTGGCGAGACAGATCAACTACGGCAGCGCGGGAAGAGTAGTTACCACACTGGCGCGATCAATGGTGATGGAGCTTCGCCGGAGTTGCACGGCGATGCTTGACATCGACGCTGCTTCGAGCTCGGGCTCGAGTGGAGAGCGAAGGTAGGGTTTGAGGCCAAACAGGGAAGAGCTAAGGAGGAAGAGACCCAGAGAGGGGGTTTATATAGCCTGAAGGACAAACCGCCCACTCCGAAATCTACGGACGAAAAAACCAGGACATTCCACATTCAATGGACGAGATCATGATGAAGAGATCATGGGCACATGTCAGTTGTTTCCTGCGAAATTCTCAGTAACTGAACTGGAAGCCGAAGAGTTTGAGGAAGGGCAAGCGCCAAAATAGAAGAAAGAATTGAGGATGATTTAATTCGCGACCAAGGATGTCGGAAAGAAATCTTCTTCCGATCAAATGCATGTTTGTGACACGAAGAACAGAGAAAAGCAGAAAAGGAACCGAAACAAGAACACAAAAACAACTGAAGGAGAAAGCAAAAAACACTATGAATAAGAACAGGGAAAACAAGAGCACCAACAATGATTGGACTCAGGGCAAAAGATGAGAGTGTGATATCCCTGAGAGTGTTTCCTGCAAGAAATGATTAGTTCTTCTTCACAACCCACACCCGTGTGGGAGGTGATAATCTCATTTGCTTCGCCTGGCTTGGGAAATTTCTTCGGCGTGGTCTGCGTGACACCTGAGTACTATGATAATAATCATATGAATAGTCATTGAAGTTGTTTCCAGATACATGAGTATAATGATTAGAAGATATGCGCATGTACTCCTTCTGATGCAGATGAGGGTGATAATCATTCGAAGATGACTTTCTTCTAGGCTATGAATGGAAGCCTTTTCCTCGTCGGGGATTATCCTGCACAGTCAGGTTAGCAGTAACAGATAGATTTTCAATGGTATTTTTCTTCACCCAAATTTGCTTCTTGGGTGAGCCTACCCTGCAGTTAGTTCCAACATATCGAGCGAAAACTTTACCGTTCTGTTGCTTGAAGAGTTTGTAATTTGAGTCATTTGACTCATCAGTGTCAATAGAAATGGGCAAAAGATAACCAGATAGAGTTTCATGTTCAAGGGTTTTACTATTTGCTTGAATCCTTCTTGTACGAGGATATTGTTCGGGAGTCCAGTATGAACCATCCACATTGAGTTTCTTTTCGAAACATAATCCTTCCTTCTGAGGATTTTTGTGAAGTATAGACTTCTTGAGTACATCACATAAGGTTTGATGCCCTTTCAGGCTCCTTAGCATCCCAGTCTCAAGTAAGCCTCTTAACCTGCAATTTTCTTCAGCAAGAGCAGCAAACTCCTTGGAGGAGGGATTAGTGGTATCATTAGTAGTAGCGGTATTCTCCTTCATAGCATTGGAAGTTTCAGCATGAGAATCAGCATTGCTACGTTCTATAAAAGTTAAGCATGGGGGTACAAAACCATCAGGAAGTTGAACAGATTGCTCGGCGAAGAGAGAAGCTTTCTCTAAAGCCAGTTCATTATGAGACTCTTTTAGTGACACGAGTTCTTGATTCCTTCTAAGGAGTTCATTTGATAAACTCTCGTAGTCAACTGCAAGTGAGTCATATCGAATGGTAAGATTATCAATAGTTGATGAAAAATCATCTTGCTCTTCAATCAACTTTTGATTCTTCTCCATCTCTTCGATCAGTAATCCTTCAGTTTTTCTGAGATTTCTTTCAAGCATTTCAAGTTCATCAAGTTGAGATTTAGCAATTTTGACCAGCTTGGCATAAGATATGTACTCAAGAGAGCAATCATTCATGGATCTTAGGTGTTTAGCAGATACTTGATCCTTTGAGGATTTTGCCATGAGACAAAAGGCGATTGGTTCATCATCACTTGATTCATCATCACTTGAATCATCATCATCAGTGTCTGAGTTGGTGACTTTCTTTGATGATTCAATAGCAACGTAGGCATTACTTCTCCCAATACTTTTGTAGAATTCTTCTTTATCGGAATCAGTATCCATGGCTTCATCTTCAGATTCTACTATCAAGTCTGTATATGCTTTGTTTAGCCATGACATCCTCTTCATATTTGATTCGATGACTGCTCTGGCTTTAATGTCAGTGACTGGTCTCTTCGAAGAAGATGAAGTAGTAATTTCCTTCGAGAGCTTAGTATGACGATCCATATGAGTAAAACCACTGCAGTGAAGATATTTCCATTTGCTGCTGGGTTTTCCTTCCCAACCAGGGCAATCAACGATGACATGGCCGTATAGTTTGCATTTGAAGCACTTCATATCTTTCAGAGGCAAGCGTCTTCTTGAAGATTCTGGTGCATGAAATTCTTCATCATTGATGAGATAAAGATTGTGTCCCTTTAGATCACTTAGTCATTGTGTGAGCATTTGAAGTTCTTGAGTGATGGAGTGTTGATTTTCGACATCTTCTTCTTCTTCAGAACTACCATAATGCGAGAGAATTTCTCCTTCACCTTCCGAAGAGGAATCTTGATTTTCCGTTTCCAGCTCCATCTTTTCTTCGTGGATTGACAGCAACGTCATGACCTCAACATAGTGAAGTTCTTCATAGTCAGCTCTTTGTTTGATTTCAGACACAATGAGATCAAAGGATTTGTCAAGTACACTCAGAAGCTTGTTGACTACATCTCTATCAGTGATATCAGTTACTCCTTGCTGATGTAGCCTCTCAACAATGTTTGTTAATCAATCAGTGAGTTCCATAATGCTTTCCTTGTGCAGGCTTCTAAATCCAGTGAACATAGCCCGAAGCATTTTGGTGTGAGGATTTGATCGGGCAACCAAATCTACATGAGCACTGTTAAGAGCATCCCACATTTGTTTTGTAGTGTTAAGCCCGTGGAACCAATTTTTTTTTGAAGGAAATATGCCCTAGAGGCAATAATAAAGTTGTTACTTTATATTTCCTTATTCATGATAAATGTTTATTATTCATGCTAGAATTGTATTGATCGGAAACCTAAATACATGTGTGAATACATAGACAAACACTGTGTCCCTAGTGAGCCTCTCCTTGACTAGCTCGTTGATCAAAGATGGTTAAGGTTTCCTAACCATGGACATGAGTTGTCATTTGATAACGGGATCACATCATTAGGAGAATGATGTGATGGACAAGACCCATCTGTTAGCTTAGCATATTGATCATTCAGTTTTATTGTTATTGCTTTCTTCATGTCAAATACATATTCCTTCGACTATGAGATTATGCAAATCCCGGATACGGGAGGAATACTGTGTGTGCTATCAAACATCACAACGTAATTGGGTGATTATAAAGATGCTCTACACATATCTCCGAAGGTGTTTGTTGAGTTGGCATAGATCGAGACAAGGATTTGTCACTCCGAGTATCGGAGAGGTATCTCTGGGCCCTCTCGATAATACACATCATAAGAAGCCTTGCAAGCAAAGTGACTAATGAGTTAGTTGTAGATTGATGTATTACGGAACGAGTAAAGAGACTTGCCGGTAACGAGATTGAACTAGGTATGAAGATACCGACGATCGAATCTCGGGCAAGTAACATACCGATGGACAAAGGGAATTACGTATGTTGTCATAACGGTTCGACCGATAAAGATCTTCGTACAATATGTAGGAGCCAATATGAGCATCCAGGTTCCACTATTGGTTATTGACCGGAGAGGTGTCTCGGTCATGTCTACATAGTTCTCGAACTCGTAGGGTCCGCACGCTTAACGTTCGATAACGATATTGTATTATATGACTTATGTGATTTGGTTACTGAATGTTGTTCGGAGTCCCGGATGAGATCACAGAAATGATGAGGAGTCTCGAAATGGTCGAGAGGTAAAGATTGATATATAGGACGATAGTATTCGGACACCGGAAGTGTTCCGGAGTGTATCGGGTATTTATCGGAGTACCGGAGGGGTTACCGGAACCCCCGGGAAGAAGATATGGGCCATATGGGCCATGAGAGGGGAGCAAACCAGCCCACAAGGGGTGATGCGCCCCCCTATGGCAGGAGGCCGAGTGGGAGAAGGAAAAAGGGGGGTTCTGCGCCCCCTTCCCTTTCTTCTCCGGTGGGAAAAGGAAAGGGAGGGGCACCGACTTGGGGCGCCCCCTGGCTGCCTCTCCTCCCCTCCCACCTATATATATGTGGGGAGGGGGGAGCCTAGAACAAACAACATCAATTGTTAGCCGTGTGCGGCGCCCCCCTCCACAGTTTACACCCCCGGTCATATTCTCGCGGTGCTTAGGCGAAGCCCTGCGCGGATCACATCACCATCACCGTCACCACGCTGTCGTGCTGACGGAACTCATCTACTACCTCGACACATTGCTGGATCAAGAAGGCGAGGGACGTCACCGAGCTAAACGTGTGCAGAACTCGAAGGTGTCGTACGTTCGGTACTCGATCAGTGGAGCGCGAAGAAAGTTCGACTACATCAACCGCGTTGTGAAATGCTTCCGCTTTCGGTCTACGAGGGTACGTAGACACACTCTCCCCCTCGTTGCTATGCATCTCCATGGATAGATCATTGCGTGTGCATAGAAATTTTTTTGTTTTCCATGCTACGTTTCCCAGCAGTGGCATCCGAGCCAAGTCTATGCGTAGATGATATGCACGAGTAGAACACAAAGAGTTGTGGGCGGTGATAGTCATACTGCTTGTCTTATTTTGATTCGGCGGTATTATGGGATGAAGCGGCCCGGACCAACCTTACATGTCCACGCACATGAGACCGGTTCCACCGACAGACATGCAACTAGTTTTGCATAAAGGTGGCTGGCGGGTGTCTGTTTCTCCTACTTTAGTTGAATCGAATTTGACTGTGGCCGGTCCTTGAAGAAGGTTAAAACAGCAAACTTGATGAAACACCGTTGTGGTTTTGATGCGTAGGTAAGAACGGTTCTTGCTAGAAGCCCGTAGCAGCCACGTAAAACTTGCAACAACAAAGTAGAGGATGGCTAACTTGTTTTTGCAGGGCATGTTGTGATGTGATATGGTCAAGACATGATGTGATATACATTATTGTATGAGATGATCATGTTTTGTAAGATATCTGACAACCGGCAGGAGCCTTATGGTTGTCTCTTTATTGTATGAAATGCAAACGCCATGTAATTGCTTTACTTTATCACTATGCGTTAGCGATAGTTGTAGAAGCAATAGTTGGCAAGACGACCACGACGCTACGATGGAGATCAAGGTGTCGAGCTGGTGACGATGGAGATCATAATGATGCTTTGGAGATGGAGATCAAAAGCACAAGATGATGATGGCCATATCATGTCACATATTTTGATTGCATGTGATGTTTATCTTTTATGCATCTTATTTTGCTTAGTACGGGGTTAGCATTATAAGATGATCCCTTAACTAAAATTTCAAGGTATAAGTGTTCTCCCTGAGTATGCACCGTTGCGACAGTTCGTCGTGTTGAGACACCACGTGATGATCGGGTGTGATAGACTCTACGTTCACATACAACGGGTGCAAGACAGTTTTGCACATGCGGAATACTCAGGTTAAACTTGACGAGCCTGGCATGTACAGACATGGCCTCGGAACACTGGAGACCGAAAGGTCGAATGTGAATCATATAGTAGATATGATCAACATAGAGATGTTCACCATTGATGACTACTCCATCTCACGTGATGATCGGACATGGTTTAGTTGATTTGGATCACGTATCATTTAGATGACTTGAGGGATGTCTATCTAAGTGGGAGTTCTTAAGTAATTTGATTAATTGAACTTAATTTATCATGAACTTAGTCTTGATAGTTTTTGCATATCTATGTTGTAGATCAATGGCCCGTGCTACCGTTCCCTTGAATTTTAATGCGTTCCTAGAGAAAGCTAAGTTGAAAGATGATGGTAGCAACTACACGGACTAGGTCCGTAACTTGAGGATTATCCTCATTGCTGCACTGAAAAATTATGTCCTTGATGCACCGCCAGGTGAAAGGCCTGCTGCAGGAGTAGATGCTGATGTTATGAACGTCTGGCAAGCTCGATCTGATGACTACTCGATAGTTCAGCGTGCCATGCTTTACGGCTTAGAATCGGGACTTCAAAGATGTTTTGAACATCATGGACCATATGAGATGTTCCAGGAGTTGAAGTTAATATTTCAAGCAAATGCCCGAGTTGAGAGATATGAAGTCTCCAACAAGTTCTATAGCTGCAAGATGGAGGAGAACAGTTCTGTAAGTGAATACATACTCAAAATGTCTGGGTATCATAATCACTTGACTCAGCTGGGAGTTAATCTTCCAGATGATAGTGTTATTGGCAGAGTTCATCAATCACTGCCACCAAGCTACAAAGGCTTCGTGATGAACTGTAATATGCAAGGGATGGACAAGACAATTCCCGAGCTCTTCGCAATGCTCAAAGCTGCGGAGGTAGAAATCAAGAAGGAGCATCAAGTGTTGATGGTTAACAAGACCACTAGTTTCAAGAAAAAGGGCAAGGGAAAGAAGGGGAACTTCAAGAAGAATGGCAAGCAAGTTGCCACTCCTGGGAAGAAGCCCAAAGCTGGACCCAAGCCTGAAACTGAGTGCTTCTACTGCAAAGGGAATGGTCACTGGAAGCGGAACTGCCCCAAGTATTTGGCGGATAAGAAGGATGGCAAAGTGAACAAAGGTATATTTGATATACATGTTATTGATGTGTACCTTACTAATTCTCGTAGTAGTGCCTGGGTATTTGATACTGGTTCGGTTGCTCATATTTGTAACTCGAAACAGGGGCTACGGATTAAACGAAGATTGGCTAAGGACGAGGTGACGATGCGCGTCGGGAATGGTTCCAAGGTCGATGTGATCACCGTCGGCACGATGCCTCTACATCTACCTTTGGGATTAGTTTTAGACCTGAATAATTGTTATTTGGTGCCAGCGTTGAGCATGAACATTATATCTGGATCTTGTTTAGTGCGAGATGGTTATTCATTTAAATCAGAGAATAATGGGTTGTTCTATTTATATGAGTAATATCTTTTATGGTCATGCACCCTTGAAGAGTGGTCTATTTTTGTTGAATCTCGATTGTGGTGATACACGTATTCATAATATTGTTGCCAGAAGATGCAAAGTTGATAATGATAGTGCAACATATTTGTGGCACTGCCGTTTAGGTCATATTGGTGTAAAGCGCATGAAGAAACTCCATGCAGACGGGCTTTTGGAATCACTTGATTATGAATCATTTCATACTTATGAACCATGCCTCATGGGTAAGATGACTAAAACTCCATTCTCCGGAACAATGGAGCGAGCTAATGACTTATTGGAAATAATACATACCGATGTATGCGGTCCGATGAGTGTTGAGGAACGCGGCGTGTATCGTTATTTTCTGACCTTCACAGATGATTTGAGCAGATATGGGTATATCTACTTAATGAAACACAAGTCTAAAACATTTGAAAAGTTCAAAGAATTTCAGAGTGAAGTGGAGAATCATCGTAACAAGAAAATAAAGTTTCTACGATCTGATCGCAGAGGCGAATATTTGAGTTACGAGTTTGTCCTTCATTTAAAACAATGTGGAATAGTTTCACAACTCATGCCACCTGGAACACCACAGCGTAATGGTGTGTCCAAACATCGTAACCGTACTTTATTAGATATGGTGCGATCTATGATGTCTCTTACCGATTTACCACTATCGTTTTGGGGTTATGCATTAGAGACAGCTGCATTCACATTAAATAGGTCACCGTCTAAATCCGTTGAGACGACACCATATGAACTGTGGTTTGGCAAGAAATCTAAGCTGTCGTTTCTTAAAGTTTGGGGTAGCGACACTTATGTCAAAAGGCTTCAGCCTGATAAGCTCGAACCCAAATCGGAGAAGTGCGTCTTCATAGGATACCCTAAAGAAACAATTGGGTACACCTTCTACCACAGATCCGAAGGCAAGATCTTTGTTGCCAAGAATGGAAACTTTCTAGAGAAGGAGTTTCTCTCGAAAGAAGTGAGTGGGAGGAAAGTAGAACTTAATGAGGTAATTGTACCTTCTCTCGAATTGGAAAGTAGCTCATTAGAGAAATCCATTCCCGTGATGCCTACACCAACTAGAGAGGAAGCTAATGATGATGATCATGATACTTCAGATCAAGTTACTACTGGACCTCGTAGGTCGAACAGAGCACGTTCCGCACCATAGTGGTACGGTAATCATCTTCTGGAAGTCATGTTACTAGACCATGGCGAACCTATGAACTATGAAGAAGCTATGATGAGCCCAGATTCTGATAAATGGCTTGAGGCCATGAAATCTGAGATAGGATCCATGTATGAGAACAAAGTGTGGACTTTGGTGGACTTGCCAGATGATCGGCGAGCCATAGAGAATATAGAGAATAAATGGATCTTCAAGAAGAAGTCTGACGCTGATGGTAATGTTACTATCTACAAAGCTTGACTTGTCGCAAAAGGTTTTCGACAAGTTCAAGGAGTTGACTACGATGAGACTTTCTCACCCGTAGCGATGCTTAAGTCTGTCCGAATCATGTTAGCAATTGCCGCATTTTATGATTATGAAATTTGGCAAATGGACGTCAAAACTGCATTCCTAAATGGATTTCTTAAAGAAGAGTTGTATATGATGCAACCAGAAGGTTTTGTCGATCCTAAAGGTGCTAACAAAGTGTGCAAGCTCCAGCGATCCATCTATGGACTGGTGCAAGCATCTCGGAGTTGGAATATACGCTTTGATGAGGTGATCAAAGCATATGGTTTTATAGTGATCAAAGCATATGGTTTTATAGAGACTTTCAGAGAAGCCTGTATTTACAAGAAAGTGAGTGGGAGCTCTGTAGCATTTCTAATATTATATGTGGATGACATATTGTTGATTGGAAATGATGTAGAATTTCTGGATAGCATAAAAGGATACTTGAATAAGAGTTTTTCAATGAAAGACCTCGGTGAAGCTGCTTATATATTGGGCATAGAGATAGATCAAGACGATTAATAGGAATTTCACAAAGCACATACCTTGATAAAGTTTTGAAGAAGTTCAAAATGGATCAGTCAAAGAAAGGGTTCTTGCATGTGTTACAAGGTGTGAAGTTGAGTCAGACTCAATGCCCGACCACTGCAGAAGATAGAGAGAAAATGAAAGTCATTCCCTATGCCTCAGCCATAGGTTCTATCATGTATGCTATGCTGTGTACCAGACCTAATGTGTGCCTTGCTATAAGTTTGGCAGGGAGGTACCAAAGTAATCCAGGAGTGGATCACTAGACAGTGGTCAAGAACATCCTGAAGTACCTGAAAAGGACTAAGGATATGTTTCTCGTTTATGGAGGAGACAAAGAGCTCGTTGTAAATGGTTACGTCGATGCTAGTTTTGACACTAATCCGGATGACTCTAAGTCACAAACCGGATACGTATTTATTTTGAATGGTGGAGCTGTCAGTTGGTGCACTTCTAAGCAGAGCGTCGTGGCGGGATCTACGTGTGAAGCGGAGTACATAGCTGCTTCGGAAGCAGCAAATGAAGGAGTCTGGATGAAAGAGTTTATATGAGATCTAGGTGTAATACCTAGTGCATCGGGTCCAATGAAAATCTTTTGTGACAATACTGGAGCAATTGCCTTAGCGAAGGAATCCAGATTTCACAAAAGAACCAAACACATCAACAGATGCTTCAACTCCATCCGTGATCAAGTCAAGGAGGGAGACATAGAGATTTGCAAAATACATACAGATCTGAATGTTGCAGACCCGTTGACTAAGCCTCTTCCACGAGCAAAACATGATCAGCACCAAGACTCCATGGGTGTTAGAATCATTACAATGTAATCTAGATTATTGACTCTAGTGCAAGTGGGAGACTGAAGGAAATATGCCCTAG
Source organism: Thinopyrum elongatum (assembly GCA_011799875.1). NCBI lineage: Eukaryota > Viridiplantae > Streptophyta > Magnoliopsida > Poales > Poaceae > Thinopyrum > Thinopyrum elongatum. The sequence continues at coordinate 136,803,350 of CM022303.1, forward strand.
AGGCAATAATAAAGTTGTTACTTTATATTTCCTTATTCATGATAAATGTTTATTATTCATGCTAGAATTGTATTGATCGGAAACCAAAATAAATGTGTGAATACGTAGCCAAACACTGTGTCCCTAGTGAGCCTCTACTTGACTAGCTCATTGATCAAAGATGGTTAAGGTTTCCTAACCATGGACATGAGTTGTCATTTGATAACGGGATCACATCATTAGGAGAATGATGTGATGGACAAGACCCATCCGTTAGCTTAGCATATTGATCGTTCAGTTTTATTGCTATTGCTTTCTTCATGTCAAATACATATTCCTTCGACTATGAGATTATGCAACTCCCGGATACCGGAGGAATACCTTGTGTGCTATCAAACATCACAACGTAACTGGGTGATTATAAAGATGCTCTACAGGTATCTCCGAAGGTGTTTGTTGAGTTGGCATAGATCGAGATTAGGATTTGTCACTCCGAGTATCGGAGAGGTATCTCTGGGCCCTCTCGGTAATGCACATCATAAGATGCCTTGCAAGCAAAGTGACTAATGAGTTAGTTGTAGGATGATGTATTACGGAACGAGTAAACAGACTTGCCGGTAACGAGATTGAACTAGGTATGAAGATACCGACGATCGAATCTCGGGCAAGTAACATGCCGATGGACAAAGGGAATTACGTATGTAGTCATAACGGTTCGACCGATAAAGATCATCATAGAATATGTAGGAGCCAATATGAGCATCCAGGTTCCGCTATTGGTTATTGATCGGAGAGGTGTCTCGGTCATGTCTACAAAGTTCTAGAACCCGTAGGGTCCGCACGCTTAACGTTCGAAGACGATATTGTATTATATGAGTTATGTGATTTGGTGACCTAATGTTGTTCGGAGTCCCAGATGAGATCACGGACATGATGAGGAGTCTCAAAATGGTCGAGAGGTAAAGATTGATAAATAGGACGATAGTATTCAGACACTGGAAGTGTTCCGAAGTGTATCGGGTATTTATCGGAGTACCGGAGGGGTTACCGAAACCCCCGGGGGGAAGATATGGGCCAAACGGGCCATGAGAGGGGAGCACACCAGCCCACAAGGGGTGGAACGCCCCCCTATGGCAGGAGGCCGAGTGGGAGAAGGAAAAAGGGGGGTTCGGCCCCCCTTCCTTTCTCTCTTCCCCTTCCCTTTCTTCTCCGATGGGAAAAGGAAAGGGGGGGCGCCACTTGGGGAAACCCCAAGTAGGATTCGGATCCTACTTGGGGCGCCCTCTGGCTGCCTCTCCTCCCCTCCCACCTATATATATGTGGGGAGGGGGCGCCTAGAACAAACAACATCAATTGTTAGCCGTGTGCGGCGCCCCCCTCCACAGTTTACACCCCCGGTCATATTCTCGCGGTGCTTAGGCGAAGCCCTGCACGGATCACATCACCATCACCGTCACCACTCCATCGTGCTGACGGAACTCATCTACTACCTCAACACCTTGCTGGATCAAGAAGGCGAGGGACGTCACTGTGCTGAACATGTGCAGAACTCGGAGGTGTCGTACGTTCGGTACTCGATCGGTGGAGCGCGAAGAAAGTTCGACTACATCAACCGCGTTGTGAAACGCTTCCGCTTTCGGTCTACGAGGGTACGTAGACACACTCTCCCCCTCGTTGCTATGCATCTCCATGGATAGATCATTGCGTGTGCGTAGAATTTTTTTTGTTCTCCATGCTATGTTTCCCAACAAAAATGTCTTTTGATAGATTGCCACATATGATATCTTTCGCTTGAGCATCCAACTGCAGATTTTCCTTATCATCGGAGGACAGATTGTTTTGTTGCTGAATGGTGTAGCCTTCTTTCACAATCTGCCATAGATCATAGTTGACGGCTTGAATTCTGATTCTCATTCGTTCCTTCCAGTACAGATAGTCATTTCCATCGAAGATGGGAAACCTTTCAGAGTGCGAGGATCTACCTGCAAGCGACATACTCAAAACTCCAAGGACGTTAGACCTTTAATAAACAGAGACAGGGAGTACCTACTCTGATACAAATTGTTAGGACCGAGAGTATATCGACCAGAGGGGGGTGAATGGGAGATTAAAATTTTCTTTCGAAAGCTTTGAAACATAATCCACACACCGCAGCAGAATAGAGTATTGAGAGAAATGCACTGAATCTGATTTCTTCGTCAGAGGCATATTCATCGAGAAAAGCATTTACAACAGAGCGAGCTTGATAGACAATGGGTTTAACTACTATGAGGGTTATGCAACAAGCAAACAGGTGCAACAGAATGAAACAAAACATAGCGAACACTGAAGGAAATGCAATATCAGTATTACACAATATAACAAGGATACAGACTAAAAATGTAGGAACAAAGATGAGGATAATGAAAGGATTTGATACTACAACACGGGATGAGTGACACAGAACAAAACAATGATCAGAGAATCTAATGGCACTGAGCATGAATAGAAACTACTGAATGAATTGCAGTAGAGTATATATAACCAGTGGTGCTCGAAGGCGACAAAATATTTGGTAGACCAGTTCACCCTTCTACCAAAGGGCTACATCTGGTTGGAGGGGCTATGACTTAACACGGAAAATAAACTCTCTTCACCCTATTCTCCTTCAACATAGAGCTGATCAGACTCAGGTTGATTTCACTTGTGGTAGATCCTTGTCAGCGATCTCCAAACCTTTGGTCGACCTTCGTGAACCACAATCACTCTTGGTTGCTGAAGATCAGGCTCGGTGAAGACAACAACTCTTCAACACTCGAAGCCAAACCTATCCGTCTAGAGAGTGCGCAGCTCTCAAGAGTAACAGGTACAAGAACTCTCACTCAGAACTGCTGTGATGCTAAACCACTGTCTAAGTTTGGGCTCTTGGTTTTCTCTCGTTGGATCTTAAACTCAAATCACTCGGAGAGGGGTTGCTCAAATCAATCTTCTCAGAAATCTCAAGCGGAGCAGCCAACGGATAACATTGGAGAGGGGTGGCTATTTATAGCCGCAGCCTTCCTAGATGGGAAATGACCAAATTGGACATCGGCCTCAGCCAATGGCCGAACGACACGATTCCAACGGTCGGATTTGAGCACAACGGTAACATTTCTTGCGGAGCAAGAAATGCTAACTCCTCGGTCAGAGGCAAATCTCTCGCAGTGAAAGAAGATCACAGTCTCTTGCTGGCAAGTATTTACTCGGACCACAAAGAAATTTCTCTTGCATCTTTCATAGGTTGTAGATAAGCATCATAGTAGATCTAAGCATCGAGAACCTATACCCCTCTTAATAGTACGGAGGTCCTATGATTCAAAAGACTGAAAGAAGAAAAAATCAATGAATACTACGTCTTCAGTTTGCCTTCTACTTCAATCGCTGCAGTCAATTTCTTTGGACGACAGTATCGAAACAGAAAGCTTCGCTACAGTAGAAAACTTTCGAGGGGTTGATTTCTTCACATTAATCTTCTTCGACTTTGTCACTTCAACAGATATAGCTCGTTCATCTCTGCAGCACAGATATGCTTCGGTGAAGTTCCTCGAACTCGGCACCGGAGATAGCATTCTCTTCGGTTGTGTATGGACTTTTCTCTCTGTGTGCACTAGCAAACAAATTAGTCCATACCTGTTTCTGTCAAACAATCTCCAAAACACAAGGTAGGCAGATATTGCACCAACAGTTATGAACAATTTGCCATCGTTCATCGCCATGGAGCCCCTTTTGTCATTTCTGAAGGACATGTTCCGTGACGCTGGCTTGGGATCCTCAGCTGGCGAGTCAGACCTCATCGACGGCGACCCCGAGGAGGAGCCAATCTGTGACAAGTGAGGAAACCCATGATTTGTTTTCTCGAACCCCTTTTTTAGTGAGAACCTATCCAGTATTTATTGTTATATTTGGTTGTTTGTATTACACCTTGTTTATTTCTACGGTTTTTGGTTGTTCGGTTGTTTGTAGTTAGCATATGTCCAGTTTCAATTGCCATCTGTGGTTGTTTGTAGTATGCCTTGTTTATTTCAGCTATTAACAATGTGATGTTCTATATGTGCTACTTTAACTGTGCAGTTCAATTTCATCAATACCAGTTTTAAGAATAGCTCTATGAATGACTATATTTGATTGCTGTTAAGCATGTTGTACTCCCTCCGAATCTTTTTAGTTCGCATATAAGATTTGTCTAAAGTCAAGCCTCGTAAAGTTTGACCAACTTTATAGAACAAAATACCAACATTCACAATATGAAATCAATATCAGTACATGTGTCATGACTTAAATTCTCATACTGTATAACATTAGTATGGTAGATATTGATATTTGTTCATATAAATAAGGTCAAACTTTATGAAGTTTGACTTCCGACAATTCTTATATGCAGAGTAAAAAGGACCGGAGGGAGTATTTAACACGCCTTTCCATTTGATTTAACAATGGCACTGCTTGGATACTCTAACTTAGCTAGAGGTTAGAGTTAGTTTCTAGCTCATGACAGTTAAAAGGGAGAGAGAGAGAGATTGATGGAATAGTTGATTGTATTGCTTGAGCCTCGTGGGCATATATATAGGAGTACATGGTCATCTTGGAGTACAATTCAAGGTAGAATAAATCCTACGCTATCCTACGTTTCCTAAATAACAATGATACTCAATAATGACTAACCCTGAACTAGCTCTAGCCAAAGAGGTGTTTGGATGACAGTGTTAGATTGACAATAAATGCACTAGGAGAACTAGCCCCAATCAGCACCTCTTGGGTGGGATAGTTGTTTTGGGTGGGTTAAGCACAACTAGCTCAAACTAGCCCTCATGTTTGGATACTTTAAGGCTATTTGAGCCCAAACTAGCTCAAACTAACTCTAACCCATGGATCCAAACAGGGCCAATAACTAGTGTACTTAGACCTGCACAATACAAGTTTAAATGACTATGTTTACTTGTTTTAAAATATTAGGCCTGTCGCAGTTAATAACACACCTTTTCACTTCTTGTTTTTAAATATTAGGTTTTTAACAATTTAGTCTTGCACATGTAGGTCCTGCCATCAGAGGTTTTAACCCACTGTTCAACCTTTTTTTCATATGTGGAAATGAGTTGTGCATGAATATCAATCAAGTCAAGAAACTTAGAAAGATTGTTAGGATAAAGAAATTAGCGACAAAAAATAACAAGATCTTTGTCTGCACAATGAAGAAGACATCAGTTCACTACAAGGTTAGTACTAACTGTTATACCTTGTCTTTTTAATTCCTTTGCGCCATTTCAAATCTAGAGAAGATATTTATGCATATCCTTGTTTTCAGGCCTTTCTAAAGGAAGTTCACTAATGATTACCTCTCAAACCACCTGTATAGTCAGGAGGCGAGGAAGATATTCATACAACACCCACGGTTCAATATTGAAGTCTTTCTAAAGAGGACGAAGGATGGACAGTCAGTCATCCATAGGCACTGGCCTAAAGTTGCAAGACCTTCAACATCAATGAAGGCTCAGTATTGCCTTCCGCTTCAGCAGTTTTCCAGATGAGATTCATCTGTCTATGTACCGTCTATGATGCTAATTTCGAAAGGTTATAGATGCTGCATGTGAAACTTGGTGCTGGTGTAGTTGTGTAATGGGGTAGCTGAGTGCTGAAGCTATACGATGTTGTACTCTGATGTATTTCAATTATGAAATCCTGCTTCCTTAATACAAAAATGAAATATATTATGTGCTTAGTATGAAATGTCAATTAGAGTACTAAATGGATTATTATATAATAATAGGACAATTAGCCTGCTAATGGTCGATTAGCCAAATAATTGGGTTTTTCTATTGCAAACGGTTATTTAGAAAACACCGTGGGCGATGACCTCAGGCAACGCACACAGTTTCTAGAAATAAACCGTGTTGGATCAATGAACAATCACACACGACTTTCTCTTGAAAACGGTTTGCGTTAGGCCACCTTGCGTAAATGTTTACCACATAAAAAATGTGTGTGATGGACAACCTATGCCACATAGTTTCTTCTACGCACCGTGTGTGATGCATTCAATAATGCAAACGGTAAAATTGTTAATATCATGTGCAATGGCAACGCTATCACGAACGATTTAATGGGGAAAATTGTGTGTGATGCACATGCGAACGGAAACGTTTTTCCTTGAAGTGACTGTGTGGGATGTATATACGAACAAAAACGTACTTCTTGGATTGACTGTGTGGGATGTACGTATTAACGGAAACGTATTCCTTGGATTGACTGTGTGGAATGTACATATGAACAGAAACGTTTAGCCGGGACTGACTGTGTGGTATGTACTTACGACTGGAAACAATTTGGCCTGTATAATTGTATTTTTTTAATACAATTATACGTACAATTGTGTTTGATCACTCGCCCTTCGCACACGACCTCATTTTACCAAGCGTGTGTGGCCGGAGGGCCTATCGCCGACGGTTTCTAGGTCGTGTGGGAATGACCCCCCTATCGCCCACACTCACTTGGCGACGGTTCCAAATGCCGTCGCGGAAAGGGGTTAAAAACCGTTTGTATAGCACCTCGTTGTACCAGTGCTTGCTTTGATCTTGAAAAAGAAGAAAAAGAATAAAAGAAATAAAAGAGTATATAATGATCTTATGGAGAGTGATGACTTCACATATAAGAAGTATGACGATTAAAATTTGTTGATGGTTGACAAACATAGCTTTGAACATTGTTGCAATTAATAGGAAGTAATAAAGAAAGAGAGGTTCACATATAAATATACCATCTTAGACATCTTTTATGATTGTGAGCACTCATTAAAATATTATATGCTAAGAAGTTGATGTTGGACAAGGAAGACGACGTAATGCTTTATGTTCCCTTGTATCCGAATAAAAGTTATAATGTCCTGGATCCTCCAATATGTTGAGCTTGCCTCTCATCCTATGCTAGCCAAAATCTTCCGCACCAAGTAGAGATACTACTTGTGCATTCATAAACCCTAAACCCAGTTTTGCCATACTTCTGATTTTTCTCTCTTATTTTACAAGATTTACATGAAGAGGGAGAATGCCAGCAACTGAAATTCCGGACCGGAAAGGAGCAAATATGAGAGACCTATTCTGCACAACTCCAAAAGTCCTAAAATTTTACGGAAAATTATTTTGGAATATATAAAAAATACTAGGCGAAGAAACTACCAGAGGGGACCCATCAGGTGGCCACAAGCCTGGGGGCGCGCCCTACCCCCCAGGGCGCGCCCCCAGGGCTTGTGGGCCCCTGTCCATCATCCGGTGCCCATCTTCTGCTATATGGAGGCTTTTGACCTGGAAAAAAAATCATAAGAAAGCTTTCGGGACGAAGCGCCGCTGTCTCAAGGCGGAACCTGGACAGAACCAATCTAGGGCTCCGGCGGAGCAGTTCTGTCGGGGAAACTTCCCTCCGGGAGGGGAAAATCGAAGCCATCGTCATCACCAACGATCCTCTCATCGAGGGAGGGTCAATCTCCATCAACATCTTCATCAGCACCATCTCCTCTCCAAACGTCGACTACATGACACTTCACCATTATTTGGGCCTAGGGGAAGGCATTGGGAAGTAATAAGTAGACGATGGGTTGCTAGAGTGACAGAAGCCTAAACTCTAGTTTATGCGTTGCTTCGTAAGGGGCTGATTTGGATCCACATGTTTTATGCTATGATTAGATTTATTTTAATTCTTCTTTCGTAGTTGCGGATGCTTGCGAGAGGGGTTAATCATAAGTGGAAGGCTTGTCTAAGTAAGGACAGCACCCAAGCACCGGTCCACCCACATACCAAATTATCAAAGTAACGAACGTGAATCATATGAGCATGATGAAAATTAGCTTGACGATAATTCTCATGTGTCCTCGAAAGCGCTTTGCTATATATAAAAGTTCGTCCAGGCTTATCCTTTGGTATAAAAAGGATTGGGCCACCTTGCTATACATTTGTTACACTTGTTACTTGTTACCCGTTATGAATTATCTTATCATCAAACTATCTGTTACCGATAATTTTAGTGCTTGCAGAGATTACCTTGCTGAAAACTACTTGTCATTTCCTTCTGCTCCTTGTTGGGTTCAACATTCTTACTTATCGAAAGGACTACAATTAATCCCCTGTACTTGTGGGTCATCAGCCATCACCTTGTAGAGCACAGTGCAAAGACTTATAGGTCTGAAGTGCTTGAGGCATTCTGGTTGCTCAACTTTGGGTATAAGCACAATGGCCGTGTCGTTAGCACCCTCTGGCATCCTTCCTGTCGCAAAGAATAATTTAACTGCATTAGTTACCTCAGCTTGTAAAGTAGCCCAATTTTGTTGAAAAAATGAGCTGGGAATCCATCAACCCCCGGCGCCTTGAGAGGTTCGATTTGAAATAAGGTATGACCAATTTCCTCCTCTATGAAGTCCTTGCATAACATGTCATTCATGTGTCAGCCGTCACCAATTCTTGGAAGAGGGGTACCAAATTATCAACATTTACATAGGGATCGCGGGTGAATAGCTCCTTAAAGAAGGATGTCGCCATTTGCTCCATGTCAGAGGGAGTATCCTTCCAAATTCCTTCAGCATCTTTGAGCCTTTTTATCCTGTTTTTTCATGCACGCCACACAGCTCTTTGGTGGAAAAAAATTGTGTTGTGGTCCTCTTCTTTGAGCTAGCTTATACGGGATCTTTGCAACCATAACATCTCTTCCCGATAGAGCAGCTCGTTCATGTAATCTGCGACACGCAGTACCTCTTGTTGATCTGCACCTTCGTTGTGTAACCTTTCCAACTCAGCTCTTGTTTTTTCTAGTTCTTTGAGAACGTTGGCAAACCTCCGCTTACTCCATCTTTGGAGGGCATTCATGACCTTGTCCAGGCCGATGCGAACTGCTCCCAAGGTCATTCTTCCGGCCAGCCTCTGCCCATGCATTAGCTACCAGCTCCGGTAGCTCCCCTGCTCGCTCCCATAGTATATCGTACTGTCGGCTAGGTGCACGGCACCTCTGAATATGGTCATGTTCTTCTTGTGCTAACCGTACAAGCAGAGGACAATGGTCTGAACATGGTGACACCAAGTGCACAACCCGTGCTTCTATACAAATAGTTCGCCATCTGTCGTCCGCTACTGCCCTATCGAGACGTACTTTAACATTGCGCTGCCCTCTCTGCTTATTGTCAAAGGTGTATGGCAAGCCAGAGAAGCCAATATCCCTCAGCTCACAAACAGCAAGTGCCTGCTCTCTAAAAGCAACCATCGGATTCTCTGGACGAGGAGTAGTCAAGAAGTGCTCGAACTGCCACAAAGCTTCATTAAAGTCTCCAACTATCAACCAAGGTAAGTTTGATTTTTGTTTTAACTCCTGCAGCTTGCTCCACATATGGTGTCTATTCTCAGTTCTTGGTTCTCCATAATCGCAAGTCAGCCGCCACAAGGGATCCTCCGGAGACACCCTCACATGGACATCAATATATCTATCACTAGTATCCTGGACTTCAACGAACAAACTGTCATCCCAGTATAGTGCAAGTCCTCCACTCTTTCCATTGCTACTTACTCTGGTGAAGCCACGTAGACCTAACTTTCGACAGTGCCGTCGCATCCTTTCTTCTCTTTGCCGCGTCTCACACAGGAAAACAATCCGGGAATCATTAGCCTTTATCAGGCCTTCAAGATCACGAATAGTAATGGCGTTCCACCCTTCGCGACAATTCCATGACAAGCAATTTAAGTTGCTGATCTGATTTCCAGAGATATCATCTCGAGGCAATTGTAATTTCAAAACCATTGGTCAAAGTATTTGATCTTCTGCTATTAAAGAGGAGTTTGTTGGTTTCGTTTTCATCGATTTTTTTAACCGCACGATAACCCCAATTAACCTTTTCCAAACCGACTCTACCGCCTTGTTTTGGATGAATGATTAAATCCCTTGCAAAACAGTTAACTGAAATCAAATAAATCCTCGGTAGCAAGAAATCTCTTGCAACCAAAAAAACAAAATCAACTCACATATTTGTGTGTACACAATCTCAATCACATAATATCTTTGCTTACCTTTAAGCAAGGATTTCCTTGTCACAACATATTTCAATCTCAACCCAATCAAAAATTTCTATTAAACCACTGGAATAAAGTAGACCCCTGTTACAAGGCATGGATATTTAACAGTTTTGCTAAAGCACATTTAAATATTCTTCAAGTATTGCAAATATTTAACTAGTTTATTATAGAAACGGACACATATACACACACATCACGATCTGAAAAACGGTGGGTTCTCGGCCCCCAAACTTGTGCGCAAGCATCGATCGATCATGTGGCGGCGCCAGATAATTCTCCTCCTCCGTGCACGCTTTGCCCACGGCGGCGACGCGGTCGAAGGACGGCAGAAGGTCCTCCACCGTGTCGGCGATGCCTTCCATCAGTCGCTCCATCTCCAGGAGGCGAGGCGGGACGTCGTGGAAGGGCCGGTCCTCGACCATCATGTCTTGCTCCACCCCGTCGGCGATGGTCCACACATCGGCCAGCTGGGACCTGATCTCGGCGAGACGGCGTCGTGCCTCGACGCACTCCTCTATTGTGGCCAGCAGGATCTTCCTCTCCATGCTAGCTTCGATCGATTCGGTTCGCGCGTACTCGTGCTCAGTTTAGTTCTCGTTCTACTTGGAAGTCGCTCGCTCGGCTCGAGTCTGGTCCTGGCGATGCAGCACAAGGCCGGCGTATATTGTGGTATATATAATCACGGCGCGGCTGGGCGCGAGTCGGATCCGGGATCGAGAACTCGGCCATTAGAAATCCGAGACGCGTACGTACGTGCGTGACAGTGAAACTAGCTTGGTGAGTCGATCACGTACGTGACGGATCAGGATCGGCCCCTGGCCGGAAAAAGACGAACCCCACCGTAACGAACACGATGGGCGAACGAAGGGAATTGAACCACATCCACTGCCTTGATCTACTTGCTACATCCACCCCATATCCAGCTAAAAGATTATTTTTCTCGTTTTCATTGATCATTATTCTATTTATTCTGACCTCCATACTTCGATCGAGATATCTCTACTCCTAATGTCTCAGTTGGTAGTCTCCGCGGTTAATTTTCGTCCCACCTCCCCTGGTTTTTTTTCGTCCTCCCTCCCACCTCCCACCTCCCAGCGATTCTCCCCTGAACCGACGAGCGGCAAAAAAAAAACCTGAAATTGCGATGCCCCCAGGGTGCAAACCTCCGGTCGATCGATAGAAAAATGGATGTAAAAAAATCTACGAAAGAAAACCAACGAAAAAAAATCGACTTGGACTCGCACGCACGAGCGAGCGAGGCCTGTACCCTCGAGCGAGAACGACGCCACACCACCAGATCCCTTCGCCGCCGCCTCGCACTTGCATCCCTGCGCAGGCTGCGCTACCTCGACGGACCCTTCGCCGCCGCTGAGATCCGAGAAGAGTCTCCCTTCGCCGCCGCGAAGATCCTGTGCCTCTCTACAGATCCCCCTCTCTCTTCTTCGCCCATCCACCTAAATCGAAACCCGCCGCCCCTTGGTCGCTGCTGGTGCTCGAGGGAAGACGAGGGCGGCTCCTCCCGGCGATTCCCCGTGGTCCTCGGCGGCTCCTCCCGGCGATTCCCCATGGTCCTCCGCGGCGGCGACGGTTAGGTAAGTCCTCTCTCTCTCTCACTCACCCAATTTGCCACCAGGTCGACACTGCCGCCCCATCATGTTGCAGGTGATGCTATTATTACCCGCCGCCGGGCCCGTTTGCTGACATCACTATGTCATGTCGCCGCTGCTACTTCTTGCCGGTGCTGTATGTTCAATCAATTGATGTTTCTATATTTAATTTCACCATTGATCTGTATAGATAGAGGCAGGACATTACTGAATCACAATTTACTGTCACCACAGGCATAGGTTAATATCTATTTAACTGAAGTGAAATTTTCTGCCACTATATGCAGCTCGGATCCTAGCCATGTGTTTCACGGACAAGCCGACGAAGTCTGGTGTTACTAACCCCGAGCGTAGTATGCAGATCTATTCAGTTAAAGTTGAGGAAATATATGTGATGGTTACTAACCCCGAGTGTAGGTTGAATTGTACACCACACAAACGACCAGAATACGCACTAATTCTGTACTCAATGCGTTTTTAGATCGCTGTAGAATGATGTTCCCAGATTTAACCATCACATTTGTCACCCTGTTCTGAAACTTGTGGATTTTTAATAGAAAAATAAAGAAGCATGATGTACTCCATTTGTTCGTAGCTATTTGTCCTAACGTATTTGGATTCTACTTCAGCGTCGCTGATATATATGGCAGAATCCTCTTTTTATGTACCGCATCTCAAATTCTTTTGGTGTCCTTGCAGATTGAAACATGCTTTATTTGTGCATTAGACTGGATGAGCACACGGCTTTGGATATATCAAGGACATAACTGAAATTCCTCCCAACTGAAACTTACTGGTCCTTGAGATTACTATTTGCTATTGTAGCGCATGGACCTGCCACTCTTTATGGTATTATTATCCTCGTAACCTGCTACCTAGAATAATCTTCGCATTGCTTGCACTGGTTTCAAAGTTACAGTTTTGGTCATTGATATTAGAGAAAAATTTAGTTTTATGTATCTTGGTTTCGTTCCATGATTAATCATCATGATTGATGGTCTTTTTTGGCAGTAGTGAGATGAGGGTATGGCGGTATCTTTGTTAAATAGAAAAACACTTCCCTCCATGCACCCTTTAAGAACTGCATGTGTTCGTTCCTTCTGTTGCAACATTTTAATTCTTTTGATTGAGTGTCATTCTGATTTGTAGGTCCTGAAGCTTGTGCGGACGCACTCGCAAAGCCACCGTATTGTACAGGCTACACATCAGGAGGTCGTCTCAACTATTCCTATGATTGGTAAGTTATTGATTATTTTTGTGTCATCTCAGCTTTGTGTTTTTAGGTCTGGTGTTGAATTCAAATTTACTGATGTGTTGAATAGTGAAACTGTCAATTAGGTAACAAAGTTGTTGCTGTTGGTAATAGAGGAAAAAATCTACTAACTTTACATGGTTTTGACTAGATGAAGATTGTGAACTTGCCAATGTAAATGTTGTTAACTAGCTATGCACTCTCATGTAAGCTTTTTTTTCTAGTTAACCAAGCATCTATCCTAATGCAGTTGTCAGCCTTCACGAATGTACTATTATAGCTTCTATGATGATTAACTGAAAAAAAATGTAGTTTCACTTTGCATGCACCCGAACTGATGATGCTTTTCTGAAATTACCACTAGGGTTCAGTGTTGAGAAAGCTTAGCCAAAGAGTCTAATATTTACAATGTGGGGATGTTGGTGGCCAAGAAAGTATATGCCCTTGTGAAGACATTATTTCATTAATTTATATAGCTTGGGACTAGATGTTCTCACTTCTGAAGACACATAAAAATAACCATCAATGTCTTATTTATCACAAAATGCAATGTATTATATTTGCATTCTATCATTCAGTGGTTTTTTCCACAAGCTAATTGATTGGTTTGAGGCGAAGAACTTCTGAAGCACAATGCAGTGATAGGCACTTAATTTGTTTGCTTTTGAACTAGGTTTGATAAGGCCTGTGAAGTCCTAAGTTATCCTGTAAAAAGGATTCTTATGATAAGCATGTAAAGCAACTTCTGAACTAAAATGTAGATATTTAAGTGCCAATACCATGTTTTGGTATAACACAAAAAAAATCAAGTTTTGAGGCCAGAGATTTACCTTGCTGTTGCATGTACATTACTTTAGCTAATCAACCCGCCGTCGGGCTTTTAGTTGAAGTTCACTAAATTTCTTATACCGACATTTCAGGGATAATACGACTGACCCAACTGTTACCGGTGCAATGCTTTTGGGGTCGACCAAAACTTTAAAAATGTTATATGTGGTTCCGTAATAAAATCAAGTATGAAGCAGGAAGAGATCAACAACAGCCCCGACAACAAAGATGACAGTGTGTCTCACTGAGCATGAGCACTGGCACACTCGTGTCGAGTACCTACCAAGATGCTTACCTGTCCAGACTTCGAGCACTTCCTCCTTGCCGCCGCCTTGGCTGCTGCTGTCATCTCCTCGAATAAGTCGTATCAGGTTGGTTCCTTTGCACTACAAATACTACGACTTATATTGGGCAACTAAACACAACTTGCAAGCACGGGAAAATATGTACATCAGTGTTGTCGGGCGCGCGGAAGCCAATTTCTTGGGTCACCCATTGTTGTGCATCTTCTGCTCTAACCAGTAACCATGCCTTGCTCCCAGTAATTTTGAGCTCGCAGCCATTTAGGTAGCTTCTTGTCATGCGCACATCTAGCAGCAAGAAAAATGAGAAGCTGCTGACCAGAGTGTAATATCTTAGTGGTAGTGGAGACCACCAAGATATGATGCTCTAATGCAAAATATTATAGGAATATCTACTTACTTTGACCCCATTTCGTATTTGGTATTTAACCTATCTACATGTAGAAACACGAAATGTAGATAATGTTTTGTTGTTGAGAAATTTTATGATGTGCCCAAATGATTATGGGTCGTACATTGATAATGATCTAATGGCTAGGATGATGCATCATTTGATAATTCAAGGAAAGGTCATGTCTCTACGGGAATGCTCAATCCCCCCTCATTTTGAAATTGTAAGGTGTATTAATTTTTGATATATTCAAACTTACCTAATTTTGACCAAGTTTATAGAACAAAACATAAATATCTACTATAGAAAATCAGTATCATTAGATTCAGGATGAAATATATTTCCATATTTGATTTATTTAGTATCGTAGGTGTTAGATGTATTTTGTTGGGATGCCATCAGGTTCCAAACCAAACTAAACCTGGGAGCACTTTACTTGCCAATAAATTAAGTTAACTTTTGCATCAAGGTTTTGTCGTAATTCGATACCAAGATGGGTAGCACTGTACAGTTTCCTAGCAGCAACATTTTGCCAGCTTCTTAGATTTTATCGGTATGAATGGTAGATTTGCTCATTTTGATTTATAACATTGTAAATGTTCACCTAACTGCCAGATTTCCATAATGGAACGTCGTTCGGTGTATTTGAAGGTTGCCAGTTTAGGTGGGCCAAACAGCCAACGAGCTTATGTCAAAGTTGCTCAGACACACATAATTGTTGGTCTGTAACTGAATCTTGAGAATTCACTGGATGTTCCGCGAGCACACAATCAAACTTGTATGACATGACGTACAAATGCTTTATTCATAATGAAAGAAATATCATTATATGTGCTTAAAAATATGTCATAATTCTGTATAAAAAATGGCATCTTCTACTAGATAAAGAAGTGATAATGGGAAAAATAATAATTTTCTTTGGGCAGTCCGCATGTGTAGAATGTGGGAACGTTTAGATATTAGGAAGTGTGCATTAATTCTCCCCATGGAAAATCGACCGGCTAGGGAATGAGACAGTGACACGAAATCCAAATTTTTGATGTGTTTGTATTTAAAACAAAAAGGGCAAGATAATAAAAATTGATGTATGTTTTGAGAAAAGTTTAAAGAAATATGGATAACAATGTCCGCACACCACCGATACACACATGCACTCACACATGGATGGGTATCATCATTCAACTATTGACTACACACATGCACTCACACATGGATGGGTATCATCACTATCCAAACCATTCCACTATTAGCTGGTTTCAATAACATTTGGTTTATTTGTCAATAACATATTATTGTGTTTGATAATATGATTTCTGTTAGTTGATTGTAAAAAAAACGACGTGTGTTTGCTGCGATGGCATTGTTCTCGGTTATTTTAGCTCCGTGAATTGCATCTTAAATTTTTGTAAAAGCCCGTGGCAACGCACGGGCGCTCTACTAGTTAGACATAGAATGCCACTCTTTAAAAAGGAGTGTCGTCGCCTGCTCCTCACACACCCCTGCGGACGCGGACACATTTCCCTTTTGGCCGGGTTTGTTTTTAGAATTTTGTCGGATTTGTTTTGAACCAAACTGTAGCTTCTCGCAAAACAAATATACTTTATTTGATCTATGGACCAGTAATTACCATCCCATTCCTGTTATACATAAGAAAAATGTAAGTAGACGGCATATTTTGACATTTACTTTGTGATCATCAAGTTGGTCAACAATACATGTGTCATGCTCGCAACACAGCCACATGCCAAATTAAATTCATTAGGGCATCTCCAGAATTCACCAATGAGCCCGTGGATTTACCTCCCCTTTGCATGCCGCTTCGGCGGACGGTAGCGAGGAGGGGAATCCCGGTGCCTCCGTTCTGTTTAGTAGTTTAGGTTAGGGTTTTATAGTCCACGCAGGTGTGGTGCTCGGACGGATGGCGACACTTCTTCTTTGAGTTTGTCTTTTGGGTTTCGATCCTCCTCGTCTGGCAAACTATTCAAATCCACCACTTCGCCTACAAAATAATCACAAAAAACTGGCCGGACAATGTGTACCGCGGCGGCAAGGGTGGAGAGGAGGAGTGTTCTGGCAGTGTTGGCGGCGCTACAAGACCAGTACGGTGGTGGAGCTATGGCCGGGCCGGCGCGGATGAGGGAGAAGAGAGGAGAGGAAATTGGCTGGTTCGGGAGGTCGATGGAAGATTCAGTGCAATTTGCAGTGGGTCCTGCCAGTCGAGTCCGATGTGGCGGACGCATCCGGGCGTCCTCATGTTCGGCCAAGATTTGAGCTGGAAATGAGGGGTGCCGGTCAGTCTGGACCTTTAAGGCCGGTATTAGGAGCTCGTCTGTGTCGGGTTTTTTGAACGCTTAGTGTTAGCCCGGGCGTATAGAGTGGGTTCGGGGAGCCGGCTGTAGATGCTCTTCTCCAACGTTGGTTTACACTAAAAAAAGATAATATATGGAGTAGTATGCCGCACGAACAGTTAGCTCTTTTCTTTTCCCTCTCGCAAGGCGATTAGGGAAAGCCTTCCTCCCCTCGTTCTTCACCGGCGAGCCCGTGCATTTGCCTCCCCTCCGCCTGCCGCTCCGGTGGCCGGTGGCGGGGAGGGGATTTCTGGTGCCTTGGATCCGGCTAGTAGATTAGTCCTCGCAGGGGCGGCGTTTGGATGCATGGCGGCGCTTCTTCTTCAAGTCAATCTTTCGTGCTCCGATCTTCCTTAAGTTCGTCCGTTGGGACGGATTAGACAGTGCTTCGGCGTAGATTCATGCCAGCTCCTCGAGACGGCGAGATTAGGGTTTCTCGTCGTGCGCACGCAGCGGCGTTACTTGGTGTCAGGTTTTTAGATCGATTCAAGGATTCAACGGCGACGAATGCGACTCTAGGGCACTGGTCCCTAGGGGCACGTGCACGAAGACTTCATGACTGTCATCAATAAGGTCAGGCCGGCTCCGATATGGGAGCAGCAACAGCGGCGCGTCAACGGCTCGTTCTGGTGGCTGCAATGATCGTTCGGTGGTCCATAGACCTCGATGTAATTTTTATTATGTTTGAGGTGTTTTGTATTTCCCGTGAATCTTTATAAATAATACATCTGATAATTATCTTTAAAAAGCCTGTGGTTGGATGGTTAGAGGGACTGTGGTATCCCCAGCCCACCAGGGATCAAATCGTGGTGCTCGCATTTATTTCTGGATTTATTTCAGGATTTCCGGCGATGCGTATTCGGTGGGAGGAGACGTTCCCGTCGACGACGTGGTGCCTACGGTGACTTTGTAAATTTCAAGATGATATGCCGGCTCAGTCTTTCGGAGGTGCTCGTAGGGGTAGGGTGTGCGTGTGTGCGTTCATAGGGGTGAGTGTATGCGCGTGTATATGAACGCTTGCGTCTGTACTGTGTTAAAAAAAAAAGCGTTGGTTTACACTATGAACAAGTAACATGAACGCCCTGTGCTTAGATGGATGTCTGACTGGGATGCCGATTCCCCATATTGACCGTCGAGGCACATAAACTTGAGGAGAGAATGAGGAGAAGCATGGGAGGATGGAAGAAAGAAAAGGTAGAAGGACGGGGAGGGAGGCACAACAACTGAGCGAGTTAATTGAAAAGATGAACACATATTTTCGTCGAGTTAGTAAATTCGAAGAGACGGTCCATCAATTTCAATATAAGCATTTGATTTCATCATTGCCAAGGGACATTTGACACACACACACATCATTACGATTCAGAAAACGGTGGGCACACTGCACCCAGACATGCGGGTATCTATCGATCGATCAGGTGGAGGCGCGGGCGTTGGGCGACGCCGGAGATTTCTCCTCCTCCCTGCACGCATTGCCCACGGCGGCGATGCGGTCCATGGACTGCCGGAGATCCTGCAGCGTGTCGGAGATGTCCTCTGTCCGTAGTTGCAGCTCCCGGAGGCGAGGCGGGACGTCGTGGAAGGGCCGCTCTTCAGCCATCGCGTCCCGCTCCAGCTCGTCGGTGACGGTCCTGAGCTCGGCCAGCCGCGATCTGATCCCGGCGATACGACGCCGTGCCTCGTCGCACTCCTCGAGTGTGGCCAGCAGGCGCTCCCTCTCCGTGCTACTCCCTCCGTGAACTAATATAAGAGCGTTTAGATCACTATTTAAAGAGTGAGTACCTTCGGTCGACACGCGAACCGTGTACGTGCTCTCCTTGGTTACTGCTTGGAACTCGCTCTCTCGGCTCGAGTTTGGTCCTGGCGATGCAGCACAAGGCCGTCGTATATTATGGGTATATATAATCACGGCGTGGCTGGGCGTGAGTCGGATCCGGAATTGAGAACTCGGACAGGGGAAATTCGAGACGCGTACGTACGCGACAAACTAATTCTTTTAGATGACGCGTGGAACCCCGGTGGCTCCCCTATGGTTAGCAGTTTGATTAGTGTTTTTTAGTCGTCGCAGGTGTGACGCACGGACGGATGACGACGATTTTTCGAGTTTGCCTTCTGTGTTTCGATCCTCCTCACCCGACGAACCATCCTAATTCACCGTCTTGCCTATAAATAATCACAAAAAACTGGTTAGACAATGCGTGCAAAGGAGGAGCGTTCTGGCAGTGCTGGCGGCGCGGCAGGCTTTGTACGGCGCGGACGAGGGAGAAGAGAGGAGAGGAAGATGGCTGGTCCGGAAGGTCGAGGGAAGATTTAGTGCAATTTACGGTGTGTTCTGCTTGTGGGGTCCGACGTGGCGGACACGCCCGGGCGTTCCCATGTCCGGCCTAGATTTTGGCTGGAATGAATGGTGCCGGTCAGTTCGGATGTAGGCGATATGAGGAGCCCATCTGCGTTGGATTTTTTGACCGGTGAATGATCGGGCCGTCCGCCCGGCTGATAGAGGGGGTTTGGGGAGCCGTTGTAGATGCTCTTGCAACGTTGGTTTACACTATGAACATGTAGCATGAATGCCCTGTGCTTAGATAGACGTCTGATGGGGACGCCGATTCCCCATATTGACCGGCGAGCAACATAAACCTGAGGAGAGAATGAGGAGAAACATGGGAGGATGGAGGAAATGGTGTGCTTGGACTGCCAACATCTACTAGGATTTTAAACGCCCCCCCCCCCCCAAAAAAAGCAAAGTTTCCGGCATGGTTGTGGTCTCAAGCAAGGCGATGCCCTATCTCCCATGTTTTTTTATCATTGTCATGGATGCTTTATGCAAATTGTATGACAAGGCGGAGGAATGTGGGATTATAGATGCTTTCAGTAATAGATCTACTATCCCTCAGGGCATGTCCATATATGCTGATGATGTATTCTCTTCCTTAAGGCAACACATGAGGAGGTAGCTGCCGCTAAGTTTCTACTGGACATCTTTGGTAATGCTTCTGGGTTGCGATGCTACCTAGGAAAGAGCTCGCTTTCCCCTATTTTTTGTGAAAAAGATCAGATTGCATATTTTGGAAGCACACTCAATTACCAAATAGCACCCCTTCCGATAAAGGCTGCCACTCAGCTTTAAGAAGCTTCGTAAGGAGGATTTTCAAGGCCTGATCGACACAGTGAGAAACATATTAGGGCTCTGGCGCACTGGATTCCTCTACCAGAGCGGCCGTTTAATTTTAGTCCAAGCGGTGTTATCAGCCATTCCAATTTTTTGCTTAATGTCCCTTGATCCTCCGCCATGGGTGTTCAAGACCATTGACAAAATCTGCAGAGCATTCCTTTGGAAAGACACTAGTGTGGTAAATGGCGGACACTGCTTGGTGAGTTGAAATCAAGTTTGTCATCCGAAAGAGAGCGGAGGACTAGGCATTCTGGACCTGAAGATCATGAACTCAACGCTTCAGTTGCGGTGGGCTTGGAATGCACGTACACCAAATAATCGTGCATGGAGCATCTTACTAAACCCTTGGAAAATCATGAACGGCGTCTAGTCAATGCTGCTGCTCGTGTTGAGTTAGGCAACGGAAATAGATGTTTCTTTTGGACCGATAGATGGATCAATGGCCCCACAGTAGAAGATATCACGCCAGAAGTTTCCAATTATGTGCCTCCGGTCATCATGGAGAGAAGGGCAATAGCAGAAGCAATGATTAGTGCAGTATGGATTAAGGACATAAAGGGGAAATAAATATTCACATTTTTCATCAGGTCTTAACCTTACGGAGGTGATTTCTGAAGTTCAAATTCAAATCATACATGGCGCTGAAGACAAATCACTACAGGAATCAGCTTCTTTGCCGTCTGCCATGTACCAAAAGCGAACGGCAAACCTCTTTGCCGTCTGCCACCGACGGCAAAGCTGCCCGGCAAAGAAAGAGATGGTAAACAGGTTCTTTGTCGTCTGCTTCCTCAAAGCGGACGGCAAAGGCCCTTTGCCGTCGGTGGCAGACGGCAAAGAATGTGGACAGTAACTAACAGGCGTTAGCCACATTAGGTGGCTAACGGCAGCCTTTGACGTCCGCTAGCGGACGGCAAACATGCCCTCCCCTTTGTCGTCTGCTATCTGACGTCAGTCACGCGTCATGCCCTTCCCAGTCTTTGCCGTCTGCCACAGACGGAAACACGGTCACAAGCCTTTGCCGTCTGCCACAGTGGTAAAGTAACCAAATGGGTTAGCTCCCGATTGCACAGGCTGATGCCACGTGGCCACTTTGCCGTCTGTGGCAGACGGCAAAGGGCTCTTTGCCGTCGGTGACAGACGGCAAAGTGCCTGTATTGTTACTGTTTTTTTCTGCTTTCTGTTTATATCCCTTATTCATCCGCATTTTCAAAAGACATAAATGATATATATTTTTTCAACCTCAAACATAGCCCTGTATCCAACATCTAGCAGTCCATCAACGCAACAGAACATATAGGGTCTTAAAACGTCCAATACATGCATAGTTTCAATCATCACCGGAGTTCACCAACATACATACATAGTTTCAACGGAGTTTTCAACACATTGTTCATCAACACAAACTCAAACAGAAACTAAAACTAGCAGTCCATCAATGCCAGCTTCCATAAGTGAATCAAATCTGCAAAAATGGGAGTAAGCAAGTTAGTGGAAGAAGAAGAAGACTAGAAGAAGAAGAAGAAGAAGAAGAAGACGACTAGAAGAAGAAGAAGAAGGTTTTTACCTTTTTCCTTCTCATTCTTCTTCTTTTATTCTTTCTTTTTCTTCTCTTTCTTCTTCTATTCTTTATTTTTCTCCTATTCCTTGTTTTTTCTTCTTCTTATTCCTTATTTGTGTCATTTTAGAGCTTACATAGGTAATTATGCCATTTTTGAGCTAACTAAGCTTATTATGTCAATTTGGAGGAAAATAAGGTAAGTATAGGTCATTTTTGTGCTAACCTAAGTAATTATGCCATTTTTGAGCTAACCTACGTAAAATGGACCATTTTGGAGCTAACCTAGGTAAAATGGGTCATTTTGGAGTTAACCTAGCTAATTATGCCATTTTTGAGTTAACTAAGCATATTATGCCATTTTTGACATAAGTAAGCTAAGTATAGGTCTTTATTGAGCTAACCTAGGTAACTAGGCAGATTAGAGCTAATTTAGCATTTTAGAGCTAACTTAGGTCATTTTGGAGCTAACTTAGGTAAAATTTATCATTTTGGAGCTAATTAAGCTTATTATGTCATTTTCGAGGAAATAAGCTAAGTATATGACATATATGAGGTTCCCATGGTTGTTATGCCATTTCAAACTTAAGTAAGCTAATTATGCCATTTTTTTACATAAGTAGCTAAGTTACGTCATTATTGAGCAAACCTAGGTACTAAGGCACATTAGAGATAACTTAGCACATTAGACTAACTTAGGTCATTTTGGAGGAAACAAAGCTAAGTATAGATCTTTTTACAACTAACTAAGGTAATAATGGATCATTTTGGAGCTAAGTAAGCTAATTATGTCATTTTGGAGGAAAATAAGCTAAGTCTAGGTTATTATGGTAAGCATTTTGGAGGAAATAAAGCTAAGTCTAAGTCATTATGCTTTGTTAAGCAAACACTGGAGAAAACTTACCGTCATCACGGAGGTGAAGCACCGCGTGCTTCGTGCGGTACCATCACCTGGAGAAGGATCGTGTGATGCTTGTCTGGAGGTACGCTGCATCAAAATCATTTGCAATGTCTCGTTAGCATGACGACACTCAAATGTTAATACTAGTAACTATGATCATTCAAATTAAACTCACTGTGGTCCCCGGAGCAATCTCTGGCATCGGCAGAGGGGTCTGACCGGCCCTTCTGGCACAAACTGCACATTTGTTTTGGACGAGTCAGTCATATTAGCTAGTAATGAAACGAACATTACGTGCATGATTTGGCTAATATGCAGAAGAAACTTACCACGAGGAGCTCGTACATGGCTCGTTCTTCATGTCATCCTGCCCTCTCCTCCTCCATCAACCTTGCCGTCTTCTCCTCCAACTCCCGCTGCTTCTTCCTTCCTCCTCCGCCTGCCGTCCCTCTCCTCCGCCAGAAGCGCCTGGGTTCTATCTCTCTCACTCTGAGAGCAGCCTGCAACACACCACTCCTCATTAGCATTGTAATCATCGATGGCTGCACACACACATGTAATGCTTGAAAGAATCTTGAGTCTATATAACTAACCTCGAAGGCGAGCTCGATTGTCCGTGGACAAGGCCTTATCTCAGGTCTGAGCTCGTTTGGCGCGCTTTGATCTCCGGGAGAGTGCGAGGACAACGTATAAGTTCCATCTCCAATGGCTATCGAGCCATGGGACCTCCCGCCACCAGATATCATCACCAGCTCCGGATCAACTGCCCGCTCGGGTTAAAGTCCTCCCCTTTCCTCGCCTTCCCCCCATCTCTGTACCTCAGGCTTGTTTGTGGGAGGAGATGTTGGTGAAGTTCTCTGGATGATCGAGGTCACCAGATAATGCCTTGGCCTTCTTGTACGGGGCCATATGGGCCATGGCATAGAGGTCGAACACCTCTGGCAACCCGGTGCCATATCAATGCTGCTGCTCGTGTTGAGTTAGGCAACGGAAATAGATGTTTCTTTTGGACCGATAGATGGATCAATGGCCCCACAGTAGAAGATATCACGCCAGAAGTTTCCAATTATGTGCCTCCGGTCATCATGGAGAGAAGGGCAATAGCAGAAGCAATGATTAGTGCAGTATGGATTAAGGACATAAAGGGGAAATAAATATTCACATTTTTCATCAGGTCTTAACCTTACGGAGGTGATTTCTGAAGTTCAAATTCAAATCATACATGGCGCTGAAGACAAATCACTACAGGAATCAGCTTCTTTGCCGTCTGCCATGTACCAAAAGCGAACGGCAAACCTCTTTGCCGTCTGCCACCGACGGCAAAGCTGCCCGGCAAAGAAAGAGATGGTAAACAGGTTCTTTGTCGTCTGCTTCCTCAAAGCGGACGGCAAAGGCCCTTTGCCGTCGGTGGCAACGGCAAGAATGTGGACAGTAACTAACAGGCGTTAGCCACATTAGGTGGCTAACGGCAGCCTTTGACGTCCGCTAGCGGACGCAAACCGCAAATTGTATGACAAGGCGGAGGAATGTGGGATTATAGATGCTTTCAGTAATAGATCTACTATCCCTCAGGGCATGTCCATATATGCTGATGATGTATTCTCTTCCTTAAGGCAACACATGAGGAGGTAGCTGCCGCTAAGTTTCTACTGGACATCTTTGGTAATGCTTCTGGGTTGCGATGCTACCTAGGAAAGAGCTCGCTTTCCCCTATTTTTTGTGAAAAAGATCAGATTGCATATTTTGGAAGCACACTCAATTACCAAATAGCACCCCTTCCGATAAAGGCTGCCACTCAGCTTTAAGAAGCTTCGTAAGGAGGATTTTCATGGCCTGATCGACACAGTGAGAAACATATTAGGGCTCTGGCGCACTGGATTCCTCTACCAGAGCGGCCGTTTAATTTTAGTCCAAGCGGTGTTATCAGCCATTCCAATTTTTTGCTTAATGTCCCTTGATCCTCCGCCATGGGTGTTCAAGACCATTGACAAAATCTGCAGAGCATTCCTTTGGAAAGACACTAGTGTGGTAAATGGCGGACACTGCTTGGTGAGTTGAAATCAAGTTTGTCATCCGAAAGAGAGCGGAGGACTAGGCATTCTGGACCTGAAGATCATGAACTCAACGCTTCAGTTGCGGTGGGCTTGGAATGCACGTACACCAAATAATCGTGCATGGAGCATCTTACTAAACCCTTGGAAAATCATGAACGGCGTCTAGTCAAT